>JAOTQJ010000001.1:16688952-16703734 GCA_025642045.1 Solanum sejunctum | reverse complement strand
GAGGGTTCTAAGACATTTCAACTCACCCTCAAGTACAAAGGTAGCAAAAAAAATATACAACTAAAAAATCAAAATGTCTTAATACATCAATCTAGGAAGAGTCTGAGATGTTATCCTCGAACTAGAGGACTCACTAACTCTTATCTTCTACAATCCAAACTTAGCCACGTGGAGGATATCGAGGAGTACCAGTCCCTCCATGGTTAAATTATGTAGATATAGAGTATGCGTCAGTACTTTGAATGTATTAGTATGAAGGTATGCAATGCATGACATGGAAATAGTGATGTTATGATTTATACTAAGACTTGCATCGAAATCAACCATTTATTAAAGAACACTAGTGATTCATAAATCAAGCCAATACCATTTAAACATTAAAATGCAATTTTAGAAAAAATTTAGCAGGATACATAGATGAACATAGTCATGAATATGAAAATCATATAAACTTTGAACATATGTGAATTGTAGGGATTCAAATCATATACCATTGAAGAAACATCTTTGAAGTGTGAGGAAAACATATATACATGTGATCATTTGGAATGTTACTTAAGCCATAGAACATGAGATAATGCATATAAGAGATAAAGATCGTACCCTTACTTGAATGCATGATAAGACACATACATTTAGATTAGTAAGAAACTATATGTTGTTATGTATAAATAAAATAGTAATACCTTTAGGAAAAAATTGCATTACTTTAAGGGAAAGACATCTTACTTTGAAAGAAATATCAGTAATCGTAATGAAGAACACTTTGCATACTTGAGGAAATAGTCATATACCTTTAGGAGAAATACCATCAGTAGTAACAAGGGACCATAAACATATGTGAGTGCAACCTTTAACCAACATAAACTATGTTAACTAAACTATAGAGTCCTGATGATTCCACCATACCAAAAGTAGGGGGAGATCACTTGCTAAGATACCTAAGTGGATCCACTAAAGCTAACTAGTGAGCAAGCCTCTATTAACAGATGGTCTAGAAATCAAGCTTACTAACGGGTGTTCCTTATTTTCTATGGTGGCACGTAGTTATGGAACAATTAGATTCTATTATTGGTCTCATGCCCTAACTATTAGGGAGCTTCTGCTTTTATCTCAAGTTCTACTCGGTGCTAAGTATGGCTCTCACGGAATAATCATAAACATGAATAATAGAATCATCTAATGTGGAGAGGTATTTTACTAACCCCTCCCATAAGCATCTAGAACATTAATTATCATCATCATAAAGATAGCTTCTAACTTTTGTCTATGCCTCCACTAACAGGCTATCATCTTAATCTCATAGTAATAACTAGGTGAGTGAACTCATACTTCCATTATACAGTCTTTATCATCTTTACCAGGTCTAGTCTCATGGAGTAGACAAACATAAGCATGTTCATGACATACATATAGGACTTATGCACTTGCACAATTTATATAATACTCTTATGAGTTTATAACGAAATTGGTAACTCTTAACACTCAAAATCTTCATAATTTTACATATAATAGATTGGAACCTTCCTTCTTCCATAAAACACTTCATTCGTATAGATTGAATTCAAAACTTGGAGGTTCATGCCTAAAGACTTGAAATCATGCAACTCGTGTGTAACATGCATACATAATATAGATTACAACCTTTTCAATTCATTCAAAATACTACATCATAATAATTGTGAAACCCTAGTTAGAAAAATTATGAATTTAGACTCAATACTCATTATAATCATGACATGATAGTATTATCCTTCATATAACTAAGAAAGCATAATAAAATCCATGGTTAAAGCAATTTCACAAAATTTTATAAAATGGAACCAATTTGAAGTAGGAAAACTTAAGTTTTATGGAGGGACCCTACAAATCAAATCCACATACCTTAGCTAAAGATTTGTAGAGAAAATCACAAAATTTGGGGGAGGAAAACTCAAAATCCTAGCTTTGCCTTTAATGAAGAACCTTAGGAGGTTGAGAGGATTTGAAACTTAGATTTTAGGAGAATGATTTAGGATTAGGGGTTAATAGAGTAGTTTAAAACTGATATAGGACATATTAGAAGTCAAAACGAAGTACCATTAGGTTTAGGATATAAGAGAATGATGAAAACATCCTTTATAAAAATTGGCTGGACTAAACCATGAAGCCCTATTTACAGGCTGTAGAAATATGTATGACCCATACTTTGAGGTCTCGTAAACCTTGGCTCCTTTTCTTGATTTTTGACTTTCACTCTATGGTTACCTTCTACGATCTGTAATTGAGTCTATGACCCGTCCTGTCCTTGTAGAGCTAAATTCATAAATCATTATTTCAGGGCCCAACACCATGAACCGTTCTATGGTCTGTAGAATACTTCATGACCCATAAACCAACTCGTGTTTCCCTTTCGGACTTTAAACTTTTTCCAAATCAAATCCCCAATCTATAAGACCTTTGAATAGTCCATGAACTGAACCACGACCTATACTTAAGTCTCATGATTTCAATCTATTAGCCAATTTTGCAACTTTTTGCCTTAGTTCTACCCTCAAACTTCTGAGGTGTTACAAGATAACCGTCTTTATCCTTACCTCGTGGCTAGATCAAAACTTGCTTTAGAGATTGTTTGAATATAGTCTTCATGCTTTGCAAATGAAACCTGCTATCTTTCAACTTTTATGTTATCATTGAGCTATCTTGTGACTATCTTTTATTTTATTGAGAGTGAGTTAGGGACATGTCTTAACCCCGCCTAGTCTATTATTTATAGGCTTGTTGACATGATGTATGGATCTTATGACTTTAGTACTTCTTATACTCATATGCTACAACTTTATATTTATGTCTTAGCTTCTGCCTATGTGTTTGTCATGACCCAAAATCAGACGGTAACTAAAGAAAATAAAGTAAAGCAAAAGGAAGCACAACATTTAATACGAAATCTCAAAACTTGGAGTCATGAGTATAAGAACATCTATATATGAATGAGTAATACAACTGTCTCAAATAAAAAATACAATGTTACCTGAATAGAAATTACATAGTCTAGTACAAAAGTCAACAGAAGAAAGTCTCAAAGAAACAACGATGATTTGAAGTCTGAGTCTCACCGCAGGATCTGGTAATGAAGAAGGTCTCAGATGGAATAAAATCAACTATCCTATGAGGGTCATTGTGCTCGATCTGCATGAAGAAAACAAAGTAAAGATGAGCACACTGAAATGTACCAAGTAGGTTCAACTGACTGGGTAGGAGAAATTTAATAATCATGTAATAACTAAGGGTCTCTACCACCTGCATCATAAGGCTAATACACAATATATATAAAGATAAAGATAGACAAAATTCAAATGCAACCAATAATGCAATACAAATAATACGAATGAATGCAATGGCGTTGAAACCATGTATGAGGTGGAATCATGACTATCGCAAGGCCGATGTACATATTTATCGAGTCAAAACTACCAGATAGAATCTGAGGGTATTGCAGGCCATGTACTTTAATATCTTAAGGCATCGCAAGCCATAAACTAAAGTATCCCGAGGTGTCCCAGACCTCATATTGAAGTATCTCAAGGCGTCACAGGCCTTATACTAAAATGTCTCAAGTATCACTATGTCTTAGATAACAGATGCAATATGAGATGTGTGCATGCCAATGCTATAATATAAGTATATATAAATAACATAAAACGATAAATGATATACACAATAGCCATAACATCAAAAAGGCTATGTCAAGTGTATCAACTAGTACCACAATGCCATCGATAAGTCTCATGTCACTACTCTCTCATCAATAATCAGAATATCAATAAAATTGAACTCTGTAAGTCTCAAAATATGCTCATAAAAATCTTGAATGTATCACAAATATCAACAATTTACCACATAACTCTCCAAATGGTATCACAAGTTTCATATTATCACAATAATATCAAAAATATCTCAATTATCAAGATTTTATCTCAATTTATCAATAGGATCACAATTTACTCAAAGTTCGGCATAATCGGTATCACATTTTCATCAAATATCATAATTGCCCATTACTCATGAATCAATCTAGATCTTACAATTATCAGAAGAACATATTCAACAACTCAATTTCAGTTTTACAAAGGTTAGTCGAACCTACCTTGATGTCGAAACCGTGCTCAAATTAGATTCTATCAACTCAAGCCTCCAAGCGATCAACAAAATGATCAACCACAAACAAAATTAGATACTACACATCAAGAGATGAATTTTGATGCTCATATTAGCATGAATTAGGCTTAGAGGCAATAAGGACTAAAATTTGAAGTTCCCGAAGAGGGATCCATTGAGGTTGATTCAAATTGGACATTTGAAAATTGACTAAAAATTATGAATCTACATGAGAAAAAGAGTTGATGAGTAAAAATTTCACTAAAATCGAGTTCAAATCAAAGGAAAAATCTTCAATTAAAGTTTTCAAATAGTAGACATACATTCCCTAATTTTCAACATTCAAAATCATGAAATTCAAGGTAAAATCAAGAGAAAATTAATGGAAAACAATCAATTTGATGCTAGAAACCCTTACCCAAAAATTTTCTCTAAAAAGTTTCTTCAAAAATCGCCTCCCAAAGCTTGAAATTTGTAAAACTGATTGAAAATAGTGTTTTTTCGAAATTAAAATCGTACAGGCATAAAACGTACCCTGTGAATGTGGAGCACTGGAGGGGTCAAGACCTTCACGAACGTCCACAAATGCGAAGCCTAAAAGGGTTGTCCTCCACGAATGTGAAGAAGAGACATCAATACCTCTGCGAACGCGGAGAAGGAAGTATGCTGCGCCAGAAATCAGATACATTAGCTATGATCAAAACTCGATACGAACCCTCCTGATTCATCCGAAAACCGAATTTCACAAACTAAATATGTATCCATATTGAAAACGACGATCCGGACTGAATGAAATAATCATAATTTGATTCTGAGATCTTCTAGACATAATTACCAATGCAACTCCAAGAAGCTAGTTAAACACTCAAAATATCAAAATTGCCCTTGGCAACTCCAAAAATTATGAAGAGACCATTTCTAGCATTAGTTTCACCATCCGAAACTATTGAAACTGCCATAATTGCGATCTGAGCTTTCAAACTCCGAATATTGATGACCAAAGTCAAACTTTGCCTTTGAAAATAATTAAAAATGTAACTTTAGGTTCAAAAACTTCATTTTAACTTCGTTCTTCTAGACCAGATTTGACGTCGGAGGTAATGGAATCGACGGATTTTCAACCCGACACCCAAAACTCAAAATGTATAAAAATTTATTTTTTCAACAACTTAAACTTCTAAATATGCCAAAATTCATATTTTCTACTTTTTAAACTTAGGATTTCAGTTCTAACAAAATAGATAGTTCAAAATAGGTCCAAAGCAACTTACGAAAGGATACAATAGTAATTTTCACAGATAAACTAAAAAATGACCTACAAGGTCATTACAGTATCTCATTCACTACCTATGAATGCTTATGATATGACACGAAAGCTAGTTTAAAGTTCCTTCTGGGATCTCATTCTCCGTCTTATATTTAGAGCTTAGCTTGGGTCATGAAAACCATTTAAGACCAAAGAATACCAGGGGAAAAGAACTCTAATTGGAAGAGATGATCATAAAAGAGGCCAAGGTAAGAATTTTAATATAATTTGAGAATTTAGGTCATTATTCGTTGATTATTGTATTCTTGATTGTTATAGACTAAGAACGAGTCAAGACTTTAAAAAAGGAAAAAACTCCGATTACTTAGAATTTTCAAGGTATTAGATAATTTGATATTCCTATTTGGGTGATATATACTTGTTAACTACTTTGTTAGTAATTCCGCATGTATGTGAACAGGGAATAGTGACATGAACATAAATAAATGATTTCTCATGATCAAATTGCATGCAATAAATCTATTACCAGATTGTTGTAAGTTGTGAAATATTCATTGTGTGTCATTGTGATTGTGATTATTGGATCGAGTGTCATTTACACATATTATTGGATGGGTGTCATCTTCCCACATAATATTGGATTTGGTGTCATGTTCTAACATATTATTGGATTGAATTTCATATTCCGACACATTATTATATCGGGTATCATGTTTCGACATAATTTGTTTGAGTGTGGATCCCATAATAGATACATTCTTAAATTTGTTGTGATGAGAATAACAATTATAACAGTGATAAGCTAGGCATGAACTGAAACTCGCTATTCTACGGTTTACTATGTTGAAGTCACTTGCTTAATATTTTCTTATTAGAATAGCGGTGTGATCCTATCAGTACACTATTGTTATGTGTACTGATGTTGTATTTATTTTTTTTAGTATGGGACTTTTTTCAAGTGTCTATTGATAGACCTTAGCTAGGTGATTGTTGATTGCAAGAGTTCATGGGGAACTAGTTTTTTCGGGCTACCATGAATTCTTTCACCATTTTTAGTCCATTTATTCTCAGACCCAGATACTTAATTATTTATTATTTTTACACTTAGTTATTTATTTGTTTTTGATTTTGCACGTTAATAGAGTTTTGGTATAATGACTTCAGTTTCTAGGAAGTTATTTTTGTTTTACTTGGATTTCTGCTTACGGTTATGAGAACTCAACTTGACTTTATTTAAATTCGCTTCCGTAACTCTAAATATTTGATTCGTGCTAATTGATTCAGTTGAATTATGATACTTGTTCTCCCACCAAAGAATTAATGTGGGTGACACTCACAGACAACTTGGAGTCATGACAAAAAAATTGAAAGACAATAAAGCACGAAAGTTATTTAAAAAAAGAGGAACTTTTATAATTAGCCTAGACTTGAAACTTAATATGGTCAAATACCTATATTTTACATAATTACACAATATAACCTCAGTTATGTGACCTAGAGGTGAGGGAGATCGAGAGAGGGAGGAGAGAGATGAATTATATATGTATATTTATCAAATTATATATGTATATCTGTCAAATAATTGTATATATGTAATTAATATACATATATATTTGTATATCTGGCAAGTGAGATTGGGAGAGAGAGGAGAGAGACAAGTTAGATTGAGAGAGGGAGGAGAGAAAGGGGTTATATCGAGAGAGGGAGGTGAAAGACGGGTTAGATCGAAAGAGGGAGGAGAGAGGAGAGCAAGAGTGGAGAGAAACGAGTTGTATATGTATATATGTGAAATTGACTAGGTATATCTATCAAAATAATTGTATATATGCAGCTGGTATACATTTGTAATTGTATATTTACAAGAAATTGGAGAGAGAGAGGCGAGAGAGAGGAAGAGAGGAGAGAGGAAACAACAACAAAATCTTAATTATAGCAACAAAAACCTAACTATAGCTATAGATTGTAATTTTTTCAAACTATAATTGTATAATGCAAATATATATCCTATATTTGCATAATTATGTAATTTTTCCTTTAAAAAAATATTAAAAATATAAAAGGATAAAAAATGTACTTTGATCAACTTAAAGTGAAATGAATTACATTTTTATAGGGAGGTAAAATATGAAACCACTATATTGAAAGAAGGGAAAAGACTCAAAGATGACATCAAATTTAAATAAAAAAGTTTATTTATGTTATCCGTTAAAGTTTGACTCAAATATTGTTGTAAAGAAAAAGGCTAATTTATGTCATTATTTTTTAACAGTAGTTTTTCAAAATTATCTTTTACACATGATATGTTTTAATTCGGCCACATTATTTTTTTAAAAAAGAATGATGTGACCGAATTGAAACATATTATGTGTAAAATGTGATTTTAGAAACTACTGTTAAAAAATAATGATATGAATTAACTTTTTTTTTACAATAATAATATATTTGAGTCAAACTTTAACGATTATATAAATAAATGTTTTGTTTAATTTTGATGCTATATTGGAGCATTTTCCCTTGGGCAGGTACCTATGTAATTTCCCATCACATTTCACCATCCTTCCTTAAGCAGGACTTAAAAGGCCGCGCTTCCGTATTTGCTACCTCTTTTCCTTTTTCCCTTCCCCTCTTCATCGGCGACGTGACTTCTGACTCAATGCCGAGTTTTTCAACGGAATTTCTAGGGTTTCAATGATTAGGATTGCCATTTTTCTTCCCATTTCTTCCTCCTCCACGTGTTTCGAACTGAATTCGAGCTTACTCTCCCCGAATTTCCTCAGCATTTTGCTAAATTCTCATCGTTTACCCACCGTACTGTCTCTCTCGAAATTCGAAGTGATCACCGACGGTGAAGTCTGGTAATGTTGCTGTTTTATCCGTTTCTTCAGCTATTTTTTTTTACAGATTTAAAATTGATTTTAGCATTTTTTAAAAGAAAACAAGAACGAAGAATTTTTTAATTCTATTATCATAGGCGTTTTATGAGGTTCAATTGAAGCGTTACTCATCAATTATTTCTTCAATTCCTCAATTTCCTATATATCTTTTGTTGATAATTACTATATATAATTTGGTCTTTTGAGGTTTATCTATCTAGGAAATTCTAGTTAAAGTGGTTGAAGATGTTGCGTAGAAACTGAACTTTTTTTCCAGGGTTTGTCCTAATGTTGTCACTTTCCAATTTACGTGTGACTTTTGTAGTGGCATTGTGCCATATAATTCAACTTGCAGTTCATGATCAATGTACTTGATATACCAATTTTTTGGTTCTTCTTCTGAGCACTCATAGATTTTTATTTGTGTTTCATTCACATAACGCTACATATCAGGACATGCATTTGTGGTTCCTTAATGAAAAACGGACCTTTTACATTCTCTTTTCTGTTGGATAAGTGAAACATTTCATCATGGGTTCTTGTGGCATTTTATTGGATAAGTTTTGATAATTAGGTTCTAGTTTGACTGAAATTAACGTTCCAGAGTATTAGGTTCCCATAGGCTGACAACCAACCTAAACATGATCTATTAATGATGAATCAGTCGAATACTCGACAAAGGGGAATGCATGGGATTGACGAAAAGTAATTGATAATTGAACATGGGAACTTCGTCAATTTTACCACTTAAACTTTATTTTTATGGTTGCATTTCATCAAAGTTTTTTCGCCCATAAACAAATATCCTATTTCATGTGTTCTTAATGAATTTGACAAAGAATTTACATCTCCTTTACAAATGGGTCCAATACAGTAGCGTATCTACAGTTTTAAGAGAATCTTGATTAGTTCGTGATTAGAAGTTTGCTTATTATTATGATCTTCCACCCTTGATGCCTTCTCTTTTGTTACCCATTTTATTTTACATTTTTATGATGCTATAACTAAGGCTAGCATTCTTTATAGAGTGAAGGTTGTTAGCCTTCTTAATTATCTATCCTAAATTTCTAATGAAGGACCAATCTTTTGTTCATGTTAAGTGGAAATTTTCCTTGATACCCACGTATGCAATATGAGTTTATGTTCTTTTAGCTAGTAAGTGCCCTCCGGTTTAGGCAGCCAAGGGTGTGGCCTAGCAGTCAATGAAGTCGACTCAAAATCACGAGTCTTAGGTTCAAATTCCAATAGAGGCAAAAACACTAGGTGATTTCTTCCCATCTATCCTAGCTTTGGTGTACAGGATAACCTGGTACCTATTGCAGGTGGAAGGTGACAAGTATCCTATGGAATTAGTTAAGTGCGAGAAAGTTGGCACATACATCACAATTATAACTAAAAGAGTGCCCTCAAGTTCAAATCTTTTTTATGCCTAAACTTTCTTTACTTAAACATGTTTTTTTTTTCTTTTTTTTTTTTAAAAATTTGGTAACTTGGTATTATATTATAAGAGTATATGGGTTGTACTCAAACCTTATATACAAATGCACTCCAAAATCGAGTGCTCTATTTCTATATTGAATCTAAAACATCAACCATAGAGACAGTGTCATTTGAGTATAGTTGGTTACACCAAAAACATAACGACAAGATGCAGTTCAGTTTAACTTCCTACACATTATTTTCTATGCCTTCAAAACATCTAGTGTTTCTCTCTTTCCAGATTGACCACCAATAGAATGAGAGAGATATATAATATAGAATCAAATACAACTCTGGTTGCTGGTTGGGCCGGTTCGATGGCTCTGTATGAATTATTGAAGCAGAGATAATTCTCCATCTAATTCTGTCTTTTGCAAGGAAACTTCCTCGTCCCAGCTATATAAGGCCTTATTGACCTTCCTAGGTGTAGTCCAGGATATGCCTTTGAGACTCAAGAAGATCCTCCGGAGTTGCTGAGTATATTTGCAATGTAAGAAATAGATGATTTATTGTTTCAAGGGTTTCCCCACAAAGGAAACATCTAGAGCATAAGGTTATCCCCCTTTTCTTTACATTATCCTTTGGCTAGCAGCCAGGTAAAGAATGAAATTTTGTGTGGAATTTTACACTTCCAGATTTGTTTCGAAGGCCAAGTGTAGTGCTACTGGCTTGATTGATCCATCATCCTGTAAGCTAAATGTACTTTGAACTCTCCTTTTTTGTTGCCTTTCCACCAAAGCCTATCCTCATTTGTTTGGATGCCAGTAAAATGTCTAACAATGTTGAGGAATTCTACCATCCGCATTACTTCCCAGTCATTTAGTTGTCTCTTGAAAGTGAAATTCCACCCCTATGGTGTCCATAGTTTTGCAAATAGTCTTTTGTTGGAATAGGGCCAGATTGTAAATATCAGGAAAAAAGGATTTTGAGGTTACCTTTCTCATGCCATTCATTCTTCGAGAATTTGATCTTGATCCCATTCCGCACTTTCATCTTGGTTTTGAGTTTAACTTCCTTCCAAAAAGCTCTTATGGATCTCCATAAGCTGGTCTCGTAAGGTATGGTCACAACCTTAGTCATCCAACAGTCTTCATCCTCATATTTGTCCCCTGTCACTCTTTCCCAAAGTGTCTGATTTGCATTTGAATATTTCCACAACCAATTCATTCTAAGTGCTTTGCTATGGATCTTCACATTCTTTATTCCTAGACCATCATTCTCCTTTCCAGTTGTGATTGATTTCCATTTTACTGGATACAACTCTCTATTCTCTTTATTTCCTTGCTACTAGAACTTTCCTCTTATGTTGTCTAGTCTTTTAGTGATCCCTGTGCTGGGATGGGAAACAGAGATAACATGTATGTTGGAAGAGCATCAAGAACTGAATTGATGAGCACACAAATACTGGGTTTTCCACTTGGGAAATTTCTTCTCACGCTTCTCTAGCACTCCATTCCAAATTTATGTAATTGCATTTTGCTCCCAATGGCATACCCAAATAAATGTTAGGTAGATTACCAACTTCGCCCCTAGAATTGAAGCTAGCCAGTTCATATTATTGACTGCATTGCTAGGATACATAAAGCTTTTTCTCCAGTTAATGTGTAGCCTAGGCACCCTTTCAAACAGAACCCAAATCACCCTTAAGAACTTCAATTGGTCTTCCTCAGCTCCACAAAAAATCAGTGTATCATCTACATACTGAAGATGTGTCACTTCCAAGCTTTCTGTTTCCTCGCTAACCACCTCAAAGCCTTTTAGTAAACCTCTCATATTAGCTATTTTGATCATGTTATTGAGCCCCTCAATAGTTATTAAGAGCAGAAAAGGAGAGAGTGGATCATCCTGCCCGAGTGCTCTTTGAGATTTGACGAAACTTTTAGGGGACCCATTAATCAGAATAGAGAAGCTGACAGTAGATATGCAAAACTTGATCCAGTTGAACCACTTTTGTCCAAATCCCATCATCTCTAAGACCTTCAAAAGATACTTCAAATTTACATGATCGTATGTTTTTTCTATGTCTAGCTTACAGTTAATTCTAGATTTCTTCTGCTTAATTCTAGAGTCTACAGCTTCATTGGCAATCAACACTGCATCCATGATTTGTCTACCTTCTATAAAAGCCATTTGCTGTGAGTGCACCAATTTATCTATAACACCTTTTAGCCTTTCTGTGAGGACTTTGGAAAGTATTTTATAAATGTTGCCTATGAGATTGAGAGGTCTATAATCCTTTAATTCCTTGACTCCTTTCTTCTTTGGAATGAGTGCAATGAAAGTGGCATGTATATATTGATGATGAGAAAGACTTGTAAATGGTTGCCCGTTCACTATAGTTATTTCCTTATTCAAATAAGAAAAATAGGAAACTTGTAAACATTTAGTGGCTAAGAGTTCTTAGAACAACAATAAGGTGCTAAACCTTTGAAGTTTGTTTTTTTATGACAAGGGGAACGCGCAACCACTACCTTTGGATGTGCACAGACTAAACCCTTGCTCCTATGCAATAGCTCGCAAACCACACAAGTGAGGTAACCTGCACTAGGCAAGCTTGGTGCGACGAGCTCGACGTAGAAGGCAAACCCCTTGCTTTCACTGGTGAGGGGTTTCAAACTTGAGACCTCCAACATGAAAATTTCAAGCCCAAACCACTGGGCACTCCGAAGGGTCCCCTATTTAAAGTCTTACTGTGCTCTTTATTCTGCATGTAATATTTTTTTTTTGATAAGGATTCTGAATGTAGTAACTTCTTGTCCTTCCATTACATCAGGAATTATAGGTTTTACACCTAGGACATAACTTAAATGAAACAGAGCTTCTAGTATAACATTCTTCAAATTTAATGGAAATTTATCTTTTCAAAATGTAGTTTTTCAAGAACTTGATGGTATGTCCTCTTGGAAGTGGGAGAATGGAAGCCTTGACAAGGTTTCTTGTAGCTGCAAATATTCAACGAACAGCTTCAGGTGAATAATATAACTCAATCAGACAGTTTATGTGTCCCATTTAATTGTGCCTTGTCGTTTTAGCTAAATCTTGACCTGGTATAGTGTACTCCTCATTGTCTCATATGCTTCTATTTTCTTTTCCCTCTATCTTTTTACTTCTGTTTGTTGAAATATTTTACCTTTGTTTCTCATTGCCTTCTTTCCTTGGCAGAGGAAGCAGGCCGCCATAAATTAGCTGCTCAATACATTCAAAGAGAATTGAGAGATGCAGATGAAGCAAATTTGATTGATGAAGAAGGTGCTTGTGTTCTCTAGCTTTTTCACCTTAGGTCCAGATGCTTGGCAGGGAAGATGAGAAAAAAGTTCATATTGATAGTGGCTTAATTTGAATCCTTTGTTGATAAAGATGGGCTTTTTCATCTAGATTCACAATTTTAACACTTTGGCAGAAACTATTTAAGAAATCTCAGTGTAGCAAGTATTGAAGTTTCAGGTGTATCAACCTGTTTACCATTTCATGCATCTATATTTTGCTCGTTTTGTTCAATCACCTTGGCATGCTCTTCTTGCAGATATGCACGTGTTTGGTTTGAGGCCACTTACAGATCCTTTGCATCTGGTAAGGTCAAGAAAGTGCACCTGTTCAATTATGATTAAGAGTGTTCTACTTGTTGATACCATTACAAAACTTTTATTGCTGGACAAGTTTTCTTTCAATAATTGCTTCACATTTGTGTTTTTATTTTCTTTGGTCTATGTCAGTATTCAGAAAACATTAAAATAGAATGGTAATGATATAAATGCAGTGCCTTACATGCTTTCTTTAATCTCGTGTATGGCTAAATAAGCTTTATCTGCAGGGCTGTGCATGGAATATCATAATTCTTAAGGAAGATATTGCTTATCAAAAAGAAAAATTAAGGCAGAATTGGGTTATAAAGATATTGCTTATCAAAAAGAAAAATTATGGCAGAATTGGGTTATTAGTAGTTGTAACTACGACTTCCTTCTGAATGTAGATGGGGGAGAAGCTGCTGAATAAACCACATCCTTCAGTATCTACTCTGATTAATTACTCATCTTATCTGGATAAAAGATCTGAGAAATTAAGGTGGAACTTCTATTTTGCGTTTTACTTGAAAAAAGATAGAATACCCCAAAAAAACTGTTGCATGTTTTGTTGATAAACTGTCTCAATAGACTAAGCAAAAGGTCTGATTTTGCAGGCTTATGCTACTTTTACAATCTTGACTCTAGGATTTGATATGATGATATTTATGAGAATTAGTTGAAATAGTGAGTTCAGTTGGACTTCAATGTGTTGATTGAGTTCACGCTTATCAAGAGATATTAGGTATAATAAAATTTTGAGTTTAGAAAGGGAAGATAGTATTTGGTAACTACAAAGTGTATGGAAGATATTTTTTGGCTGCTGTCTTTAGAAGAAATTAGACCTTTAAATATATTGGAGGGGGATGATATATATTAGTACGAAGTTGTCATGACCCAAAAACAGACATGATGACTCTTGTCTTATCCCACCAAGAAAAGTTAGCCTAACACCCTACGAGTAAAGAAAAATGTGGAATTAAAACAAAAAGGAAGATTAATACAGTTTCAAAGGCACGGGTGATCTTAAATATAACCCCAAAATCTGGTGTCACATGTGCAAGCCTCTAAAATTATAATAGAGTTGCAATAAATACAAGTCTGAATGTATTCGTTTCTAAAGTAGAACAAAAGCATAATGATAGAGTAAGAGGTGTCCATCGATATGACAAGTAGCTACATTGCAAACTCCTAACCGTAATCCTCGGATGTGGAAAGAAGGAAAAAGTAATCATGATGATCCGGGTTTGTAACCTACACAAATGTAAAAGCAAGAGAATGGGTACCAAATAACATGGTACTCAACAAACAAACAACCAACTCAGAGTAAAGCATACAAAATATAAATACCTTCAGTACTGAACCTCCTCAAACTACAACCCATAGAAATCAGCCAACCCAAACCTAGGTGTTCACAATATATGTCATAACATAGCACCTTAAGCTCCTCACAATCTGCATTCAAC
>JAOTQJ010000001.1:16647877-16678423 GCA_025642045.1 Solanum sejunctum | reverse complement strand
TCAGCCACTTGTTGCCAAATCCCATTTGTCTCAAAGTGTTCAGCAGATAAGACCAATTTACATGGTCATAAGCTTTTAGGATATCCAACTTGCATAATACACCTGCATCTCCACCTTTCAATCTTGAGTCTATGTATTCACTAACTATTAACGCAGCATCAATGATCTGTCTCCCTTTAATGAAAGCCATCTGATTCTTGTTGACTAGTTTGCTTATCACCTTTTTCAGCCTCGCTGCTAATAACTTGGCTATGATTTTGTATACTCCTATCAAACTTATTGGTCTATAGTCCTTCAACTCTAAGGCTCCAATCTTTTTGGGAGTCAGAGCTATGAATGTTGCATTGAAACTCTTCTCAAAAGCCTGATTGGAGTGAAAGTGAGCCATAATGTTGATTAGGTCTCCCTTCAATATATCCCAGAAAGTTTGAAAGAAAATCATAGGGAATCCATCTGGGCCTGGTTGCCTTCTCCTTGGCACACATCCTTATACTTTCCAAAATTTCTTCCTCTTCAAAAGGTCTTTGTAACCAAGTTTGTTCTTCCTCACATATCACATTAACATTCTGAATGTTTAGATCAGGCCTCCATTCTTCAGGTTCTTTGTATAGATTCATGTAAAAATTTTGAACTGCTTCTTTGATCAAAACCTGATCCTTCACCATGCTTCCTTCCACCTCAAGTTGTTCCATGGAATTGATTCTTTTATGTGAAGTGGCAATTCTATGGAAGAACTTGGGATTTTTGTCGCCTTGTTTCAGCCATTGTATCCTGGATCTCTGTTTCCAAGACATCTCCTCGTTCTTAGCTATCTCTTCAAACTCCATAGCTAGATTTGTCTTCTACAATACTTCATCATCAGTGAGAGTAACTCCACAGCCATCTCTTCAAACTCTTCAAACTGCGACAGTAACTCTTCCCAACTATCTTATAAATAATCAATCTATATCTATATTATTATAAACGCATGAATATAAATGTTGGTTGACTAAAATATCCTACAAATATTGAAAGACTTTTATACCCTTAATTATTTCTTTATTTTTGGATAAAAACTTACAAGGAAATAACACAATTAAAACAGTGCATGCTAGATGAATGGTAATCCTATTAGGAACTTAACTCACATTTTTTTAGGTCTAGTAGATGATTTCAAACAAGGGGGAAAAGAAAATCCTCAAAAACCTCAAATCGAACACCCAACATAGGTTGGGGTGTCATTCAGCACTTGCGATATAAGCATTCATCATTGAATAACTTAACTCACATTATTGGAATGGTCTGTATAACAACAATACTTACTCTTAAAATTTGAATTGTTTAACTAAAAAGACATTACTCTTACTAGAAATAGCAGTATTTATCAGTTCACCTATAAGTTATATGAAATTAAAGTGAATTAGGAATTTTATTTCGAAAAACTTTATTTACCTCATATTTAGAATCTGAGTGTTACCAGAATTCTTTCACAATAACAAATACTAAATCTTTAATGGACTTGTTGAAATCTCAGTCAACTATCCTTTCTAGCATGATATTGTTGCCTTGTTTGTTGCTCCGTATGCCTTCGAACAATTCTTAGTCAGCTATCTTTCGAGGTGAGCACATACTTTTTGAAGTTTCTAATATTTGTGGCTAAAATTTTTGTATAATTTTTGCTACCGTCTTATATTGTCATTTGCTTTTATTTATTAGACGTTCTCCCTTGTTTTTCCTTTCCTTTTTCCTTTTTTTCCGTATGTATTTATTCTGCTTATGGGTTTTTGAGGTGAGGGTTTTTCGGAAACAACCTGTCTACCTCTATGAAGTAGTGGTAAGGTTTGCGTACATTTTTACCCTCCCCAGACTCCACTTGCAGTATTCCACTGGGTATGTTGTTATTGTTGTTTGCTACCGTAATTTTATTTTGCTTTCTATATTTTGTGATGCATTTTTATTTTAATTGGTTGCTGCTTTTAACTTGAGAGGGTTGTAGATACTCTTGCTTGGATTCTTGTTCGGATTCTTCTTCTTAAAAAAGTGCCATACACACTCTCTCACACACACACATAGTTATTCCCTTTGCATCATATAGTTGTCATGTATAAGCTAAATTTGATTAGGTTAAATTAATATTTTAAAACTAAAATTTGGATATTCAACATTACATCAAAAGTATAAGTTGCAATTATTCTCATATGAATATGGTGAGAAAATACATCATAAAATATTTTGATCAAAATTCAGACAATTTGATTTTGAGAAACGGAACATGACAAGCATCTTGAGACGATAGGAGTATATATTTTCTTATGATTTATTGCGGGATAAGTGTGCGTTGCTATTTGATGCTCAAGTATGGTTAGTCTGTTACATCTTAATTACTATCCTCCCCGTTTGATACTTTTCTAGGTTTCAATAAAATTATATGTTATTTGACCATAGGTGCTGAAACTATTTAATTGTTTTTATATCATTAGATCCTTGTGCTTTTATTTTTCTTTTTATTTATCCAGTCATTCTTTAATGGATTCTCAAAGGCCAACACTTCAAAACAAATAAGAAGATAGATAACTCAATTTCTTTGAATTCAAATAAATGGTACGTAGTCAAAAAATGTACTCTTTCTACGTATTAAATTTAATTTTTGCACTACTAGTCTAATTATGTTAAATTTAGATATTACGTGACTACTAATCTATCTATATCTATGTGTATTCTATATACTATCATAAAAATACCCACATAAATATTGATTGATCAAATGTCCTTCAAATATTGAACGATTTTTGTACCCTTTTAAGTTAAAATTTTGTCTAAAACTTAATTTTCATATTGGACAAAATTATAGCATTTCGTTTTTCCTTAATATCTAGGACTTTGGATCCAACTGAAAATTAGAACCCTATAATAAAACAAATTCATGATGAATTTGGACATATTGTACGCTACCTATTTTATAGTTTGAGAATCATATGAATTTCAGATGGGTAAAAACTTCATTTGAAGCACCAATTACTTCTATTGCTATGTCATGAGTCTCCATCAAGTATTAAAAAGTTCTAGTAAGATTTTATCAGAGTTATGAGTTAAAAAGACTGATGAGTCGACCAATTCCTCTACCCTGTAGCTTCTCCATTTCCTTCTCTTTATTTATCAAAAAACACCAGAAAAGTCCTGTCAAATCTTAATATCAAAATGCCAAAATTGTACCATGCTCTAAGAATAGATTAAAAGAATATCAAAAACTATAGCTTAAAAAACTATGCCACACTCCAAAAGCAGACCAAACATATAAAATTGCACCAAACATCAATAATAGACAAAAAGTGCTCCCTCTATCCTATTTTATTTGGCACCCTTTTCTTTTTATTCTGTCCTAAAAAGAATGTCACCTTACTAGAATTAAAAACAATTTCACTTTAAAAATTTTCTTTTACTCTTAATTAGGTGATTTTCAACTACAAAAATATTTATAGATTGTTTTAGACCACAAATCCCAGACGTCCCTCTTTTTTTCTTGAATATTGTATCAAGTCAAACAGTGTTACATAAAATAAGAAAGAGAGAGTAACAAAAAATTTACACCAAGCTCGAAAAATTTATTTTTAAAAAGTCTTATTGACAGGAATAAATAATTTTTTTGTACCTTGTAAAAAAATAATACTCCCTCCGTTTCAAAAAGAATGACCTGGTTTGACTTAGCACGGAGTTTAAGAAAATAAAGAAGACTTTTCAATGTTGTGGTCCTAAATTAACATTATGTTAAATGTACCAAATGCCTTTAATATTGTGGCCTTAAACATGTCAAGTGGAAAGTTGAAATTAAAGTTTTGCCAAAAAAAAGTCATTCTTTTTTAAACAGACCAAAAAAGGAAAGAAAGTCATTGTTTTTAAATGAAGGAAGTATCTAATTACAAATAACTTAACCTAACATTTTTTTCATGGTTGTCAGGGAATAACTTGCAACACACTTCATAGAAACTAGTAACAATAAATCCTCGAAACTGCAGAGGGTAACTCTGGCCCAACCGTCTTACAAATAATCAACAATAATAAATCCTTAAAATTGCAAAGGGTAACTTGCCTCATCCATTTTACGATTCCAGCTTCAAAGGGTAGCTTGACGTCTTATGTGAAGTCTCATTGGGATGTGAAGGGCGACCCTGGGCCAATCATCTTATACACCCGTAGACAACATATATGAATCATAAAAATATCATAAAATATTATGTATATCTATATCAAGTCCCAACCTTACCATAAATAATATGACAATCAAGCCGATATAATCTAATATCACTGGTGTCAAGACTTAATTTAAAGTATAAAAACTCAAATAAAAGGAAACAATTAAAGTATCAAAACTCAAATAAAAGGAAACAACTGCTAGTAAAGCACAAGGGGAATTATGGCTCAACCGTCTTACAAATAATCAAAAACAATAATTTACTATCTCATTCAATCAACCTCAAAAGAGGAGCCCCAACTTAACTCAATAAATCTCCATGGATATCCCAAATATTTCATAACCATATATTGAGGACTTCCTAAATTTCCCATATCAGGTAAAACAATCCGATATCTTAATGTTCAATTATATTATATTAATGGGTCATTTGGTTTGGATACAAGTTATGATAGGATTAGTTATGTTGGGATTAATTATGCTGGAATAAGTTATGCTGGCATTAGTTTTGCTGAGAGTAGTTTTTATTGCTTGTTTGATTTGTCATAATCAAAATGCTATTCATTGCACAATTTCTAAGAATAAGTTGTTTGTTGATAAAAATATCTTCCACTTTATTTAATTTTTTTTAATTTTTTTTCCAGGCTTTAGTTACTCATTGTGAAAAATAAAATTTTCATCTTATTTAACGTATGTGCATACATTTTCATGATTGTGCCATGTGTTTAAAAAATTAAACCTTCACCTTATTTAACTTAAAGATAAACTTCCATCTTATTTAGATTTAAATAAAATTTTCATATTATTTTGCTTAAAAAATAAAATTTTCATCTTATTTAGCTTAAAAATAAAACATCCATCTTATTTAGCTTAAAAATAAAACTTCCATTTTAAGTTTATATAAAGTAAAAAAATTATTATTAAAATTATCTATATTTTGATTGATATGTAAATATAATTTTTAAGTAAGTAATTATTTAATTAAAAATATGTAATTTAGCAGTGTAGTGAGCATTTTAAGAGAAATCAAAATATAAATAATAAGTATTAGACAAATAGATTCAAGTTAATATTTGCATAAATAGAATTGTGTTTATAAATATATCTTTTAATGGAAAAATTTATAAAATGAACGATTAACTGGGTTGTGAACGTTATGATCCATTATTAAAAAATATGTTAATATACATGAACGAGAAAGTAGTGTATAAAAGAGAGTTTAAAGGTGATATTTTTGTTATTTTGCATACTTTATTCCCGGATAACTTATCCTGGGAATGCTTTCCCACCCCTAGGAAGAGATAGCTTATCCCAGGAGGCCAGGACTACCAATTAGTCCTGGGATAAGTTATCCCAGCTTTGCAACCAAACAAGGGACTAAAGGCCACTAAAAAATTATCCCGGAATTAACTCCTCTTATCCACGACCCCAAAGGGTTATCAAGAAGTTCATAGTAGTTATTTCATGCTAAATTAGTGGAAGCAAGTAGTACTCCCTTTGTTTCAATTTGTGTGGCCTATTTTGACTTGGCTCAAAGTTTAAGAAAATAAAGAAGATTTTTGAATTTTGCAGTCTTAAATTAAAGGTATGTCAAATATACGAAATGTCCTTTAATCTTGTGATCTTAAACATGCCACATAGAAAGTTAAAACTAAAGAGTTGCTAAAAAAAGAAAGGGTCATTCTTTTTGGAACGGACTAAAAAATAAAGTTTGTTAAACAAATTAAAACGGAGTAGTTCAAATCTCCCTACCTCACATCCAGGTAATACTATGATCAAGTACTTGCCCAAAGTCCACAAACAGAGCATTTGATAGTCCCAAACTTGTTAGCATTGAAATCCTTAAAGTACTATGACCAAGAAGTGACCAAAAGTCCATCGCAACAATCGCAAATTGTTCCATACTTGGTAGGATAATCCCCATGCTCCTTTAATTTTTTCTTACTCTAGCTCAAAATTTCACAATTCAAGTGTTGCTGTCCGTGGGTTGTACCATGTCCTTCACATGTTGTATCTCAAGACCCATACTTTTCTGCTAGACACCTTTTAGTAAATCCTTCATCACTTCTTTGCACATAAGTCAGAATGATAAATGGTTTAATGTTTTGGAAACTAGAGTCAAAAGGACTACAATTTTCATCTTTTGCACTTCATATTCATTATAGATTGAGCATTATTCACATTTGAAGTTGGGTATTGTGCGCGTTCATTTGAAACTTTAGTCTGTCAAGGCATCCTTTGGACTATATATCACTTTCCAAAGTTCATACGAGTCACAAATAATAATACAAACCTAAGGGAACCTTCTTATTACCAGACAGAGTATGTTTTTCCAATACAGCCTCAATATGTCAATTCTCAAATTACTTACATACCAGGATTTTCAAAACGAATTCTTCATTAAAAGTGAACCAAACAACGTCTTATTGACTTCAAATTTTGCTAGCAAGTCAATAATAATATAATGGAGCTTTTTAAGCTAATGACACGCAAAACGGAATAACAGGTTGTTACAGTTATTTCCTTTATTTGTTGTTATCATAGGATTTAAAAAAAAAAGAGAAATCTACTTCTATTCAACACTCACCCTTCTTTGTTTTACTTTTGTAAGGCTTGTGCATATTGTCTGGAAATGCTTGATTCATAATTTTGCATCATCAAACTTTTTGCATTGTACAAGAGTACTTCCTGTATCATATTTGTTGTTCATTTCATTGGGGTTCCTTTTTCTTGGGATGACGTAAAAACCAGATATAACCTCCTAAAGGCTATCAACATAGTTAGCTAGCATATGAGAAGGCTAATTTGGCAATTTAAAACCATTTCTCTGAAATTCTTAATTCACTTTCAGGAGAAAATAGAGGGTGTTTCTTTCTCGATCCGCTTCTGATTAATTAAAGTGGCTCATCTATAGGCTCTATTCTGAAGTTTCAGGTGAAGAGCATCAAGAAAGGTCAACTGCTGGCAGTGATAATACTGGTAGTCGTGCTGTTGCAGTTAAAATTGCCAGTCAAGTCCAAAAATTTTGTTCAAAGGATGAAGGTAGTCACATCATTGCTCATAGCTAGCCCTGATTTTTCATATTATACAAAGTCCTAAACTTTTGTAATGAAAAGAATTTTGAAGATCACTGCGTATATGCTCATGGTGATTTATTCCTTGAGTAGTTTTCGACATTTTCTTTTCCTTAATTTCTGATGCTAATATTTACGTGGTACTTTGTGCGTTATTGACCTCCAGCTGTTCCACAACCACTTGCAACTAAGATGTACTATTCTCAGAGGGAACTTCGTCTCAGATCAGCTCTCAGTTATATGTATCATGAGGCATCATGTAATGACAGCGGCAGCGTGTTTGCCTGTCCAAAAATGTTAAAAATTAATGTGATGCCAGTGGACATATTGTGTCATAGCAACAACTCCCACATGCAAACTAATTACCAGCAGGAGAAGGTTTGTCAGATTCTGCTTGTGTTTTAGTTGGTGAACCTTGTACCTCCTCATTGATTTGTATTGTCTCAGCTTCTTCAATTCATCTTTTTTGGGAAAATATTTGACCACCTCTTTTTTCTTTTGGAAGTGATAGTTATATTTGCTTCATCCTCTGGCCGTTCCGACTAATTTCTATGGCGGATGATTATCATTCATTAAATTCATGCATCAAAAGTTTTTGTAGTTAAAGTTACTAAGTTAACTTCCTATGTTTTCAAGGAGTCTTTTAGCCTTATCAAAGTCTTCTAGTAGAAAACACGGAGTACTTCTAGTAGTTGTTTTTTTTCTCATTTTTATTGGATATGAGATGAATTCAAATGGAGCGGCGGTGGCTGGTTGGGAAGGGGTGATTTCTATAGAAAAGAATTGTTGATAGATAGATTTTACTATTAGGTCAGGACGAAAGAGTGGCTGTGAAGCATGCTCGGAGGAATGGACCCTTCCCAGAGTCAGTCCAGTCAAGAAGGGTGGCGACATGATCCGTGAAAATTCATAAAGCTAACCCCAACTTGTTAGGGATTAAGGCGTAGTAGTTGTTAATAAAATTACCTGCTATAGAAAGTCCTGTAATGTTGACAGAATATGAGTAGAAGGGCACTGTTTATCATGAGAAAATAGTGCCTATTACATTTCATATTCTAGTGCATCTTATCTTCTTAGTGCCAAAGCTCCTTTTAAGTTCTTAAGCTAGTTGACTACTCATAGTCCAACTCAAACTTCAAATTCGAGAATTGGTGGATTCAAACAGAAAACTTCAAGGAGAAAGTAAAAGTCTGGTGGGACTCTTGTACTGTTAGAGGCAAACCTGCTTATACTTTAGCAGAAAAGCTAAAGTATTTGAAGGGAAAACTAAAAGAATGGAGCAAAACTAACCAAGGCAATTTGGGGCTTCAGAAACAGAGCATCCTAAGTGAGCTTACTGAGCTTGAAAAAATACAGGATCAGAGACATCTGTCAGATGATGAGGCATATCTTAGAGCTGTTCTCAGAGTAGAATTTGAAGAAAATGCTAAAAGGGCGGAGGTGGCATAGAGGCAAAGGTCAAGGGCACTGTGGTTGAAAGGAGGAGACAGAAATACTAAGTTTTTCATAGAACTGCAAATTGTCATAGAAGATACAATAACATTGACATGCTGGACATAGATGGTGAGTGTACAAAAGAACCAAAAGCGATAAAAGAGGAGATTGTTAAGTTCTACCAAAGTCTTTACAAAGAAACAGAGATATGGAGGCCTCAGTTTAACCCTAGAGCAGGGACTGCAATTAATGAAGAGCACAACTTACTACTACAGAGCCAATTCAGTGAAAATGAGATAAAAGATTGTGTCATGGCATGTGTTGGTGACAAAGCACCAGGGCCTGTTGGCTTCACCATGGCTTTTTTCATCTCTTGTTGGGATGTAGTAGGCAGAGAAGTGATTGCAGGAATATAAAATTTTCATGACCAGAATATTTTTGAGAAGAGCTTCAATGCTACTTTCATTGCTTTGATTCCAAAGAAGTCAGGGGCCAAACAATTGAAAGATTTCAGACCTATTAGCTTAATAGGCGGCGTCTAAAAGATCATCTCAAAGGTGTTGACTGATAGACTAAAAAAAGTGGTATCAAAACTGGTGGGTGCCCATCATATGGCATTTATCAAAGGCAGGCAAATCATGGATGCCATCTTGATAGCCAATGAATGTGTAGATGTGAGACAGATCAGCAAGATTCCAGGCATCCTTTGCAAGTTGGACATTGAGAAAGCTTATGATCACTTACATTGGGGTTTCCTTCGAAAAATTTTAGAGAATATGAGTTTTGGCGAGAAGTGGATAAACTGGATCAAATTTTGCACTACTACTGTGAAATTCTCAATGTTGATCAATGGATCACCCTCTGGTTTTTTCAATTCAGAGAGGGGTTTGAGACAAGGGGACCCCTTCTCCCCTTTCTTGTTCATTTTGGCAATGGAGGGACTTAATGATGTGTTAAGGACAGCTCAAACAAACAGTTGGATAAGGGGCTTCAATGCTAACATGGCTGATATGCAAGAGCTGGCAATTACTCACCTACAATATGCAGATGACACCTTAATTTTTTGTGATGCAGACAACAACCAGCTGAAATATTTAAGAGTCATCTTGGTTCTGTTTGAAGCAACTTCAGGTCTTCACATTAACTGGGATAAAAACTTTATTTACGCAGTTAATGAGGTACCTAGGATAACTAGCTTGTTAGACATCTTGGGAGGGGAAATTGGAGAATTACCAACTGTATATCTCGGTATGCCGTTGGGGGATAAGAGCAAATCAAAAGGAATATGGAACAAGGTGTTGAAGAAAAGTGAGAAGAAACTTGTTAACTGGAAAAGTCTGTATTTATCTCTGGGTGGCAGAGTTACTCTCATTAACACTGTCTTGGGTGCTCTACCTACTTACAATGTCACTATTCCTTATGCCAGCTAGTGTAAGGGACAGACTTGACACCATCAAAAGAAACTTTCTATGATAAGGTAATTGTGATCCAGACAAACGCAAGTTTCATTTGGTCAAATGGGATGAAGTCATAGCCAGCAAGAAAGAAGGGGGTCTGGTAATAAGGAATTTGAAGATTAAGAACAACAGCCTACTAATGAAATGGTTGTAGAGGTTTGCTTCTGAAGAACAATCTCTCTGGAAGGAGACAATCAAGGCAAGATATGGGATGGAAAACTGGTGGACCAGCAAAGCTACTAATCAACCATATGGCACTGGTTTGTGGAGATTTATCAGGAATTTGTGGCCTAAGCTGATGAATAACTGTAAGATCAAGGTGGGTGATGGAAGGAAGACCTTATTTTGGAAGAAGTTGGGTGGGTCAGGGAAATAAAAAAACAGGTTCCCCGATCTTTTCCTTCTGAGCCTTCAGGAAAAGGTTACTATTAAATAAATGAGAGACAACCAAGGGTGGAACTTTAGATTTAGAAGACTATTGAATGATCGGGGAGATGAACAGAATGGTTGAATTTCTAAACACCTTGGAACAATGCAAGAATTTCAATACTAATGAGGATCAACTAGATTGGGTTCCAGACAAACAAGGGAGATTCTCAGTGAGATTTGCTTACAGAAAGTTTCAGAGATCAGGCCTATAACAAGGAGGCTGGCCATGGAAAATGATATGGAAGGTCAAGGTCTCATTCAAGATAGCCTGTTTCTCTTGGCTTTTGGCTAAGCAGGCTGCAGTAACTCAGGACAATCTAATGAAAAGAGGCATCCAGTTGTGCTCCTGGTGCTTCTCTTGTGAATGTGAAGCAGAGACAATAAACCATCTTTTTTTACATTGCAGAGAGATAATGGAGTTGTGGTAGATTTTCATCAATATTAGGGGGTATAAACTGGATTATGCCCAGTAATATAAAGGAGGCTTTAGCTTGTTGGAACAGAGATGGGAACCAGTCAGGGCATAGAGAGAGATGGAAGATTGTCCCAACTTGCATTTGGTGGACTATTTGGTTAGATAGGAACCAAAGATGTTTTGAAAACAAGAGCTTCTTTTTTGAGAAGATGAAGATGAATTGTATGGTTCTGTTTTATTTTTGGTGGAAGCATGTTTATCCTCTAGAAGAAGACCTCCCTAGTATTTTTTATCACTTATGAGATTATAGGAGGATAGTTTTACATTCCTGTAAGTTTTTTGTAAGTATTACTGGAATGCTCTTGGAGTATTCCTTTGTTGATAATACAAGTTACTAATTCTCGGAAATGCATGATAACACTCTTGATTTACTGAAATCATAGAATCATGTTGGAGGAATTGTGAGACAAAGAAGTGGTGGAGGAATATTCCTTCTTGTATATGGTGGACTATTTGGAAGGAAAGGAATAGTATATGCTTTGAAGATGAGTAATTCTATACAAAAAGTAAAGATGAACTGTATTTGTTATTTTCATTTTTGGTGTAATGAAATTTATGTCCCAGACACAAAATCCATCTTACAGTTTCTGGAAGCCTTGTGAATTTATAATAGGCTTCGGAAAACAACAACAACATACCCAGTGAAATCCCACAAGTGGGGTTTGGGAGGGTAAAATGTGTGCACACCTCATCACTACCTCATAGAGATAGAGAGGTTATTTCAGAAAAATCCTCGTCTAAAAAATCAAGCCCCATAAGCAAAAGATATTGGCTATGGCAAAAAGGGAAAAGAAAAAAAAAGGAAAACGACTAATAATGAAAGCAAATGATAGCATGTAAATATGATAAAAGTAACAAATATAATACGAATAATGACCCCACAAGATATAAAGATACGACTAATCCTACTAACCTACTATATCACACGACCAGACATCTACTTGCCCCAACTAGCCTATTATCCTTCGACCCTAGTACGCGACCTTCACTCCTTTCTATCTAAGGTCATATCCTCGGTGAGATGAAGTTTCACCATATCTTGTCTAATTACGTCCCCCGAATACTTTCTCGGTCTACCTCTACCCCTTTGTGTAACCCCTAACTCCAACCTCTTGCATCTCCTAACATGAGCATCAGCACTTCTTCTTTGCACATGTTCAAACCATATCAGTCTCTCTTCCATCATTTTCTCAACCACAGGGACCACCTCTAACTTCTCTTGAATGGTCTCATTCCTAATCTTATCGTTCCTGGTATGTCCACACACCCATCTCAACATCCTCATCTCCACGACCTGCATCTTCTGAACATGTGAGTTTTGATTGGCCAACACTCCACCCCATATAACAATGATGGTTTAACCACCATTCTGTAAAATTTACTCTAAGTTTAGGTGGTATCTTTTTACCACATAATACTTTAGAGGCAAGCCTCTATTTCGTCCATGCTGCCCCTATACAATGTGTGACATCATTGTTGATATCGCCACTACTTTGGATGATGGACCTAAGATATTTAAGGGTTTTCATTCTTGGGAATAGATTGAGTGACAACCTTCACTTCAATGTCTGCTCCATCCCTCACAACACTGAATTTGCACTCCAAGTATTGTGTTTTGGTCTTGCTTAATTTAAATCCTTTGGATTCCAAAGTATGTCTCCAAACCTCTTATCTATCATTAACTTTAACCCGAGTTTCATCAATCAGTATTGTGTCGTCCGCAAATAGTATACACCATGGAACCTCCTCTTGAATGGTTCGTGTTAGCTTACTAAGGTAAAAAGAAAAAGGCTCAACACGGATCCTTGATGAAACCCAATCTCAATGGGAATACTCTGAGGTCTACCCCATCGTTCTCATCCAAGTTTTGGCTCCGTCATACATGTCCTTTTATCACTCTAATACACACCACTGGAACACTTTCGCCTCTAGATACCTCCATAGGACATCCCTCGGAACTTTGTCATAGGCCTTTTCTAGATCAATGAACAGCATATGAAAGTCCTTCATATAGGGAGAGAAAGAGGAACCTTTATATAGTGTTCATTGACCTTGAGAAGGCTTATGACAAAGTTTCGAGGGATGTACTATGGAGATGTTTAGAGGCAAAAGGTATTCCAATGGTGTATATTAGGGTGATAAAGGACATGTATGACAGATCCAAAACTCGTGTAAGAATGGTGGGAGGAGACTCCGAGCATTTTCCTGTTGAGATAGGACTTCATCAAGGTTTTGTGTTGAGCCTTTTCCTTTTTACCTTAATAATGGATGAGCTGACACGGTCTATCCAGGAGGAGGTGTTATGGTATATGCTATTTGCAGATGACATAGTACTGATTGATGAAACTCGGGCTAAAGTTAAATGATAGATTGGAGGTCTGGAGATATACTTTGGAATCCAAAGGATTCAAACTGAGTAGGACCAAAACATAATATTTAGAGTGTAAATTAAGTGTTGCAACAGATGAAGCAGATATTGAAGTGACGCTTGCCACTCAATCTATTCCTAAGAGGAAAAACTTTAAGTATCTTGGGTCTATCAACCAGAGTAGTGACGATTTCAACGACGATGTCACATATCATATTAGGGTAGCATAGACAAAATAGAGGCTTGCCTTTGGAGTATTGTGCGATAAAAAAGTACTACCTAAACTTAAAGGCAAGTTTTACAGAATGGTGGTTAGGCCGTCTCTGCTATATAGAATGGAGTGCTGGCCAATTAAAAATTCTCATGTTAAGAAAATGCAGATTGCGGAGATGAGGATGTTGAGATGGATGTGTGGCCATATCAAGAGTGATAAGATTAGAAATGAGACTATCTTGGAGAAGTTAGAGGTGGCCCCTGTGGCTGACAAGTGAGGGAAGTGAGACTCTGATGGTTTAGACATGTGCAGAAAAGCAGTGTCAATGCTCCTGATATGAAAAGGTTGGATTTAGGGGTCACACAGAGGGGTAGAGGTAGACAAGAGAAGTATTGGAGGGAGGTGATTAGACAAGATATGACGAAACTTCATCTCACCGAGGCTATGACCTTAGATAGAAACGAGTGGAGGTCGTGTATTAGGGTAGAAGGCTAGTAGGAGTAGTTTGATATATGGCCTTGTGATATAGTCGTGTCTTTACATCCTATGTTGTCATTATTCGTCTTATATTGGTTACTTTTATCGTATTTACATGCTATCATTTGTTTTTCATTATTAGTCGTTTTTCTTTTATCTTTTTTTTCATATCTAGTAGTTTCTGCTTATGGGGCTTGATTGTTTTAGATGAGCGTGTTTTGCAAACAACCTCTTTATTTCTATGAGGTAGTGGTAAGGTTTGCGTACATTTTACCCTCCCCAAACTCCACTTGTGGGATTCCACTGGGTATGTTGTTTTCTTATCAATTGACTTCCCTGCAGTAATTTCTCCTATATTCATTTGAATTGATTTCCTCCTGTATTTCTTATAAAATGTCGTTTTTTCTTTTTCAATTTCCAATAGATTCCTGTAAATTAGCTTTTTATGTTTTTCATTTTTCATCTATTTGTGAAAAACTAGGAAACAACCTCTCTACCTTTGAGGTAGTGGTAAGGTCTGCGTACATTCTACCCTCCCCAAACCCCACTTGTGGGATTCCAAAGAGTATGTTGTTGTTTATCTATTAGTGAAAAAATAGGAGGTAAATTTATTTGGTTCCATTTTGTCAACACAATCATTTCCATCTACAAAAATCAAGTAAATCTATCTTTTTTTCTATTATTTTCGCTTTCATCACAACTTTTGATGTACATAGTTTCCCCTTTCATAAATAAGAACATAAAATGTTAGTCCACTATACTTGTGTAGTTCATTATCTGATAATTCTTATGTAATTTTTTATTTATTTATGATTCTTTCTTATTTTGATTAATATAGTGTTTTGTTTAACTTTTTAATTTTTGTATGATATAATGATGTGTATAGTTTTTTGCTTTTACGTTAATTGTGTTGATGTTACAAATATCTTATATACACGAGTTAGGTTTATATATATTTTAGGGAAAACTAAGCTTATGCCCATTTGAAGGAAATTATTTACATCCATATATCTCCTTACGTTTATGCCCCCCTACTGTTAAAATTGCATGCTAATGGTAACGCCTACCTTGTATGATATACTAATACGGTATACAGATACCAACAGGGTATCTTAAGTTCAGTCCTATATGATACTGATATGGTATCAATATACCAACAGAGTATCATAAAGAATATACTTTTTATTAATTTAGAATTTAAAATATAAGTTTATGACTAATAATTTTCTCTTAATTAATGTCTTTATTAAAAAGGAGCTCAAAATTATATGATACCGAGAGAGTATCAATATGCCGATGGTATATCACAAGAATATATTTTCTACTAATTTAGAGTTTCGTAAATAATTTTGTAACTTTTATAATTTTCTCTTAATCGTTCTATTTCTTAAAAAAAGAGCTCAAAATTATATTATACCAATAGAGTATCAATATAGGGAAAAGGCATAAATTCCCCCTTGAAGTTGTCTCGAAAAGTCATTTACACACTTTAACTATTTAAGTGACCTATTACACACCTTTACTATTTAAAAGTGAATTTATTTAACCCTTAAAATTGACGTGGCAAAATAAAAAAATAAGAAATAAATATAGGCACATCAGAATCATGCTTAAAGTAAAAAGAAAAAAATTAAAATACCCCTTATACCCCCTCCCCCACGCACATCTCATCTTCTTCACACCCCCGCCATTGTCATCTTCTTCACATTAACAAGAAGCAACCCAGAAATAACTTATATACAAAAATACAACTTTTTTTACCCTTAAATCTCCTAGCAAGAAGAATCAAAATAATATCAATTGTAATTCTTAACCGAAGCTTTGTAAGTTTTGATTTTTCTTTGTTAAAAAAAGGTTTCTTCATCACATAAGCAGGGTAAAATTTTGAGAATTTCTTAGCCGTCGGAGCTATGATTGGCTTTGTTGAGTGAATAGGGTGAAAGATTGATTGAAAAGGGGGAAAATTTATTTCACTATTATCCCTATCTTTTATGGAATCTCCAAGAAGAATATTGAAAAAGAAGAAAAATATATATATATCTAGATCTGAAAAATATTTGCAATTGAAAAATCAGAGCAAATTTGCTCAGTTCAACCATATTCATGGTTTGCAAAATGGTATAAGTTTTGCTTTTTGCTGCAAAGAATTTCCTGTATATGGTTTGGGCTTAGAGGTTAAGCATCGTAAGAAACCACATTAGTACCGTTCACTCACCGTTTCTGAAATAGCTATTACAGAACTGTGAATTCACAAGTGAAAATCCATAACATTGGAGAAACTTTATGACACTTCTTTTTCAACTACAACAACTGAATAATAGAAACTGAAGCTATCTTCCGAAAATTATTTCACTCTACAAATTAGCTCTGGATTTCGAGCATTCCTTGGTGGTCATTGCTGAAAGTTTCTTCTTTGCAATTTTAGTGAAGAAGATGTAATTATTACATATTTTAATAATTAATTAGGGATTAATTAGTATAAAATATAGTTAATAAAAGAAAAACTAATCATTAAAGAAAAGAAAACAAAAAAGATATAAAAGATTATAACTCCTGATGTGGTGCTGATATGGCGCTGACATAACAGCAAGTGTAATACACTACCTGCTATGAGAGTGGTGTTACACTTCTAAGGATTAAATAAATTCACTTTTAAATAGTAAAGGGGTGTAATGGATCGTCATGATAGCTTAAGTGTGTAACTGACTTTTTAGGACAAGTTCAGGGGGGAATATATGCCTTTTCCCTATCAATATATTGATAGAATATCACAGATAATTAAGCTCCAATCCTATACGATACCGATATGGTATCAATATACCGATGGAGTATCAAAATGAATATATTTTCTACAAATTTAGAGTTTAATAATTATTCTAATTGTTAGTTATTTATTTTTTAAAAAAAGTATAATCCTATATGATACCGATAGGATATCGATATACTGCCTGAGTATCACAGAGGATTAAACTCATTCTATATGATACCGGTATGACATATATATACCGCTAAAGCATCACAAAGAATATTTCATAGTATTCATGCTTACATCGTGATGATGTCAGCATGGGATCATGGGTGAAATTAAAAAGGGTGAGTGGGGTAAGAAGGTAAATTAGTTTATGCCTTAAGTCCATTAAGGATAAATAGTTTGGATTAGATTCATTAAGGGTAAATATTTTCACATAAGGTCTATTTTGTGTAATTTTTCCTATATTTTATATAGTAATAGAGGCTAAATGTGCAACGCACGTAGTCAAAACTAGTCGTTTTATTTAAACATCAACTCTAAAACTCATGCCTCTTGATTTTCTTACTCCCATTGTTAGTATTATAGTAAATGAGCCCCCAAGGCCTAGCTCAAGTGGCAAAGGGTAGAGGATTTGTGGTTGAGGTCACAGGTTTAAGTCCCACACCATGTAAAGCGAAGCCTGGTATTTAAGTGGAGAAAAGTAGAGGGGCGGGTCCATTATCCACCGAGTTTAGAAGGCTGGTGGTTGGTCCAAAGGGCGGGTCATAGACGGATTTCTCGGTTATAAAAGAAGTATTATAGTAAATGGTGGTGACTTAGAATCAGACGATTGAACATTAGTGGTAATAACTACAACCCCCCAAATCCTAATAACCAAAGTCACATTTCTTGGCCGCATATTTCTCAATTATTGCATCCCCAATGATAATTACATGTACACTGTGGTGCTTATTACATACATTTTCAACAACAATTCAGGCTTTTTTATTTTCTGTATGAAATGTTTCTTAAGTGTAATACATTTGAATTTTTTTCTATCAAAAAATTGCATGTCTTATGTTTGTCAATTTTTAGTTTTGGTATTATGAAGTTTATATCGTTTCATTTATTTATTACTCATTATTTTCTTTTATTTTCTTTTATTTTCTTTAGATATTCACCTTGATATCTCGTATCTAATTATCTATTTAACTAATATACTCTTAATATCTATAACTCATACTTTTCATATTCGTAACTTCTAAATATTTGATTTAAAATTTTAAGATATCTTTTGGCATTTCTCCATTTTTATCTATATAAATCATCTTTTTATTTCATGAGATCCCTATTAAAGGTTCTGTGTACGTATTCATTTTATGAATAGGTCTTCCGGAAACAACTTCTCTATCTCTGAGGTAGTGTCAAGGTGTGCGTATATTTTACCCTCATTTTACACGTGTCCAGAAACTAGTGTAAGGATAAGCACAAAGGCAAGGATATCAACAATCTAAAAACCAAATGAAGAGTGGTGTCACATGTACGAGCCTCTTCTACCACAAAACTCGAAAGAAAAATATATAAGTCTCAATGTCTTTGATTCTTGAATAGAACAAAATCAATAAATAAGTAGAAGTATGAAGAGCCTGCTGAAATGAACAAGATGCTACCTCTCAAACTATCTCAAGCTCGGTCTAAAATGAGAAAGGAGCGTCAACCTAAACCGAGCTCACGACCTACACACAAGTGTAGAAGCAAGGGTGAGTACCACCCTCCACGGTACCCAGCAAGAAGATCTAAACACAGGTAGAGAATAAAGAACACAAGTACTCTTTTCGCCCAATCAAACCTCCTGACTATAACCTACACTTAGGAAAGCTAACATACACTATATATATACACATAACCACAATCCAAGGATGCAACATATCCAGCAGATTGTTGTCAACAATTTACAAGTATAAAATTACCATCAAGTCACCTTCATATAAGTATACATATTAATACAATGAAATGGAATGAAATAAAATAGGATATAGTGAAGTACAAATGATACAAGGCAATGTCAAGTAATCATGATGCATGTCTGTCCTATGATACATATTCACTGATGTAATCAGATCAAAACCTATGGGGTCTCACATGAACCATGTATTCGTCGGAACCATTTCTCTTTGGTGTTTATCTTTCATCTCTAGCTGAAGCCATTTTCCTTTGGCTTTTTGTTAACTGCTGGAACCATTTCCCTTCGGTATTTTTCATTTTTAGCTGGAACCATTTTCATTCGGTTGTTCATTACTGTGGGACCCAATCAATATGTCATATCAACACAATAATCATATTCAAATAATCATGAGAGAATGCAAAGAATCCACATAGTTCAAATATCCAATAATCGCATCAATCAATCTTATTATTCTTTCAATAATAGGATCATCATCAACTAAGTCACTCAATAGTGATATCACATCATTTCTCAAGTTCTCAGTATCCACGTTCCTTCATCAATCAAGTATACTCATCAAAAGAGTCGACACTTTCATTAGTATCCTTTAACAATTTCACCATAATATCAAGATTATACACTTCTTGTCCAATATCACATTTATAGTGCTTCAATAGTCGTCTCCAAATAGCATGAAATACTCAACACTTGAGTCAATATATAAGCATTTCACAATTCTCAACAATGGGAATCATGTAATCAATCAATATTCTCAAGTTAAGGATCAATATCACCAACAAGTATATACCAAATCAAGAGTCAAGTTGCGCATATTATCACATAGCCATTTTATTACCCCGTCACATTCATTAAATCATTTCATGAATAATTCACCCATTTTTGAATCTCCATTACTCCCCAACTCACAAAGAAGGAAGATACTAGTTTCAATTAAACTCAACAAGGTTTAAGAATCCACTTGCCTCATTGAAGTCAAGAAATCAATCCAACAATGGAGCCTTCCCCTTCCAATTCGTACCCGAAACACCACAATCTATTTAAATAATGATTCACAATCAAATTCTAAGCCTAGAGATACCAAAATTATGAAATTTCTGGAAAAAGGGCAAAACAATTAAAAAAATCCAATACTGGAAAATGCGGATGAAATTTGAAAATTTTGCATGTAAATGTTCCTTAGGACATTAGGAATCTATTAGAGAAAATCGTCTCCAAAAAACGGAGTTAAAATCAACTCATAGTCACCATTTTCGTAAAACTTGAGTTCATGAACAAAACCCCAATTTTTCAATTCAAAATCCTCAATTTGATGTTAGAAACAAGAAATAATCAATAGGTAATGATGATTTTAGCTCAAATAACTTGCACAATGGATTCCTCTCAAAAAATAACTTGAAATCGCACTCTCCCGAGCTCCCAATGTTCAAAAATGGAGGAAAATGGCTAAAATACAACTTTAGGAACTGCTTCTGCTCAAGGAGAATTATCCTATGCGGTCGCGGCTCACTTGGCCCACTATCGCGATGAACAGGCTAAGGACCCTTCGCAATTGCGACAGGAGCTTTGCAAATGCGAGGGTCAATCCACTTGACCTTCGCAATCGCCACCCTGGCTCCGCCAATGCGATGCATAGGGAAACAATACCTTCGTGACCGCGAAGAAGAAAGCATGCACCAGGTAACAACAATTTCAACAAGGCATGAGATTCACGAAATGGACCCTTAGAATTCGTTCAGAACCCCATACACAAACCATATATGTATCGCTACTAAATTTAATGTTCTGGACTCAATGGAATATCGAATATGAGATCCCCTTGACCCAGAATATGATTAGTCGCAATTAGAACAACTTAGGCACTAGAAATACCAAAATGCTATCGGATTGCTCAAAAATTCAACCGAAGTTCATTCTAGAGCTAAAATCACTTCTCGAAACCAATGGAACCAATAGAAATTCAATCCGAGCACCCAAACTCAAAATGTTGACCAAAGTCAAACCTTTGTCAAATTTCAACTCAATTTCCAACTTCAGACCTCTAATTCTAACAACTCTCAAAGATCAGTTTCCACAATTCTGGAATTGATGGGTCGACGCAATTACTCTTCGAGACTCGAATCTTCAAATGACGCTGAAACATAAAATTAAGCAAATTAAGCCTTTTAAAACTCAACTGTTTAGCAAAAACTCAACTTTTCATAGAATTTTCAAAAAACAATTTTCAAGATCAATCAAATAGGCCTGGGGCAACTATTGTGGGGATAAAATGGTAATATTTTCCTTTATCAAAAAACAGAAAAAATATTACTTCTTCGAAAATAATAAAAATGACCTTTAGGGTCATTACAGTGTATAGCTTGAAAAGTAATGTGTTATTTTATTGACGAAGGGTTGTGAATGAATTCTTTAGTGATTAGGTATGTGAAATTAGATTTTAGGGTGAGAAACTGGTCTTTATAAACATAAACCTGCTCCTTCACTACTAAATTATAAATTTGAAATGGTTCCTGAACTTTATTGACATGGTTCTTGATTCATATATTTAGGATAATTGTAGTTTTTAAATTCTTTCGCTAAATAACTATTTTTTAGGTTTATAGTTACTTTTCTTGCATTCATATTTTCTTCTCTCTCTCTCTTTTTTTTTTTAAAAGTATTTTCTTCACTAAAACACATTATTTTCTTCACTAAAACACATTTCATTGTGCTTTGCACTTATACCCAAGTGAACCTTATTATAATTTTTTTAATGAATTGGCTTCATTAGTGGCATCAAGAAGATACAAAGAAGTGACAAAAATATGGAAGCAAAAAGGAGTATAGTTTACTCCAGTAGAGATGATTAACTTAAGACTAGGGAGCTAATGAAGCTCAAAAACCTATTAGGTCAACAGGGGATATTGACCCAACTATTAATGCAAGAGGCATCAAGAGAAAGAAGGAGTTGATAGTCCATCGAAACATTTTCTGTTCCTTCTGTTCCAGATAATCCAAAAAATTGCAACAGGTATCATCTTCCAGATTTTCCTGATGCTGCTGTCAACATTCCAGAAATTCCAGTCTCAGAAAGCTTCTTTGATGCTGTATGGCATTATCCAACTAAGCCCAAAGAAAACATATTCCATAGATCTGTTGCAGCTGAGTAGTGCAGGAATAAATGACTGTTTCTGCTTCTTTTTGGCATGCATAGCATCTATTAACAATGTGAAAGTTCCTCCAGAACGCATGCCTCATAAAGTGCAGTCAAACTGAAGTAAATGATTTTAGGGGGGTAGCTTAGTCTTCAAAATTATCTTCCTTAGCCCATGATCAGTGATTTTATTGTGAGCTCTTTGACAACTTGTCACTAAGTATTTCCCTGCCTCTGCAGTTCCCTGTTTAACTTGGAACTTTGAGAAGCCATTTTATTGTAGCTAGCAATCTGATTAAGTCCTCAAGTTCCCAATCTGCAAGTTCCATGTAAACATAATGCTCCATGTGGTGCCTATTTTGAGATTTTGATGAGTCTGGATGACAGGCTATTAGGATAAGAGCGGGGCAGTCATTCATTAAAATTGTGTTGCACAGCCTCTTGTCCTTCCAGTATCTGACATGATGTCCTTTCCCTACTGCAAACTTCTTATGCTGTGATATGGACCCCATAGTGTACAGATGCTTTTACAAAACTCTAACCCCATGTGGTGCTCTTGATAACCTGGAGCGCAGATGCTTTTATGAAACTCTAACCCCATGTGGTGCTCTTGGTAAACTGGTGCTCCAGTGACTTTGTACTCCATGTTTGGCATTGATAACCCCCTTCCATTAGGTCAGCTCTTCCTGTGTGTTCTCCATAGCCATTTCATTAATAGGCATTGTTATGTGGAGCCGGATGCCCAGTCCACCCTGGTGCTTTGGAAGTAGATTTTAGACCATTTCACTAGGTAATGCTGGTGTCCATGTTCTAACCTTCCCATAGAAAATTCCTCCTGATGTAAGCAAGTTTTCTCAATATCTTGGTAGGGATAGGACAAAGTTACATACAGAAAGCAGAATACTGCCTAGGGGCAATGACACTGTTGATAAAGGTGAGCCTACCACCATTAAGAAATACTGGATTCTACAAAAAACCAACTTGGCTCTAGATTTTGAGGTGGCCGCTAGAAGAGAGGAGATAGGCTGGAGACAAAGATCGAAAATACAACGGCTGAAACGAGAAGATAAAAATACTCAAATACTTATTATTAGTAGTAAACATAATGTGGGGCAAGAATAATTTTCTTTTCAAACAATGCTAGGTTTCCATGGTATTTTAAAAAAACTATTCTTTCCCCTTGTTCAAGTAGAAGGTGCTCAAGTTTGGCAGATATACTAGGTTGCGAAGTGAAATATCTGCCTATAGTTTATTGGGCATGCCTCTTGGCTACCAACATAAAGAGACAGATATGAGATCGCATAGTAGAGAAGGCAGAAAAAAGATTACCAAGGTGGAAGACTCAATACTTATCATTAGGAGGACGACTCACTTTCATAAAATCAGTGTTGACTCTCTACCTCCTTGTGTATCTGTGCCCCCTTCCCCGTAAGGTTTTGAAGAAGCTGGACAAACTCAGGGGGATTTCCTTTGGAATGATTTAACGAGAACAATGGATACAATCTGGTGAAATGGGATATTACACTGAACAATAGATAATTGGGAGGTTTGGGCATCAGAAACCTAAAGAGACAAAAAATGATAGCCTTATGATGAAATGGCTCTGGAGATACAATTACAAAAAAACGTCTCTATGGAAGGACGTAATCAAGTGCAAATACGGTGAGAACAACCCTTGGTGCAGTAATGACAGCTCTTTACCATATGGGGTTGGGATATGGAGAACAATCAAAGACCTTTCCGATAAAAGATAACATAGTTATTAAAGTGGGAGACGGGAGAAAAACAAAATACTGGGGAGACGCATGGAACAATCCGAACTCTTACAAAGATATTTTTCCTAAGCTACACCATTTGTAACAATCCTGAAGCAACTGTCAAAGAGTTTGGACTGAACATGGATGGGATCTATCTTTTAGGAGACTTTTGAATGATTAGGTGTGGACAGCGTGTCCAATCTATTCCATGAAATAGGGAGCTTCGCATGGACTACTCCAGATTCTATTAGATGGAAGCACAAAAAGGATGGGAATTTCTCTGTCAAATGGTCTATGATATAGTTCATGCACAACAAAACAGAAGACAACAAGGTTTATGGAACCATCTCTGGAAATATAGCAACAAACTAAAGTAAAATGTTTGGAAGTAGTCAGAAAAGCTTGTTGACGTGAGGTTTTGAAGCAAAAGGGAGAATTATGGTATCCAGACATCTTTGTGGGGAAACATATGAGTCAAATAATCATCTTTTCTTGCATTGTAAATTCACTGCACAGTTATGGAATTTATTTTTTTATCTTACAGTCACAAAATGGACCATGCCTGAGCACACTGCAGATCTACTGAGTTGCTGGATGAGAAGATGTGGAAGCAAGAGCCAGAATAGATGGTGGAAAATAATTCAACATTGCATCTAGTAGACTGTGTGGAGAGAGAAATAACAGATGTTTTGAAGATAGGTCCAATTACATCCATAGATGGAATTATATTGTATCTTTCTTTTTTGGTGTAAAGAAACACATATAGAGGAATTAGAGCTTGTAGATCTGTTAAGAGGCTATCTCTGTAAGTAGTTCTTTCGTTATTCTCTTCTTTTGTTCCTCTTTTGAAGGTCTCCAGCATATCCGTAATGCTGAGGAATTCTACATTACCAGTTTAAAAAAAAAAAAAGAATCAGGTTCTTTGTATGTTTCCTTCTATGTTCACCTGGGATCAAGAACTTTCGGGCTTGATCCTTTGCCATACCTTAGTATATGGCCTCTCTCTCTATCATAAGCATTGTCTAGCTAGTTTCTTCTCCTTAATTACTCAATTTGTTGAACTTCATTCTCATTGTTGCCTTTTGTCTTCATAGACCTGAGTTTCGTAATTTTGAACCCAGAAGCCATATGTTTTGTTCAATTGATACACAATTCCTATTTTTTTTTCTGTTAACTCAAAAGACTCAATGATTGATTCTTTAGAGAAGCACTGATGTCTTTGTATCTTCACATTTGTGCCCAATTCATCAAACAATCAGGTTCCGTGGTTCTGCAGTACCAGAACCTGTTTCTTCAATCATATATAATGACACTCTTTTTCAATTAGTCTTCTTTTATTCATCACATGAGAGTGTATTTTAGGTTTCGTGATGTCTCCCAAACTCCCTCTTGATAGGCTTTCAGTAGGAGGGGTTCTTCTTTTTCCATGTGTCAAACCCTCTTCTCTTATTTACCCTACCCTAGCCTTTATATTCAACTCAGCGAGGAATTGCTGGAACGAAGACTGAGTTAGGTTCCTATAGACAGTCCCAAACAGATGAGAATCAATATTACATCTCTCAGTTGATCAACTTCAGCATCACAGAAGGGTAAAGTGTCATCAATCAACTTCAGCATCACAGAAGACTAAAGTGTCATCAACAGATAGTAACTGGGATATCATCATATCAACTGCCTTGTTATTCACCTGAAAATCTTTACTCCACCCATTCAAATTAGCCACCTTCAACATGTTATTTAGCCCATCTATGCTATAATAATTAGAGAAGAGTCAGAGGGTCCCCTTGTCTAAGGTTCCTTCGGGAAAGAAAAAATGTTAAGCTGGACCAGCTAGAACAGAGAACCTCACTGTGCGTGCGCAAAAGGAAATCCAGTTGAGCCACTTCCAGCCAATCCCCAGGACCTTCAATATCTGGATGAGGGAAGTCCCAATTAACATGATCATACATCTAGTTTGCATCTTCACTTTGTCTTGTGTCCACAACTTATTGGAGCTGCACTCATCATCTGGCTACCCTTAATGAAGGTCATTTGTTGTTCATCTACCAATTTTTCCATCACGTTTTTTAACCTTTAGTTAAGACTTAGGAGATTATCTTATAAACATTTTCAATAAGATTAATTGATCTGAAATCCTTCAAACCTTTGCCACTATTCTTCTTAGGAATTACATAAGCATTAATATTTTTTTCTAGAAAAATCCTGAGAGATAATTTGCCATAGCTAGCATCATATCCACCTTCAGTATCTCACAAGAAGCCTGAAAATCCCATAGAATACCCATCTGGGCGAGGTGCTTTGTCACTGGCACACATTCTAATGCTTTTTTTTTTTCTCAAAAGGTCTTTCTGACCATCCCTCTTCTTCAGTTACTTTGGAGCAGTTTTAATAGTGAACATCAGGCCTCGAAATCTCTGTTTCTGTGTAGAACCTTGATAAAAGGATAGGATTTCACCTTTGATGTTGATGAGTCACCACTTCACCATTGACCTCCAAACAGTGTGTGTTGTTGAATCTCCTGTGCGCATTTGCCACTCTGAAAACAAATTGGTATTCATGTGCCCTTGTTTCTAGTTTACCAATAACACCCTAGATCTCTTCCAATTCCTCATGTCTTGCTATTTCTTTGATCTTCATTGACAAATTCGCCTTTAACAACAGCTCATCATCGATATGACTTCTGGTCCTGCACCTGATTTCTGTCTGCCTCACAGAAAATCAGGGTGTCATCTGCATAAAGCAAATGAGAAATGTTGACAGTGGTCCTCCTTCATATCAAAGCCATTCAGCCACTGCATCTCCTTGGCTTTTATCCGGCAAACCTTAGTTCTTTTCTGTATGTTTCGCCTTTAACAACTGTGATCTCCATTTAGAGATGCTAGAGACAGATGAATTTTATGTTAATTAACATGTAGCCGATTGTTACTTATTGCAAGTCCTTCAATAAGTGCAGAATATGTCATCTCTTGATCTTTAGATGTCAGATTGTCTGCTAATTTATTTCCTGGAGATGCAGTAACAAGGAGGAGTACTACAGAATACTTAATCGAAAAAAAGATGGGAGAAAACCATGAATATTATTACCAAAATGCTGAAAATGTGTAGTTACCAGAAAAATGGGATTTTCTTCAGAAGGCAGTGTCATCTTTTTCAGCATGTTCTTGTTCTTGTCCTTCTGCTTGCGCGTTTCCTGAAGTGTAAAATTTCATCCTCATTTCTTTTCTTCATCGATTAGAGCGGGAAAGCTTCATTAAGCCTGTCGAAATGATTAAAAAATTATGTCTTCTGCTAATTGCTTGTTCTTTTAATGACTGTGATGACTGTTTTATCCTGATAACAAGTTCTATCTTTCTTAGTTGCAGGACGTAAAACATTTCTACAACTTCTTTTCCAATTTGATTTTATTCTTATTCTCTCTCCCTGAGACCTAAAACCTCAATTCAGTTAAATTTCCTAGTAGCTTGCCTATTGAAAATGTTTAAGGTGGTTGTTGTTGCTCATCTTATGGGTGCAATATCTCTTTTTCTTTCCTTTTTCTTGTGTGGAAGTTGCTTGGATTGGGGACAGATTCAAAACACAGTTGCATATCTTCTTTTTTCAGCACTGAGATAATTAGTCCTCAAGTCAAAATACTGATTGTATTACATTTGGTGAGGATAATGCTTTACCCTTTGAGAAACATAGTCATCAGTTCTGTGGTGAGTAGTTGAATGGGGGTTCTGTTTGCTTTCTCTCTCAGTATGGTTAACTATGAAAGTTTTATCGCAAGAATAGCAAATGTGCTTCTATTTTGAGTTGCTACATTTTTTAGTGTTTTTATGAACTCTCATGTATAAGTTCTTCCTTTTTGTTGTATATATGTGAGTGGAATGCGTCAAACCTATACATCTGGTGCTTGTCTGAACAATGAAGAATATCTTTATGAGATTTTACTGATCTCTATTTTTAGTGGATTCATATAGCTTAGTTTTAGTTTGAAATTATGGTGCTAGATTATTGATACTGGTATTTGTTATAGCCAACCCGAACTAGATGAGATTGAGGCATAGTTGATTTTTATTGATCTTTGTCATTGTTCTGGTGTCTAATGCTAATGTTGTCTTGTGGAACAGGCACGTGATCATTCCTTTCCATTGGTCGAAAAGCCAATTTTACTTCAAATGGTTGAATCTGGGGGATGTCCACCACCTATGAACATGTCCTCCCAATTTTCTGTGAATAATGTCCTAACACACACCTTCATTGCCAATAGTGGAAGTAACTATAATTCGAATTGTTATTCATTTGCAGGCCACTCAGGTATGTCCTGTCCATCCATGTCCTTTGTTTGAGTGTTGTATTCATATCCAGGTTTGTTTTCAATAATTAGGTCTCAGAGAGAGAAATAGATTTCTATTCCATCCACAATATACCTCTCAAATTGCATAAGAGAGTGAAAAGTGTTGTTACAGTTGAAGAGGAACACTTGGTGTAGTTATAACTTGTTGCTCAGTTATATAATGAAAGTTATAGAGAATTTATCTCGGTGGTGTTAAATTGCTCTTGTATTCCCTGAGGAATTGTACTCTCTTGTATTGCCAACAATGTGTTAGGAGTTGCAATTTATCATGGCTATCTCAATGGTTAGAGAAAGCTAAGGCCTCTCTAGTTTTTGACGTCATTAACAAATAGCATGTTTTTGTAGGCAAGCAGCTACGACCTTTGCAGCAGACTGAGGGAAATAGTGCAGCTGTACAAAATTACTGAAAGAACTTTTTTGCAGAGGAAAGTCAAATCTCCTTCCTCTTCACTTTGTAAGGTAGGATACATCCGCTGACTGATTGTGCTAAATGGTGGGACTAGTCCACCCTAAGATTCGAGAGTAGACTCCCATTATGGAAGACGGTGTTCTAGTTTTTCCTTTGATTTAGATTCTCTGGTACATGAAGGTTTCTTTCTCTGACTCGGAAAACTAACTGCCAACTGTACATAATCTTACAGAGATAAACATGAAGATATCCTTTTGGATAATCATTTTGTACAAAGAATGTCAATCACTAATGATATTCACTGTTGTTAATGTCCTTCGTTGTCATCCTTACAATCTTATATTCATTTAGATGTTGTGTGTGTCATAATTTGGAAAAAGGAAATTCCTCTGAGTGGAGCAATTTGGAATCCAGCTGCTAGCAATACTGTCAGCGTTATTATGGCAAGTGGGTTTGTGCTGCTATTCAAATTGTTTGTTGTGGTAATAATAATAATAATAGTAGATATACATGTTTTTCATTCCCCATTTCCTGGAATTGATTAAAATTAAATTGGGCATCAAGATTGTTGAAGAAAAGGACACTCGATCCCATTCTTTATTGTAGATATTTTTTATGGACAGATATTTGTACTCAAAAATATCTACTTGAAAACGCATATCACATCCAGGACCTAACTATTAAGGATAAGTAAGAATCCATAATGAGATTTAATTCTTTAACTAAATTCATTAAATCTAAAAACTCCAGGAGCAACAACCTTCACAAGTACAAATAAAAGTCAACAAAAGGGATCACTATAACCATATTTTTGCAGTATAAGATTTCCAATCCCAGTACTATTATTTCCATTTAACCATGAGATAGAGGCAGCCAATTTATTTAATTTAATAAAATAATTTGAATTCTCTTATATTTGTTTCACCTGTATCTGTGTGTTTTCATGAGTAGAACAACAAAAAAGTGGTTTTAATCTCATTTGTTTGGACTTATTGATTAGAAAGTTGTTGCATATACACAAGTACTTGTGATGTTTAATAATGGTAAAAGGAAATTTCCAAGACACGTCTTGACAACTTGAGTATAAGTTTGATGAGTTGGGCTAAAAAAGAAAAAATATTCAGATTGACAATGAAAGAAAAAGAGTACAGAATTACATGACATAGTTATGATATCATGAGACATCAGCCACTTGAAGAAAAGTGAAAAATTCCCTTTAACTTTCTTATCTTTACACTTGACACCACCCTTGTTATACTTTTTATTCAGGTGGAAAGTTCCATCCCTTTTTTTTATTTTAGAGTTGATGTGACCTCACATTTTCTTAACCTTGGAGTATTATGATGGTTCTGTTTTGTTCAAACAATATAGGTTTCATATTACTATTTTAATCAAACTTGGACTGCTCTTTGATGGAAAAAGGTTATATAGAATAGGTTGAGGCAACCTTAAGATTGCATAATCTTCTTCTTATGTACAACTTATTGGTTTAAGTAATAAGTGTGAATTAGAAAATAAGATTAAATGAATAAGGAAAATATAGGGTAACCAAGTATCAGTAGAATAGATAAAAAGTTGTTCTTATATTAAGAAACATTTCATCTAAATCTAAAAGACTCAAATAGGAGACCCTTCACATCGTTATCATTGTCAATTTTTTTACTTCAACCAAATAATTGAAAGAGAGAATAAACAAAGAAAATAAAACAAATTATATATTTAATAATTTTTTTAATTTTAATAGTTTCACCTATATTTAAAATCATAACATTTTAATATTCAATACATAGTTTTAGAACATAAAATTTAAAAGTTTCCTTTATTAGTGTTTTCAAAAGCATTTTCAAGGAGTGGCGCCTGCCAAAAATGCTCTGAAACAAATGAAAGAAGTAGCTTCATGGGATATACATCCTTTAATTTGGGGTGTAAAAACATAACGCCCCGAATGTAAAAGTGTACATTCTTGATTAAATTTAATTTTTATTATTTTAAAAATATTTTTGCTATAAATAATACTTTTATTATTACTATATTGATAGTCATATCTTATGCTGTTATATTTTATATTGTAATAATAACTTTTTTCAAAATAAATAAATAACTATTAAATTAAAAATC
>JAOTQJ010000001.1:16592385-16634441 GCA_025642045.1 Solanum sejunctum | reverse complement strand
AAATTAAATATTAAAAATTTTAATTTTACAAAAACTTTAAATATTCAAAACTCTAATTTTACAAAAAATTCAAATTATAAAAATTTTAATTTTTTAAAAAATATTTGAATTCATTATTTATCAAAAAAGGTTAAAAAGTATTAAAAATGGAGAAAAAAATACTGAAAAGAAGAAAAAAATATTTTTTTAATTTAAAAATAAATAGTATATATATAAAAACATGTAATAGGGATAAAAATATCAATTCATTTATTTTTACCATTGAAATGATAAAAAGCGCTTCTTATTCGTGCCTCATTTACTTAGGCAACTTAAAATACCTATTTATACACTTTAAAAATTAAAGTTTTAACTTATAATTTTTCTTCAAATTTAGAGTTAAATTCGTACATTGTGCCAAAAAATAATATTGTCCTTGATGGTTGAAGAAAAGAGAGGAATAGGGGATGGGCCCTTTCACTGATAATGGTTCACTTATCCTTCTACTACCTAGCACTCCCCAGAGACAGCTCCCCCCTTTTTTGTCCTTTCCATATTCCCTTTATACCTCTAGTTCTTTCTCCTTTGCTCAAAATTCCTAATCTGTAACGAATATTTTTCCATTTTCACCTTTCATATTACCACCTTTTTTTATCCTCCATAAGAATCTTTATCTTTACTCTCATCTTTATTTATGCTTATTTCTTCAAGATTCTGCTATCTTGATTCATTCTGAATAATCGATTTCTCAGTTTTCTGCAAACCCCATCTCGTTTCTTGTTGTTTTTGTTTGTTTTAATGCATTTGGTCTTCAGTTCAGACATGAATAGATATTAGAGATTCAGTCTTTTTGGTGTTTGATGAATCATGGGTTTCGGATCTGGATTTAAGGTGCATTTTGGATTGTGGATTTGATGTTTATGAAATTCTGTGGGTTTTGGTTGAGTTTATAAGGATTCATTTTATTTTCTTGGGGGGATGAAGTGGGGTTATGGGTCAAAGTCGAGGTGTCGTCAGAGCTCAGTGGTTGCTGTGGCGGAGGAAACCGAGGGGATTGATGAAGGGATTGTGGAGAGCTATTGGGCTAATTTGCCTTCAGAGTTGTTGAGAGAGGTTCTTATGAGGATTGAGGATACAGAATCTAAATGGCCTTTCAGGAAAAACGTAGTAGCTTGTGCTGGAGTGTGTAGGAGCTGGAGGGAGATTATGAAGGAGTTGGTCAAGACCCCTGAAGTTTCTGGAAAGTTAACTTTCCCTATTTCTGTCAAGCAGGTAAAGAAATTATCCTCTTTCAAATTTATAATGTTCATTTGATATAGAGTTCTCTTGTTTCTTGAATAACTTCTGGCTTAAGTAAGACTTCAAGATTAGATTTGTTGTGTGCTCTACAGCTTGAATTGAAGTTCAAGATTAGCTTTGGCTTAATTTGAGCTTGATTGAAGTTGAGGAAGCCATTGAAATGATATATCTTAAGCAATAGGCCACTCTTCGGTTCATTTCCATATTTTTGATGGCATCTATTCTGTCTTCTTGCTGAGTCTATTCCTAATTACTTTTTTTGGTCCTCTAAACAACTCTTCCAAGTTTTATTGTTCTGCAAATCAGATTGTTTTTTTTCAGATCCCTGTATATGAATTATACCTTCTAAGTGATGTGTAATTTTAGAACAAGGATGGTCAGTCATTCCTCCCATGAGTGAAAAATAAGAAGAACAACATACCCAGTGGAATCCCACAAGTGGGTTTTGGGGAGGGTATAATGTAAGCAGACCTTACCTCTGAGTAGAGTTTGTGGGAACCCTCGTCTCAAAAACCATAAGCAGTGCTTTATTGTTCCTCATAAGAAGTTACATATCAATTATGAAGTTCATTATTGTTGGTATCATTGTTTCATGTATTCTTAGTAGTATTACCTATTTTTGTAGCCTGGTCCACGAGACACACTCCTCCAGTGCTTTATTAAGCGAAACCAGACAACACATACATATCATCTATACCTCAGTTTGACTCAAGGTGAGCATTTCACTGTTTCAGTATCTGGGCCTTCGATTTATATTCGGCTAGAATGCATCCTCAAGTTTGGAATCATCTTGCATTTGTAATTTATTTGTTTATTGTGGCAGCATTGGCTGATGATGGCAAGTTTCTTCTTGCTGCTCGGAAGTACAGGAAACCCACCTGCACTGAATACACTATATCACTGGATGCAGATGGAATGTCAAAGGGGGGTGGCACTTGTATCGGCAAATTAAGGTATGGCTTGCTAATTGTTGACGGAGTGAGTCGTAAAGCTTAGATGGAATTTAAGGGGTCTTTTTTCTTTTTGGCTAGATCAAATTTCCTTGGAACCAAGTTTACTGTATATGATTGTATTCTACCTTACGCTGGAGCCAAGCTGGTGAAGAACCGTTCCACTAGGCTTGTGGGCTCAAAACAAATGAATCCTAGAGTTCCTGCTGGAAACTATGAAGTCGCTCATATTTCATACGAGTTGAATGTACTTGGAGCCAGGTGAGGCGTTGGAGACTAATTAACAAATTAATTGCTCTCTTTGTTCTAGGACGAAAGTTTTCTTGATACATGTATTCTCTTTCTCGAAAAATATAGAAGACCTCTATTATTAATAACATTACCAATGGTGATAATTCATTGGTTAGTATGAGAGAGTGGATAATGATAGGTCAATCATCTTATGTAATTAGCAGGGGGCCAAGAAGAATGCATTGTGTGATGGATGCTATCCCAGCTTCTGCTATTAAACCTGGAGGTATTGCTCCCACACAGGTTGATTTTCCAACGGCCAATAGTGGTTCCTCTATTCCAATGCGGTTTCTTCGATCCAAATCAAGTTGCTTGGAGAAGTCTTTTTCCGGGCCTATAGAAACTCAAAGAGAAGGTCCACTGGTTCTGAAAAATAAGGCTCCCAGATGGCATGAGCAGCTCCAATGCTGGTGTTTGAACTTTCATGGTCGGGTAACTGTTGCCTCGGTGAAGAACTTTCAGTTGGTGGCTTCACCAGAGAATGATGTGGCTGGACCAGAACACGAGAAGGTTATTTTGCAGTTTGGTAAAGTAGGGAAGGACATGTTTACAATGGATTACCGCTACCCACTATCGGCCTTCCAGGCATTCGCCATATGCCTGAGCAGCTTCGACACTAAAATTGCTTGTGAATGACTTGTCTTTTGAGGTTTGGCTCTACCTCTTTCCTTTCAGAAGTTCAAATCTACAAGCAAGCATTAACGAGGTTTTCATTACATGTTAATAATGTTCACTCTATAACTTTGTCACTTGCATTGAACTTTTTAACTAAAATCTCATTTTTAGTCTTCTACATGAGAATGAAGTAGTTATGTTAACTTCAGTATGTTCTTCTGGCTTCTAAATTTCTTGTTCGCGTTTGTTCAACAGCTAGGCTTGGTTAAATGCGAAGCACAAGAACGGTACAAATGCCAGAGTTGAGAGTTGATAGTTATTGTACGTCTTCTCAAGGAGCACACCATACCAGAAACTAAAGAAGCAAAGATTGTTGCAGCTAAATGTTATGATTCTATAAAACATATTTTGTACATTTGGTTTTTCTGTGTACATAATTACTTAGATCACCTTCTTTGAAAAGTCTTATAGTACATCTGTTGCCATTAGAATTTTCATGCCCCTTGTACTCTTTCAATGTTTATCATAATCTGCTGCTTCATAACATTGGTGTCATATTCTAATTTTCTAAAAAAACATTTATATATGTTGAAGGTTGCATAATGATCATACTTTGTATTATGCATCAAAGATGTTTTTATCAAAATGAGAATAAATCAACAACTAAAATATTAAATGTATGGTATGATATATTTTGAGAATGTTAGTTCTTATTGGTCCTAATAAGTACGTTGCCAAATGTAAGACCTTCCATATTTTTAAGCTTTCTCATTTGTTGTACTATCTATATGTAGTGTCACTTAGATTTACATTTTTGTTTGTACAATTTTTTTTTTAATCTTCAAAGCAAATTAAAGGAGTTTCTGTATCATGTTACTTCTCTCATTTCATAAATAAAAAAAAAATGTACCCACCCATTGAGATAGTAGTAGTATATCCTAGGAAAATAACGTAACTAGGCAAACATATAATACATATTTACATTATATAATTATAATTTGAAAAAATTACAATTTATAATTATAGTTAGGATTTTGTTGTTGTTTTCTCTCTTCTCTCTCGCTTCTCTCTTTATAATTTCTTTCCAGATACATAATTATATGTATACTAGTTGCAGATATACAATTATTTTGACAGATTTACATAGTCAATTTGACAGATATATACATTCGTTTGTCTCCACTCTTTGCCCTCTCTCACTCGCCTCTCTCCTGGTTCTCTCGATCTCATCGGCCCTTTCCTCCCAATATCGCTTGCCATATATACAAATACATATGTATATTAGCTACACACACACATATACATATATATATGTATATATCACCTTTCTCTTTCCTCTCTCGATCTTGCTCGTCTTTCCCCATATCGTATGATGATTTTGGTGGGGTTGTTTTATTAAAAACTTGGGCCCAAGCTTGTCTTTATAGGCTTAGATCTATCATTTATGCAAGAAAAATCACAGTAAGATATTTATTGTCCTTTTTGGGTACATGAGAAAAGTTTGAGAAAATAATATCAATCTTTGTCACACTTTTTATGACTTTTCTGCAAAGGGTCATCGTTGATTATTATGGACACACAAGAAAAGGTCATATATGAAATTTCAGGAAATAACAAACCATAGAAATAATTGAGTCAAACCAAGTTTATCATAAGAAATAACCCCTTTTTATTCATTAATTTAAATCTACTTTTTTCCTTTTTGATCCCCAAGAAAATATTTACTCTCTATATAAAACATAAGAGGTAGAATACAAATTTTTTCTACTATGTCTGAAGACTGCAAGCTAGTGCTGCTTGCTATTTGAAAGCTCGGAAATCTCTTTTCTGTTTCTACTATTATTTTTCAATTCTGATCGATTAGCTTCTTCTGTCATACATAAGAAAATCCAGAATGCTAATGCTATAGATTTTGCTTGCTTGAGTAAAACAAATTACATTCATCTCATATATAGACAAGAAGTGAATTTTATGTATTTCCTTATTTATTGTACTTAATTTCAATGAATACATGTTCACTTTTCTATACTATGAAAAAAATAAAACTTGTATTTTTCAATCAGCTGATCAAAGTTGTTAACTAGCTGATTTTTGCTTAGAACATATTAAAAGTAATAGAAGAAGAAAAAAGATACAAAATCTTTGTAACAAAGGAAGACTACTTATTTCTTAATACTACTAATATTTTAGGATTTTGAATTAAACTACTCACATATTCATATTTAAAATACATTTTTTAAATAACTAAGATAGATATTAATTAGTAATAATTTGTGGCTGCATTTTAAATAGTTTGAATAAGTTACTTTTGAGTTATTTGTGTAAACAGGCTATTCTTGTAAGAGGTAGCTTATAAATAGATATCTTAGTCATTTTTCAAAAGGAGATTTTGAGTATTGAACGAAGAAACTCTTTGGAGAGTGTAGTTCAAGGCTGGATTCCCTTTAGATTAGTGTAGCTTAGTTTGATGGATGAATTTCCATTGTTGATTGAAAACTCTATACTCTTGATTTCATATTGAATCTTTCATTTGTAAATTTCAGTGAATTTTTTGTCACGCCCTGGAAAGGTACCTTAGACATAACTGGTACTCGAAGACTATTGCTAATCCCCAAGCGGACCACCTAGTCTCATCAGAATTCGTTCAATACACTCATATGCAGAAGACATCACGAGAATATAAACTATCAGTATGTTATCACAATCTCTATCATAGAAAAATACAAAAGGAGTACCTTAATAGAAAAGAAGCGGGAAATAAACAATTCCGACATTAACAATCAACTGTTTATGTCTACGAAGCCTCTATAACTAATATCTAGGAAGGTACCATGACAAACCATGGCTACCACAGTCAAGTGAAATAAATCAAAATAAATGAAAAGATAAACATGTCCTCCAAAAGCAAGGAAGGACTCACCAAATCTCTGTCGGGAACCGTGAACCTCAACGATTAGGCTACTGAGTCCTTTGTCTACAGAATTTGCATCATAAAATGATGCAGCACCAAAGGGGCGTTAGTACGTGAGATGTATTGTATGTAAAATGGGTTAAAGTAAACATTATATATGACATCAGATCATGTATCACTCATCCTCAACTCAGAGTAAAGGACAAGACTCTATCATCTTACTATCCATCAAGACATCACATAATCACGTCAACCTCAGAGTACTATCAACAAGGAACCTATCTGGGAGTTTCTATAACCGACAACCACTACCTATGAGCCCGGTGACAATACAGCGAAGAGATGTCGCTGCCACATCCGTCCGGTACCTTATCGGGGTACAGGACGAGTCTGTCGAGTATCCCAAAAGAAGTCTGTTAAACCCTCTACGGGGCAAAGAAAACATCCTCTTTCACGGTCCAATCCTCTTCTACGCTGACCACGTAGTTAATGAGTATGAGTGAGACTCACTCTTACCCATTTCGGTGCTAATATTCCTCCCAGAACTTAATGTGCTCATAAGTCTATCATTATCAGGCTGGTTATATAACCAACCCCCCTCTTAGGCAGGAACCTCATCTCATCTATCATTCTGTCAACTCAAGAAGTAAATTCTTCCTTTCAAACTCAATCTCAATCTCACTCAAACCTCAAGGATACTAACTTCATCTATTTCAGCCATCACGGTACTCAACTCAAGACTTAGACTCCATCAATCATCACATTCAGACAATCAAGGCTCTAGACATTACTCCTAGGTTGTTCTTGAAGTCTTTAACAGAGAATACATATAGGGTTATTGCATAATCACATATTAATATATGTAAGCAGTTCATTAAAATATGATGATCATCAATTTAACATAAAATATAAGATTTAACGATAATTTCAAGAAAATATTCAAGAACTTCAACACAAGCCCTATCAATTAGCACTTTACAACTTAATCTATACATTGGGGCACATGGAAGAACAATTCTATGTTCTGGGTATCCTTTACATACCTGAAACGATAAATAACCAAGCTTTCCTCCTAGAATTTGCACCTGAACTTGAAACCCTCCACTCTCTGTTCTTTTTTCTCTTAAGAACTCTCGTTTAGACTTAGCAAAATATGGGTTTTGAAACCTTTTTCATACGAAATAAGTCTTAAAAGTACGTTTTGAGACTTAAAATGGATTGGGAATAACCAAAACACCCTTCTCAAATTTTTTTAAAAAAAGTTTAAAACTGGTGTACTGGTCCACGACGCACCTGGGACGCAGATCAATGCATTTTTGCTACTTTTCATAAATTTCAATTCCCATTGAAAAATTAAAGAAAACTAAGTGTTGCTACGCGTCCTGTTTGCATCGCGCCAAGGACGTAGACAACCACTGGTTTTCAATTAATTAGTAAAAAGTATTTTTCGCGCTAGTTACTCTTAAATCAGACCGAGACCATTTTCTAATGCGATTTTCTATGCTGATCACAAATTCAATCTCAAATTTTTCATCAGAGCTTTGAAAGACAAGTTGTGCGCACTATTACGTTTTAGAGGTGTTTTAGTAATTTCATGGGGGGTTACATTATCTCCCCCTTGGGATCATTCATCCTCGAATGATGAGTAAGAATAGGATAAAGGCACAAATGACTTCAAAACTCATCTCATACGTCACTCAAAACACTCGAATTCTCAATTATCCATCACTTATCTACCTTTGTCTTAGACTCGGAAATAACATTAGATAATCGCATCAACTCAATAAAAGGAGATATTCAATAACATTAAGGATAAGGACGTTTACCTTCGACATCATTATTATTAGCACGAATAGGTATGTGTATTTGAGTTTCATCACTTCCTCATCTTCCCACGTAGCTTTCTCAACAAATTAATTCTTCCATAGGACTTTAACGAAGGCTATCTCTTTATTCCTCAGCTTACGAACTTGTTGATAAAGGATCTGGACTAGAATTTCTTAGTAAGATAGACTATCCTTACTCCCGTACTCTCCACAAGAACTGCTAAGGCAAGATCTCCCAAACACTTCTTCAACATTGAATCATGGAACACCGGGTGAACTCCATCTAGTTCGGAAGGTAAGTCTAGCTCATAAGCAACCTTCCCAATCCTTTTTATAATCTGGTATGGTCCGATATAATGTGGACTCAACTTTTCTTTCTTACCAAATCTCATTACACACTTCATGGGCAACATATTCAAGTACACCCAATCATCTACCTCAAACTCCAAGTCCCTTCTCCTCACATCTGTATATGACTTCTGATGACTCTGGGTTGTCTTCAACCTTTCTCTGATGAATTTAACCTTCTCCATAGACTGGTGTACGAGATCAGGCCTAATCAACTCAGCTTCACCAACCTCGAACCAGCCAATCGGTGATCTACATTGCCTCCCGTATAATGCCTCATAAGGGGCCATCTGAATGCTGGGCATGATAGCTATTATTGTATGTGAACTCAATCAACGGTAGATGATCATCCCAATTTCCTTTGAAGTCGATGACACACGCTCTCAACATATCCTCTAAAGTTTGGATAGTCTGTTCTACCTGCCCATCCGTCTAAGGATGAGAAGTTGTACTCAGGTGTACTTTCATGCCCAATCTTTTCTGAAAGGATCTCTAGAATTGAGAGGTGAATTGAGCTCCTTTGTCCGAGATGATGGACAAGGGAACCCTATGCAACCTCACAATCTCATGAATATACAATTGAGTATACTCTTCAGCCGTATAAGTTGTCTTGACTGGCAAGAAGTGGGCTGATTTCGTCATTCTATCAACAATCACCCATATCAAATCATGCTGCTTTTGGCATTTGGGTAAGCCAATGATCAAATCCATATTGATCGTCTCCCACTTCCACTCAAGAATTTTAAAGTTCTGAGCTAACCCACACAGTTTTTGATGTTTAACCTTAACCTGTTGATAATTGGGGCATTTAGAAACAAATTTGGCAATGTCCTTCTTCATCCCATTCCACAATATACTTTTCTCAGGTCGTAGTATATCTTGGTAGAACCGGGGTGAATAGAATATCTGGAGCTATGATCTTCGGCTATGATCCTCTCTCGAACACAACTCCATCAACATCCCGCACACACACACTCCCTTGATATCTCAATATCTCATCTCCCTTTTTGGAGAAAACCATCATCTTCTGCTTGTGAACCACTTCTTCTAATTGGAATAAGATAGGGTATTGGTCTTGCTTCTCCTTCACTTCTGACACTAAGGATGAATCAGACCCACTTTGGACATTGACCCAACCTTCGTTGTTCTCCTTAAGTTTCATTCCTAGTCGAGCCAATCTATGCACTTCCTTCGCTAGTTCTCTCTTTCCTTTCTTCACATGGGCAGTGCTACCCATAGATATCCTTCTAAGAGCATCAACAATAATGTTATCCTTATCAGGGTGGTAGAGAATCCTCATATCATAATCCTTAAGCAACCAGCCATCTCCTCTGCGGCAGGTTGAGCTCTTTCTGGCTGAACACGTACTGCAATCTTTTGTGGTCCCTGAACACGTCCACATGCACCCCATACAAGTAGTGACACTAAATTTTAAGTACGAACTACTGCCAACTCAAGATCATGAGTCAAATAATTCTTCTCATAAATCTTAAGCTGTCTGGAAGCATAAGCTATCACTTTCCCTTTTTGCATAAGTACACAACCCAATTTGACTCAGGATATATCACAGTATATCACAAAGTCTCCCATCCCATTTGGCAAGGTTAACACTGGTGCTGTAGTCAGTCTGGTCTTCAACTCCTGAAAACTCTTTTCATATACCTCAAACCATTGAAATTTGGCCTTCTTCTGAGTTAGCTTAGTCAATGGGGTCGAAAGAGAAGAGAAGTCTTCAACAAATCTGCGGTAGTAGCCTGCCAAACCCAAGAAGCTTCTTATTTCTGTCAAAGAAGTTGGTCTAGGCCAGTTCTTAACTACCTCAATCTTCTGAGTATCCACTCGAATACCCTATTTCGAAACCACATGACCCAAGAAAGCCACGAACTTAAGCCAAAACTCACACTTTGAGAATTTTTCGCATACAACTCATGATCTTTGAGTGTTTGCAAAACCACTCTAAGATGATTAGCATGCTCCTCTTTATCCTTAGAATATACTAGAATATCATTGATAAATACGATTATAAACATATCAAGATATGGTCTGAATACTCTGTTCATCAAGTCCATGAAGGCTGCGGGTGCATTTGTCAACCCGAAGGATATGACCAAGGACTCAAAGTGGTCATACTGTGTCCTAAAGGCTGTCTTTGGAATATCACTTTTCCTCACCTTCAACTAATGATAACCCGATCTGAGGTCTATCTTGGAGAAACAAGTAGCATTCTGAAGTTGGTCAAATAGATCATCTATCCTAGGAAGAGGATATTTGTTCTTTATAGTGACCTTGTTCAGCTGTCGATAGTCTATATATATTCTGAGAGACCTATCTTTCTTATGCATGAATGGGACAAAAGCACCCTAAAGTGAGACACTAGGCCTTATGAAACCTTTCTCTAGCAAGTCTTTCAACTATTTTTTCAACTCTAAGGGGGCCATTTTATAAGGTGGAATTGAAATAGGTTTAGTCTCAAAAAGAACATCAATCCCAAAGTCAATCTCCCTATCATGAGGGACTCCAGAAAGATCATCAGAAAACACCCTAGGAAACTCATTTACAATAGGGACTAACTCAAGAGTAATAAACTCAACACTATCAAACTTAATTAGCACGAGGTGGTAAATGTAACCTTTGGAGATCAACTTTCTAGCTCTAAGATAAGAGATAAATTTTTCCTTAGGGGCAACAAAACTTTCCTCCCACTCTAAAACAAGCTCATTAGGAAATTGTAACTTAACAATATGAGTTTTACAATCAACAGAAGCATAACAGGCGTGAAGCCAATCCATGCTAATTATTACATCAAAATCAACCTTCTCCAACTCTACCAAGTCGGCTAACGTGTCTCTATGATAGATAGAAACTACACAATCCTTATAGACTCTCTCAGCTAAGACAGACTCACCAGTAGGCATAGAAACAGAAAAAGATTCATGCAAACACTCTGGGAGAACCCCAAACTTACTAGCCATATAAGGGGTCACAAAAGACAAGGTGTCACCTGGATCAATTAATGGCATAACAACCAAATATAAAGACTTGAAGCATACCCATAACCATATCTGGTTCAACCTATTGGTCCTCTCGATTACCCATAGCATAAAGGTGGTTTTTCCCGCCTTCTATATTCGTAGTAACACCTTTCTGCGGATTGCCCGCTAGAGGGGATACGAATGACTGGGGTCTGCTGTTCCCCTCACATCGTCTTCTCTTGGGGCACTCATATCTGAAGTGACCAGCCTATCCACATAGACAACAAACATCTCTCACACACAACATTCTCCTAGATGAAGCTTACTGCACTTGCCACAAGGTGGCTTTCACCTCGTGCCTTGGGTCATACTGGCCTGAGATTAGGCACCCGGAGCCTTGAAATTTTGATAACCATGGGTTTTTTGATCATATCATTTGGCCGAACGGGCGTACTCACTGCAGACTGTGCAGGATGATATGATCTCCTCTGAAAGTAGGACTTGTCGCCCTTATTCTGTCCCTGTGGGCTAGGATCATGTCCCACTGATTTTGCCTTCCTGCTCATCTGCTCTTCTCTATCTTTCTTCTTGTCCTTCTCTATCTACTAGGCATACACCATAAGCCTGGAGATGTCCATGCCCGGAATCAGTAAGGTTGCTTTACACTTTTCTACACATGTCTACCCAGACCAGACACGAACTTCCTTATCCTCGCCCTCATATCCTTCACCATCTCTAGAGCATACCTGGACAATTTAATGAACTTGAGGCTGTACTCTTTCATGGTCCTCCCTCCCTATTTCAAATTTGCAAACTCATCTACCTTTGTATCCTTCAACTCCCAAAGAAAGAAGTGGTCGAGAAAGACTGTCTCAAACTCCTCCTAGGCTGCAAGTGCGACACTCTCACCTCTACTCTCCTCCCACTGATTGTACCACACATTAGCAACGTCCTTCAGCTGGTAGGAGGCAAGCTCGACTCCCTCAATCTCATCAGCATACATCGCCTTCAGAACTTTATATATCTCATCAATGAAATTTTGTGGGTCCGCTTCTACCTTCGACCGATCATCCTCAAAAAGTCCTTGAGTCGAGTTGCCGTCGAGCGCTTCTGTGAGCTAGAGCTAGGAGCTTGGAAACCTTGACTATTTTCCTTAGAGGCCACCAATTATGTCAGCATGGCGATGACTCCCCTAAATTCTACCTCGATAGTGAGAGCTGGCTGGGGCTGAGCAGAGGCACATGTGAGACCTCAATAGTCCTAGCGGGGCATCTCCATCTCCTAGCCTCGGTCTGAACTGGGGCCTCGGGTTGAGCATTCTCAGCAACTAGGGATGGGGCATCTCTCTGAGCAGTTGTCCTCTTTAGCAACATTTCTGTAAGCGTAAAACACACAAGTAAAAAGATGGTTTCCATAAGGTTAAGCTCTATCGCACAAATCCAGAATATGAAAGAAGGGAAACTTATCCTAATGTCCCATAGTACAACACACCCATAAACAAGATTTTACTATACATGATTTCGTACACTCCCTAGGACACTTGAACTCTGTGCTCTAATACCAAATTTGTCATACTCGGGGAGGGTACCCTAGATGTAACTGGCACTGGGAGACTAATCTCCAAGAGAACCACCTAGTCTCATCAGCATTTGTTTAATACACTTATATGCGAAAAACATCACGAGAATAATAAACTATCAGTGGGCTATCACAATTGCTATCATAGAAAAATACAAAAGGAGTACCTCAATAGAAAAAATTGCGGAAATAAACAATCCCGACACTAACAATCAATTGTCTATGTCTAAGAAACCTCTATAACTAACATCTAGGAAGGTACCATGATAGGTCATGCCTACCACAGTCAAGTGAAATAAATCAATATAAATGAAAAGATAAACATGTCATTCGAAAGCAAGGGAGGACTCACCAAATCTCTGTCGGGAACCGTGAACCTCAATGATTAGGCTACTGAAGTCCTCTATCTACATAATCTGCATCATAAAATGATGCAATGCCTAAGGGGAATTAGTACGTGAAATATACTGTATATAAAATGGGCTAAAGTAAATAATATATATGACATCAGATCATCTGTCATTCATCATCAACTTAGAATAAAGGACAAGACTCTATCACCTCACTATCCATCAAAACATCACACAATTACGTCAACCTCAGAGTACTATTAATAATGAACCTATCTGGGAGTTTCTAGAACTAACAACCACCATATATAAGCCCGGTGATGATACAACAAAGAGATGTCACTGCCACATCCGTCCGATACCTTGCCGGGATACAGGACAAGTCTATTGGGGATCCCAAAAGAAATTTGTGAAGCCCTCTATGATGATGTTCATGCTCCAATAAGAAAGCGGTCGGTGTCATCAATTAACCTAACCAAAGGTTAGGGTCGAATTCACAGGGAATACAAGGCTTGACTACAAGAATTCACTATCAATCATTTTGATTATTTGTGACTGAAGTCTCTAAATTAGGGGGTTTGTGATTAAAAAAAGTAAAAATGAACACTGCTATTATGCGGAGGAACACTCAAATTTAGGGACAACTTGGGAATTATGTTCCCCATGGTTCGTTAACTCGATTACCCTAGACAACATGACTATAATTATGAATTCGCATGCCAGATAGCAACTTAGGTTCTTCCAGCCCTCTTGTGAAGTTGAAGGTCGAATTTCACCATGGCGCGTGGTCGACAACCATGGCGTGCCAACTAACCATTACCTATTGTCCTATTCAAACCCCCATTGGTCAGGTTTGGTTGATTAGACGAGAACACATTAATCGAATCCTGTCATTTACTTTCCTTTGCCTATTTGTTTTTTATAACTACCTTGGTCAGGATCGTGATAGTAGGCGGGGTTTGGTGTTGGCCACCACCAAACAATAATCAAAATGAAGGAAAATAAATAATACATGCAAAAATCCAATCATAGAAATGCAATTAATCTAGGTTATCTCAGGTCAACTACCCATGGTTCCCACAACCCCAACTTGTGGGTGCTTAGCTACTCATGGCTAAGGCAAAACCAACAAGAATACAAATACAAAACTTAGTTGAGAATTTTTTCAAAGCAATGAAGATAGATAACACCACAAGTTGTAAACTACAATCTTGGTAGATGGAGAGTGAATACAATTTAAAATTTGTACTCCAAAGTGAGTTTTCCAATAGAAAATGAGAATCTAGGCCTTCAGTTCTTGGTCCAAATTTTTGGCTCTCTATTTCTTGTTACGAACCCACCTATACAAGTCGTAGTGAGTGTTGACACCCAATTTTTACCCTCCACAATACAAATTAATTTTTAAACTTTTAATTTTGACAATTTAAAATAATTATCTTTTAAAAATGCAAAAAAATATTTTCTCAAATAAAAGATATTTTTGTTTGAAGAATTGTTATTTTGTAATTAACCTAATTATTTTGAGTTGATAATATGGAAAGCTCTTAAATTAATTAGTATTAATTCATTGTATAGTCAAATTAGTCAATTAAATTCAATTTGACTATATTTAACTGGTTGAAATTGCAATTGAATTGACCAATTTTTAAATCAAATCCCCTACCCTTAGGACCCATTTTTAGCTCCATTTTTATCCCCTTTTTCGGACCAATTTTGGCCCAAATCACGTCCCTACCCGGCCGAAATCCCTCCTATTTCAGTATATTATACATATATATTCCCTCACCTGAACCCCACACACCCCTTCATTTTTGCCCTTTTCTTCTTCCTCTCTCCTCTCACGCGTCTCACTCTCCCCTTCCCCTTCTCCTTCATCAAACCAATAACCAGAAATGCCTGGATTCTCCTCAACGTTCACCTTATTCCCTCCGTACATACATGTCTCTCTTTCCTCCTTCCTAGTACGATTCCATTGAGAGGAATCCGACAGATGGCATCATCTCAGCCCTGTCGAGGCTTTTCATCCAAAATCAATGGTTGCAATCGAGGGGCCGTTGAGAATCCTCACAACTCAGCATATTTGGAATTCAAATTTCGAATTCAATTTCGTCCCTAATTTCCCGTTTTGACCCCGACGTTTCCTCCCAATTTTGAACCCTAATTTCGCCTATAAATTGAACCTTTTTCCTCACTGTTTAGGGGCAGCCGTTCTTCATTTTCCAATACACTAAGACTTCTATTTTGAAGAGTTAAGTAAAATTTTCCAGAAAACTGGTTCAATTATGAAGGTTCCTGAGTTTGTGAATTTCCGTTTGAGCTTGAGGGTTCTCAAAGAAAGCTCTGTTTGGTGTGGAAGTTCGGCTCAAGCTCAAGGTCTCAGGTCACTGCCCCTAAAAAGGTAACACTCTCATTCACTTCTCTCGTTTTCTCTTCTGAACGATTGTGTATTTTGTTGTGAGTTTCATTCAAGTATACGCCGTTCTTTTAGAATTTTGCTTGATTGTTAGGCTGTTATACTTATTATTCTAGTCGATTAAAGAGTTAGATGTTGGTACTCATGTTAAAAGTGTTACTGGCTCTACTGAATGTTTGGTTGTTGTCACTGTTATATGGATTTTAACTTGAATTTAACTTGAAGTTGCTATGATATTACTGTAAGTGATGTTTATCTGGTTGATAGCTGAAGTTTGTTTCGGTTCGAATCTAGATTTTGAGTTATGAGCCTCTCAGGTTTTCTTTTGTTTTGGTCTCATGTAAACTGAGTTTTCCTTGTCTGCTCGTGCCATTTTTGTTTCAGTCTCCCCTCATTTGTTCTAATTTTTGAGGTTCAAATGGCAGCGTTTGCATGTCTCTTCATTTCTTCCTCCTTTTCTGTATATGATGATTGTCAAATGACTTTATCTGTTCTGTTTCACTAAACCTTGCATTTTGATTCTGAGTTTGAGTTTAAGAATGTATTTTCTACTGGTTTCCTGTTTAAAGACCTTTTTAAGTTGGAAATGCACTCGTTGTTCAATAACATTGTTAGTTATGACTGCTCCCTTAAAGATGCTGGCAGCAGTCTATTCTATATAAATAAGACTAAGTTTCTCTTACTTATTTTGCAAGTTTTGCTCATTGCATGTTCATTCCATCTGTTAGTTGTTGATAGAGTACGTTTGTTTTCCTTAAGGTGTCTAATCCACTTGTTAAAAGGCAAATCTGGTTGGAGTGTTATTTATTCAAAGTCACTCGTAATGATTTAGTTCCATGCTTTTCCTGATCTGTTCTTGTCAATAATGCTTGAAATTTGGGATCATCTCCTATGTGCTATATCCAATGTTGAGTTTACTGATGTGATTTGTTTTGTCCTCGTTTGAAGAGGTTTGGAACTCGGATTATTTAGGTGTATACTTAAGTTTCAAACTTTGTTTAGTTTAATCATGGTTTCCTAGTTAAGTTCATTCCCGTCTCATCCTTAAATCCCTGTTTTAGTTTTATTATCAAACATATCAGTGTCTTGAGCTGCTGTTCGAAGTTTCATTTGAGTCTTTCTCTAGTCATATGCGCTTTCGTTAACTGTTTAATTAATCTTTGAATTTAGTTGTAGTTGCTATGTGGCTGCTTGAATGATATTAAGACTGCTGGTTTACGTGTATGTTTCAAATTACAAGTTTTTGACTCTATATGTGGTTAAATCTTGCATTAACACAGATCCGTTTCTCTGTTTGGTTTGGATGTCGTCTCAGCCGTCATGTTCGACTTATTGGTTTGGTTTATATTGTTTTGAGCTGGTTTAGGGATTGAAAGGTTTAAATCAGCCTTTAGTATTAGTTTTGAATCTATGTTAGAGTGTTGTTCGTTTTAAAAACATTTCAATTCCTTGTTGTGTTCTCTGTTTCCAATTTTGAAATTGATGGTCAGTGGCTTAGACTTTAAATTATGTGAATATTAGTGCGCTTTTGCTTCTTTCTGGAAACAAGAATTATATGCCATATGTCATCTCCATCATGTTTATCATAGCAGAGTAGGAATAACTTTTGTCTCCCCCCGAAATTGCTTCTGTGTTTTCTTTCTTTTTTCTTTTTCTTATTTTGTTTTGTTCTTGTCTTTTCTTAGACTTCCTTTTTCACATTTCGATCAGTAAAAGATCTAAATAAATGTCTTCTCTGTTTGTCCTTAGTAGCTTGGATCTTTATTTTCTTTGTGAAGCTTACTACATGGAAAGAATGAGTGAATTTTATTTTGTTTCATCATATATGTGATCTGTTTTCCTGAGCACCTTTCTTTGCTTTTTATGAATTATTTGAAAATTTCGTCATTTAATTTTCCTTGCTTACTTTAACTTCATCTGGTTAGTTTAAAGATATGGCCTGGTATTCACCATTTTAACCATTTTGTTTTGTTTCTCCTTTCTGCATGTGAATTGGCTTGGATTGAGTTCATCTTTGAACTCCATTACTCTTTCTCCATGCATTTGGAGTTGAGAGCTTTTTGTTCGAGTCGACCACATCATTTCTCCAAAGAAGGAAAGTGAATACAGGTTCAAGGAAGCTATTACGGGTCCTGGGAGTGTTTTACAGGTCAAAAGAAGCCGTTTGCTGGTTTTCGGAAACTGAAATCAGTGTTTATATACTGATATACACAGTTTATACACTAAGTGTATACTTCGAGGAAATGGGCCAAGCCCAGGGAGCAGCAGCTGGATAGTTTTCTTTTAAGGGCTCAGCAGGCCCAAACATATAGAGATTAAGACAGGTTTTAGAATTGGGCCTGCCAAAGCCCAACCTTGTTTTATTTTTGTTTAGGGTATATTTACTTGCTCGCTATACTTATTATTTGTCTAACTCTAACGTTATTTTTGTTTGTTTAATCTAATTAATTTTTCTAATATGTTTACCATTTATATTAATTTTGTTTTATTGATTATTAGTTAATCCTTTCAAATTTAGTCAATTTCTTTCAAAAATTAGTTAATTCTTTTAAATTTAGTCAACTTTTTTCAAAAATTAGTTAATCCTTTCAATTTTAGTCAACTTCTTTCAACATTAGCAAATTCTTTCAAGCTTAGTTAAATTTCTTTCAAAGTTAGTTAATTTTTCAAACTTAATCAATTTTTAAGATTTACTCAAGTTCTTTCAGACTTCGTCAATCTTTTCAAATTTAGTCAATTCTTTTAAAAGTTAGTCAAATTTTCTAATCGTCGGTCAACCGCAAGTTAGCGATCATTTTGAGTGATTAATTTCTTTTTAAAATGAAAATTTTGAACTCTTACCCATCTCTTGAAAAATTTAAAACTTTTCTGTTAAGTTTTAAAATTGAATTTAGGTTTCTTAATTTTTCTTAAAATTAAGTGGCGGCTCTTTAAATTTTTGGGAGTTTGATTTGTAGTTAAATTAATTAAGTATTAAATCATATTTTCGAAGAAGTCCAAGTCATTTTTTCAAATTAACAGTGAGACCTACGACTCGTAGAGTGGCCGCTGACCTCCGCTTAGCAGATTCCTGATTTTGCTTACTCTTTCTTGCTACGAGATCACCTTACGACTCGTAGCTTGGGCTACGACTCGTAGGAAGACTCATATGTCTTGCACTTCAGCAAAATCTGTAATTTTTTTCCAAAATCGTGCTAACCTAACTTTTCTGCAATACCAACACAAAAGCACATAAAATCATAAAAAGTCGTATTAAGAACTCACAAAATCCCTTGTTTTAGATATCAAATGTGTTGTATTTTGACAGTACATCAACACTCTCAACTTAGAACTATTTCTTGTCCTCAAGCGATGACTCAATCTAAGCAGACAACGAGAAACACATAGTAGTTATACCAACGACATATACATCATTTACTCTAATTCAGTTACCCAACTTTTATTTTCAAAACCAGATTGCAAAGCTACTAAGCAAAATAAAAATACAAGGATGTATCTGGTAACCCAACTATGATGAGCTAAGGAGCATTAACCATCCGCAATTACTGGGTCAGTCATATGTCAATCAAGCAGTGCAAATGCCCTCACAGAAAAGAAGTCCCTCTTACTCACTCAAAAAACATTTAGAATTCAGGGACTGAGCGAGCGTTCTCATCTCACAAATGAAATACATGCAAAATGACTAACACTATAGGCTTGCCTCTATACTCAACTTTCGAATTGGTGACGAAATGGATTTGGATCACGTTAGGACTTAATGGCTTGTAGCATAGGCTCATGGGGCTTTGGTATGACATTTTAGGCATGTAGTGACTCGAAGCTATCCTTGAACCATATTTACGAACACTTTTACCTTTATAACCCAACCATTTTCATTAAATCCGCTATTATTCTCCTACTTCAAGTTTTTCCCGGGTGCTTTCTTTCTCTTTTTCAGCTGTGTCTTATTTTTGAACTCATTTTTTGTAATTCTATTCAATCCAAGACACTTTTCTTGTCTTTTTCCTTACCCGACTCATGATTTTTTGATTTTTTTCTTTATTTCCCAACTAACCACCTTATTTTTATTAATTTACCACAACAAAGGCCACCCTCAACTTAGGCTTTTAGCCTGAGGGTGAAGTACACAATATATATCCCTCAAACCAGGGCCACCATTTGTAGCCACCCTCAACTTAGGCTTTCAACCTCAATCAAGGTTCACATGTTACCAGGGCTAATATCAAGGTATTTTATAAAATAAGGATAAGCTAGCTAGGTGTCAAAAAAGAATAAGTCCATGAAAGGCTCAAACATTTGGAACAAGAAACTAACACATTTGGTAGATCATTTAGGCAAAAGTGGGTTCACTAGAAGAACAAAGGCCTAAGATCCCTTCCAAATCAACCACATCACTCAAACAATCTTAGAGTAATAAGACAAGTTCTGAGTTCATACATGATACATGAATGCGGCAAAATAAGCTTACAACACATATGACACTGCACACACAATCAAGTATAGACTCACAGGTCATGCTTCAAGCCTCAACTTACCTTTTTATTATCGGAACAAATATCACCAGGTAATCAATATGCATGATTGTATCAATAACCAACAATCTCAAAATATTTTTTTGAGGGTACCAAATTTTCATTAAAATCTAAAAAGCATTTAAAGACTATGTATACGCTAAAAGATAATACTATTATGTATCAAAAATTATCTACACTACTTAGACATGCCGGTTCAATAGAAATTAAAACATCCACAAGAAAACAGAAACATGACAAGAAAACCTTGCGATTAAAAATAGGGAAAGTTATGGACTCGAAGATACTCAGACTTCACCTTAATCCATAACTTCCCACACCCCACCAAATAGAATACTTTGTCCTCAAAGTAAAGACATATACTAAAACCAACTAACTGAGACGCATATATATATATATATATATACACACATATTAAAAACCAACATTTCAAAACTAAAAATCCAAAACAAAAGTAAAAATAACATCCAACATAAAACATGTAAAAATATCCAAAATCAACATAAAAAAAATATTGTCTAACAAAAAGAACAAAGTATCCATGAGTAGAAAATACGAGTTGGGGTAAAAAATCAAAAATCATGGTGCTCAAGCACCAGCATCTATCTAGTCGGTAGGATCCTGGGTCACGGCCTCCTCCTTAGTAGTCTGGGCTGCAACTGTAAGTGAGCTACCCTCTCCATGTGTCGTCTGTTGCGCCCGGTCTCTCTGTATGGCTGCTAATCAGTGACTCCTACACCACCTCCTCTGGTATCGGGTCCTCCTCCAGTGATGTCGGGTCATCAAGTCTAGGCCTCTTCTGACTCAACTCTGGGTCATCAGTCTCGAGGGGCCTTCTCCCATGGACATGCGAGCGATCAGCTAACCAGTCAAACACCTCATCACTTGTCGGAGCCACCTCCGGGACTGCAAAAGGGGCTGCTAACATCTGTAATATGTCAGCCTTAAACTTGGCCAACTCCTCTGTCACTTCGCTTGTGTCAGCAGGCCGATCACCCTCAAGCCCCCTATGGGTTCTCTCCTCAAACTCATCTACTCGGGCATCCACTGCTCTAACCCTTTGATCTAACAAATCGCGGGTGAATGCCTTTGCCCTCTCCTCTGAGTCCTGTACAGTCTGACAGACCCATGGTTTGAATTGGCTGCTAGAATCTGTAGTTGAACTCCGCTGTAGATACCCTGTATACCAGTGACTGAAAAACAATATGAGAGATAAGAGAATCAACCTGCATAAAAGATGATGCTGGTGCGGCAGTACTGAAGGACAACGCTGACTCAATCTCAATAGTTGGGGAAGGCTCTGCAGTAGCTGGAGTAATACCGGTGGTGGCTGGAACTGGACCTTGAATCTAAGGCTCAACCGGGAATGGATATAGGATGGCCGAAGAAGCTGCTACGGTAGGGCCACCAAGTTCTCATCGGCCTTGATCAGGCTGGGATCCATGGTGCGTGTGGCCTTTATGTGTTGGTCCCTGTGGGGGTTAATACAAACATCTGTTGCACTGCATAAATAGTGGATCAAAACAGTGAACGACAGTGAAGTGCTCGTCTGGACAGTAGACTCGTGAATCTGCTCAGAGATAATTTGGTCCCAATCTATGTCATAACCAGCTAAGGTGCTGGCTAATAAAATGATTCACTCTAGGGTGATCACATTATCTGTGAAAGTGGGCCAAATACGCCAATGGATAATCGATCACAAAAACTTGGCCTGGAAAGAAAGGTGGGCTTTCACAATAGGATCAGTTTGATTAGTGACCCACGCGGGCTCAACACTAGCCTCATAAATTTGACCTGCTATCCACCTGAGGATCTTTGTTTTCAACCCAACATCTTTCTCATTCACCGCCTTCCTCATTTTCGCAATCCGATAATCATATTTAGCAGTAGAGCGGGGTGCACTCTAATTTGGCCCAAACTGGACCCTTCTGATAGTCTCTTTTGAAATATCAACAATCTTACCCAGAACTAAAAGCTCACGCAGCTGTCGCTGTTGAATTGCCTTCTTATTTTTAGAAAGGTCCTTACAGATAGTAGCATAGTAGGAAGCATAAAACTCTTGGACTAAATATAGGGTGTACTTTCCCAACTTTTGTGAAAGCCACCCTAACTCGTGGCAATTAATCTATGCCTCCAAGTTCGGCACACTGCACAACCCTGAGTCCTTGAGCCTTGATACCTCATGAAATTGTCGGACCGGCTTCCTTTGGCCTTTTAGTTCCATCCCCTGATCATAAATCTCCTTCATGCCTGGTACACACCATCTCGTACTTTGAGGATCTGTGGACGTGACAGTATAAGTAGGGTCAATAGGTTGATGAGGAGCAGTCTCCTCAGGCTGGGCCTGTGATACTTCAATAGAGTCTGGCTTAGAAAGTGAGAGGCCATCCTCCGACCCTTCTTCATTACCCTCCTCTTCAGACTGGGAGGGACTAGTGACTTTTATAGGTGTTAGGGCGGTGCGAGATTGTGTCTGAGGCGCATTTGTTGCGAGGTATAACCGAACTTCGTGGACTTCTACAGATCCCTCAGACTGCTCATCCCTCGATGGTTCATCCCTCGATCGTCAGCCCAAAAGTTTAGCAGCTTCTTTTCTAGCCTTGGGAGCCATATAACCTGAAAAGTCGATCCCAAAAATACATCATGAGCACCATAGTATTTGAAACAGATAAAAACTTCAAAGACAAATTAATAATAATAACCGAGACACTAAAAGAAAACATAAACACAGTGCACTGATTCAGCTACAAATTTGCAGGTACAAGGCACAAGTACGACTCGTAGAGAGACCTACAAGTCGTACAATAACCTTATAGTGCTGAGGTACCTTGAAGATGACATTCTTGTCACAAAAATGAGCCTCAGGTACAACTCGTAGTCAAGAACATAATAGAATTTAAAACAAGGCAGATCCTATGAGTCCCTTACTACGATTCATAGTGGGCACTATGAGTCGTAGGTGGGTCTCATATGGTAAGTGTTAAGGAACTTCAGGTGACTGTTGCTTCCTATGAGGGGCCACTTCGACCTGTAGTGTGACCTATGACTCGTAGTGGGTCCTTTTAGTAGAGAATATAACACACCTATGGTGCCTACAACTTTCCCACAAGATCCAAGGATCATGCAAAACAAAACTTAAGCAACATCGAAGCAACACGAAATCATGAACACACAAGCAACCTTAAACCTCACAATATAACAAGATTCCCTAATTTACATCCTAAGTTACCCCATGATACCAATCTCCAAATTCATTCACAACAACAATCATTCAACTCAAGGAAAATCAAAGAGAGTTTAAAGATAAGTACACACAAGAGTGTCACGTTAAGACACATGCCAACAAACCAAAACTCCAAACTTGCATGTTTTCAACAGTTAGCAAATTGTATTCATGCATTACCCTTATATATTCCATATATTATCATCACATTCCACCAATAAAAATGATTACACCATTCACAATCAGACAAAAGAATTTAGATTGACCCCATCCCAATTTCTCATATATATAAGATCATTTTCCCATGGGTATACTCAAAATGCTCGCTCGACACATAATCATATATTTCATATATAACAATCATCGCATGAGAGTATCATAATCAAACAAGGGACTTACCACTTGAGAGAGTGAACAACTAGAAAAATACAATGAGAAATAAAAAAAGGGGGTCGAAAAACCCTAATGAGTTGGTACCGAAAAATCTGGCTAAAAAGATGACGTGGATAGTTGTGACAGTGATTGGAACAGTGAATGGGGGCAAGGGGTTTGTAAATTACCATCAGGTTAGGCAAAGGAAATGAAATTAGGGGTCAAAATGAATTTTGGCCCCTTTTTATATCAAACAGGGTTACCTTTTAAATTCTGCAGATCGAGTCTATGAAACCCCGACTACAAGTCATAGCATGTCTTATGACTCATACGTCTTGGTCTCGTAGCAGATCCAACACTTAGAAAAATTTCAGAATCCATACCTGAGCACTACGAGCCCTACTTACGACTCATAGGCGACCCTATGAATCATAAGGTTGGCTCATAGTGTGTGTGCCAACTTCAATCAAATACTGTTTTTCTCTACGAGGCATGATTTCAAGTTGTAGAGTGTTCTATGACTTGTAGGCCTGCTCCTAGAGGCTGCTCCAAGTGCAATTTTGCTCACAGCTTTAGCTCTTAATTTCCTCTTGCAAACTATCAAAACTTCCAAAATATTACAACTGGACCAATGTCTTTAAAATTTTCAAACAAACAACATATTACTACTTGAAAACTTCAAACCAAACATACTTAAAACCAATCAAAAATTATCAAATATACTTGGGTTGCCTCCCAAGAAGCGCCTTGTTTAACGTCATGGCTCGACTTTGTCATCATAAGTAGTCAAAATGCCTCATAGGTTGATGGAGTCTCTCCTTTACTCCTCTAGACTCTTCTCTGATCTCTTTGCACATGTTCTAATCGTGTTGTAAGGTGTTCAACCCTGTCATCAAGTCTCTGTATTGTCATTGCTTGTTGATCCAACTTATAATTGACTTTGGTGACATAAAACTTCATCTCCTGTATAACCTCTTTTTGTTCATTATTTATGGTAAGCACTTGCTCAAGCATACACTCAATCCTTGAGAGTTTATCAGTGATACATTGCTGGAGTGGTAACCTAAGCCAATTAGCCCCACTCTCCTCTCTGTAACACTTGAAGTCCCCTCTAATGTACTAGTGGATGGCATTAGCTGTTTTTGCAGTAGTTGATACACTTGGGTGATCGCAGACAATTTATCCATGTATTCAGTAATTTCATTGAATGGATGCCTCTGAAATGCCCAACACTTCCCTCCAAATAAGGCATCAACATGTCCATATTGTTCAGATATTAGGGCTCGGTAGAAACTAACTGCCAATTCATCATCAGTCAAACAATGGTTCTGCTCTATCCCTAAGCACTTCTTATACCTTTCTTTAGCTACCACCAAAGATTCTCCTGGCACCTGTTTAAAATTATAGATGTTATCCTATAGCTCTTGCTTGTTGCGCTCATTGTAGAAGTTCATGAGGAAGACTCTCTGTACCTCTACCCAGCTAGAATAAACATCAGGTGGGAGAATTAACCACCATTCTGCCACTTCACTCCCGAGAGTCATGGGAAATGTTTGGAGACAATGGCCTCCCAAGCAGGATGTCTTGTCCCAAGCACTGCCCCCTCAACGTTTGAGTAAAATGTTGTAGATGGGTTTGGGGGTCTTCGGATTCTTGCCCATAGAACAAGACCCGTCTTTGCAAGGTTTTCATTAGATCACTTGCGACGTAGAGCTTTTGTTTGATCATGGCGCCAATCAACCTGTGTACAAATTAAACAACAAAAATAAAAATAAAAATAAATGTAAAATACAAGAGAGTCTAAAAATTAACACTTGAACTAACTAATAGTAAAATTAAGTCAAAACCTAGTCGTATTCCCCGGTAGCGATGCTATAATTTTTTAATGATGTTCACGCTCCAATAAGAAGGTGGTCGCTGTCAGCAATTAAACTAATCGAAGGTTAGGGTCGAATCTATAGGGAATACAGGGCTTGACTATAAGAATTCACTATCAATAATTTTGAGTATTTATGACTAAAATTTTTAAATGAGGGGGAGGGGGGTTTGTGATAAAAAAACAAAAGTAAAAATGAACATTATTGTATTATACAGAGGAACACTCAGATTTAGGGACAACTTGGGAATTATCTTTCCCATGGTTCATTGACTCAATTACCCTAGACAACATGACTATAATTGAGAATTCGTATGCAGGACGATAACTTAGGTTCTTTCAACCCTCTTGTGAAGGTGAAGGTCGAATTTCACCATGACCACATGGTCAACAACCATGGCGTGCCAACTAACCGTTACCCATTGTCCCAGTCAACTTCCCCTTGGTCAGGTTTGGTTGATTAGATGAGAACACATCAATTGAATCTTGTCATTTACTTTCCTTTTTTTATTTGTCACTACCTTGGTCAGGATCGTGATAGCAGGCGGAGTTTGGTGTTGGCCACTACCAAACATCAATCAAAATGAAGGAAAATAAACAATACATGCAAAACCCCAATTATAGAAATGCAATTAATCTAGGTTATCTCAAGTCAACTACCCATGGTTCCCACAACTCTAAGTTGTGGGTGCTTAGCTACTCATGGCTAAGGCACAACCAACAAGAATGCAAATATAAAACATAGTTGAGAATTTTACCTAAAGCGATGAAGAAAGATAACACCATAAGTAGCAAACCACAATCTTGATAGCTGGAGAACGAATACAATTTAAGATTTGCACTCCCCAAAAATTGGGTTTTCCAATGGAAAATGAGAATCAACACTAAAACCTTAAAATAGTCTAGAGAGAATTTTCAATGTCTCAAGTCTGGAATCTCTCTCAAGTTTGAAATCTCCCTAAAGTCTGGAATCTCCCTCAAAATAAACCCTAACATAAAGTATTCATAGTATTTACAAACTTAACCCTAAAAATTACACAGAAAAGACAGTTGGCAGCACGTATGTCTAACAGGTATGACTCGTAGGGTAACCCTAGTCGTCATCGGGGTCTCGTATCAGGCACTTTGCATTTTGAACTTGATTGTTACGACCCACTAGTACGAGTAGTTTATTGGGCTACGACTTGTATGCTCCTCTCATAGTCTAGGCCTTTAGTTTTTGATACAAAATTTTTGCTCTCTGTTTCTTGCTACGAGTCCACCTATACGAGTCGTAGTGAGACTTATGACTCGTAGAATGGCCTTGTAGGACTGACCTTCACTTAGCAAATTTCTGATTTTTGCTCTCTGTTTCTTGCTATGAGATCACTTGACTACTCGTAGCTTGGGCTATGGCTCGTAGGAAGGCTCGTATGTCCTGCAGTTTAGCAAAATCTATAATTTTCTCCCAAAATCGTGCCAACCTAACTTTTCTGCAATACCAACACAAAAACATATAAAAATCATAAAAAGTCGCATTAAGAACTCACAAAATCCCTTATTTTAGACATCAAATGTGCTATATTTTGACAATACATCACTCTGAGAGGCAAAGATAACATCTGTTTTCAAGGTCCAATCCTCTCCTACGTATGAGTACGAGTGAGACTCACTCTTACCCATTTCAGTGCTAATACTCCTCCCAGGACTCTATATACTCATAAGTCTATCATTGTTAGGCTGGTTATGCAACCAACCCCTCTCTCAGGCAGGGACCTCATCTCATTTATTATTCTGTCAACTCAAGAAGTAAATTCTTCCTTTCAAATTCTATCTCAATCTCACTCAAACCTCAAAGATGCTAATTTTATCTATTTCAACCATCGCAATACTCAGCTTAAGATTCAGACTCTATCAATCATCACATTCAGACAATTAAGGGTCTAGACATTACTTCTAGGTTCGTTCTTGAAGTCTTTAATAGAGAAGACATATAGGGTTATTGCATAATCACATATTAATACATGTAAGCAGTTCATTAAAACATGATGATCATCAACTTAACATATAATATAAGACTTAAAGATAATTTCAAGAAAATATTCAAGAAATTTAACTCAAGACCTATCAATTAGCACTTTACAGCTTAATCCATACATTGGGCCACACAGAAGAATAATTCCATGTTCTGGATAGCCTTTACATACATGGAACGATGAATAACCAAGCTTTCGTACAAGAATTTGCACCTGAACTTGAAATCCTCCATTCTCTGTTCTTCTTTCTCTCAGGAACTCTAGTTTAGACTTAGCAAAATATGAGTTTTGAAACCCTTTTCGTACGAAATAAGTCTTAAAAATACGTTTTGAGACTTAAAAATGAGTTGGGAATGATCAAAATACCCTTCTCGAATTTTAAAAGAAAAATTGAAGAAAAACTTAAGTGTTGGTGCGCGTCCTGTCCGTGTTGAAGGACGCGAACAACCACTGGTTTTCAATTAATTAGCAAAAAATATTTTTCACTCCGGTTGCTCTTAAATCTCGTCGAGACCATTTTCTGACTCGATTTTTCGCGCTAATCGCAAATCAATCTTGAATTTCCCATCGAATCTTTGGAAGACGCATTGTGCGCCCGATTACGTTTTAGGGGCGTTTTTCAGTAATTTCATGGGGTGTTAAATTTTTCATTTCTATTGAATTCAAATCAGTGACGAAGCCAGTATTTTTATTAAGGGTGTTCATACTTTTAGAACATGAGTCAGTGATTTTTGTATCAAAGGTGTTCAACAATTTATATATATCAAAATATTTATATTTAACATATATACTCGACAAAAAATTAGACGAAGGGTATTCATCTGACCACTCTTGGATAAATATAGCTCCGTCCCTGATTCAAATCTCTTTTGTTGATTTTAATTAAACCCTTCTTTCTTTATTTCTTATCTCTTTCCTTTTTTTAAAAAAAAATATCTATGTTACTTTTGTATGATTTGAATTTTGCATTTGATTTCGATTGGATTCATCTTCAATTGAAATCTTTTATTAAAACTTGACTTTACTCAAGAGAGAGATGAATTCTATTATGATTGTCAAAATACCATTTATCTTAGAAAGGATTCTATATTTTATGATCGATCTAAACACATTGATTTGAGATACTATTAGATTCGAGCAATGACGGATGTAGAATTTTCCCGAGGGGTTCAGAAAAAATAACCACACTAATAATATATTCATAATAAATGGAACGGGACAGGTCAGGTAAGAGAAAATTAAATTCAATTCTACCTCACACAAATAATAAAACATACAGAGGAAATATGTATTTGAAATAATATTAAATGAATGTGGGAGAATATATTTTTTTAAATTTTAATTATGGATCTTGTCTTCGTCATTTTATATATAACATTATTCAAGTTTTGAACCAAAATAAGAAACACAAAAGATTATACTATCCAAAAAAAATTATTAAATAATATAAATAATTTTAAAAAAACTTTTAATAATGAGGATGTTTTTATTTGTTGATTTGCACGTGAAAGGCACATTTTTCTCTTGATTTATGATAACTAATCCGTAGTCGAACTATATGAGAATATTTCCGAGATCCAATCATATTTATTCAATCTTAATTATAATATATTGTTCTTTAATCAAATATCAATATGATATTTGCTTAAAATGGGTGTGAGAGAATTTATTTTTAACTTTATTTATAAAAAAAAACTTTAAAATTTAGATATAGTTTTTTACTTAATTTTATAATGATAAAAAAGAAATTTATTGTAAAACGAAATTCATTCTATCTTGTGCTCTAAATATTCATGATTAATTTTTTCAAATAATACATATAGTACAATTTAATATCAATATATTGGGTAAAATATATAAATCCTAATCAGGTTTTCAAACAAAACTATGTCACATCCCAAAATACCCTCTAAATTTAGATGTGACTGACATTTGCCTACACCATTTGTCGGGAGAACTAAACTTCTATGCACACATCTAAATTATCAAAGCACAGAGATATAATATGCGCAACCCCAAACCTCATCACTATTCATAAAAATGGAATAACTATTAAACCAAAATAATATGTCGAGTTACGAAAGGAAAAGAGTCACTTAACCAAATATCTCTAGACCAAATCTCACAATAAGATCATGGAGAATCTAATAGAGTGACATGAGTTCAATTGTCGGGCATACAAGTCCCAAAAAATAAAAACATAAGTTATACTAGATAGAGCTGAAATAGTAGCCTCCACGAATAATGCGGAGGCTCACCTCAGCAACAAAGTCTACGGGAACGAATTTATCAGCCACAAGTCTCACCCTCAGCAACAGTATCTTTACTAAATATAACCTGGTAAGATCCTCGACTCGGTACTTTAATACCCCTGGAATAAGAGTTATAAAATACATTTGCACCACGGATATACATAAAAATATACTTCATAATAAGCTCCATAAGTTCAAACAAATGTTCAAAAAGATCACTATATATCTCAATTCAATTCACACTCAAAACTTGTCATAAGCCAATAGTGAAGGAGATCAACCTAGCATCGAGTGGACTTTGAGGTGGGAACTCGACCTAAGGGGTCCTTATAGTAGCAATCTCTAGTCCTATAACTAAGTTGCCATCATGGGATTATTGCCAATATGGCCTAGTTAGTGGATCCACATATAACACATGTTTATGACACTCGCATTAGCAGGATAGATTCTATCTTGGTAAGTATTTTTTTTGTTGTATAGAAAGACATCGAGATTCCATGTACATATAGCTTGCATGGTCTTATTGTCAGTTATAGTTGCTACCCCCCCCCCCCTCCATTCCCCCTTGTTAATTTCTCTTATGAGTTATGTTTGATTATTTATCATCTATGTTTTTTTATGATTTTCATGATGATGTTATTATGTATTGATCATATACATATTTTACTGGTGCCTTAGTGACTTATCTATTCTACTATTTATATTTGGTCGTATACCACGACTTATGATTAATTACATGAAGGTTGTGAGGTTGCATGGAGTTCCATTGTCCATCATCTCGTACAGAGGAGCTCAATTTATATCCCGATTTTGGAGATCTTTTCAAAAAGGACTAGGCACAAAGGTGAATTTTAGTATAATCTTTTATCCTAAGACAGATAGTGAGGCAGCGTGTATTATTTAGACATTAGGAGATATGTTGAAGGTATGTGTCCTTGACTTTGAAAGTAACTGCGATGACCACTTATCCTTGATTGAGTTTGTATATAATAACAATTATCATGGAAGTATTCAGATGGCTTCCTACGAAGCTTTATATGGGAGAAGGTGTAGATTGCTGATCGGATGGTTTGAGGTTGGATAAGCTGAGATGATTGGGCTTGATTTTGTTCATTAATTGATGGAGAAAGTGAAGGTGATTTGAGAGAGGTTAAAGACTGCATAGAGTCAATAGAAGCCCTACATCAATGTGAGAAAAAGAGACTTAGAGTGTGATACAAACGATTGGGTGTACTTACAGATATCAACTATGAAGGATGTCATGAGATTTGAAAAGAAGGAGAAGCTTAACCCTCGATACATTTGCCCTTTCCAGATTGTGAGTAGAATTGAGAGCGTTGCTTTTGAGTTAGATTTGCCTCCAGAGCTAGTTGCAATTCAACCATTTTATCATATCTCAATGTTAAAGAAATGCTTGGGAAATTCTTAATTCATTGGTAGTTCTTATTGATAGTATTGGAGTGAAAGATAATTTAACCTATAAAGAGGTACCAATCAGATATTTTATTGTCAGGTTCACAAGTTGAGGACTAAGGAGATAGCCTTAGTCAAAACCTTATGGAGGAATTAATTTTTGAGGAAGCCATATGAAAAATTGAGGAAGAAATAAAAGCTAAATACCCGCATATATTTGTGCATAATGACAAAAATATTTAAGGTAATATTCTAAGGTAATATTCTAACCTTGACTTGAATTTATTTGTTTATTCTTGAGCCTAAATAGTGATTGTCTAAATTGTTGATTGGTCGATTGTCTAATTGAGCTAGTCTTGATGGTTATTTGTACTGTGAGTTCACCCTTAGTTACGCATCATCAAGGACAAATGATTTCAAGGGGGAGATATTGTTACCACAACCCGGACCAAGTTCACCATAGTTCAAAATTTTCAGTTATTCAAGGGGCATTTCAAACTTTTTCTTATTCTTCTAAATTTAACCGTCGACTAACATAGGTCATTTTGGCCCTAATAAGGATTGCTGAACTCATTTCTAAGTCCTTTATACATTCTAACTAAGAAACTAGGGCTAAGAGGAAGAGAAGAGAGCTAGGAATTCAAGTGATTGGAGCATTAACCTTTGTGAATTAGTTGTCATCCTTCATCCCAGGTATGTAAGTCTAAACTAAAGTATGAGATTATTCTTCCATATGCCCTATTGATGGTAATAGAAAGATTGTGAAACTATTAGTCTCTATGCATGTTTTCTTTAAAGTTTTTCTTGTAACTATATATATTCTATGTATTTTTATTTGCTTGATGATCATTATAAATTTGATTTATTAAACAAATATTTTTACATAAGTTATTTCATAAACTTTGAATATTATTTAATAAAAGATTTTCATGAATAAATCTAAGAATTGAGTCTAGAGCCTTGACAGTAGGAACGTGACAGTGATTTGAATTGAGCATGATGATGATGTTATATAACTTGATGGTCTTGAGAGTCTTCATAATTAAACTCCAATGATTAGTCTAAATTGATGTCTTTTTTATGATTGTCTAAATCTCTCTTGAAAGATATGATTGAGAACTGATTAGATGGTTGATAGGCCAAAAGGCTTGATTGTGATAGATTGATAAGAGTCTTTATGAGACTCATTGATTAGATTGATTATTTTATGAGCATTGAGTCTTGGGAGGAGTATTGAGCACCAAATTGAGTAACAGTAAGTCCAACTCGAACTCAATAACTACGTTGCCAAACGTAGGAGGAGATTGAGTTTGTTAAAGTCAAAATGCTTCCCTATTTTTATTATCCTGAAAGAATAGGACTTGATTTGATTGGTGGATCCATGATTGGTAGAGTTGTTCTTTACCCTGCCAAGGTATTAAACAGCCTGGCAACACATCGGTCTGTTGCATGACCATTGGCTCATAAGTGATCATTGTCGAACTGGAGAAACTCCCATCTAGGTCTTAATAGTACTCCAATTGAATTGGATTGGATATGATTGATCTCTATCTAAACTACACTCTTACTTTAAACTTTTGGGACACCCTAATTGAATTCCTTACTTCTTGATTTGAGTTATCTGAGTTGATGTTATTCTACCTTTATTTATTTTATTTTGCCATTTTACATACTCGTACATTCCACATACTGTCGTTCATTTGGGCTTGCATCTTTTTATGATACAGAGGCAGGTACTAGAGGTCATCAACAAGCTTTTCGTTAAAGACCTATTGACATTCAACTGATCGGTGATATCTTCTTGTTGTCAGAGGATTTATTATCTAGCTATTAGATTTTAAATTTGCTTTATTTTGATTTGAGGTAGCCATGAACCTGTAATTGGCACCACTCCAACAGTTCGATAAAGGCTTCATAGATTAGACTAAGATTGTTGATTTGGATGTGGTTTTGGCTAATTCCTTTCATGCCAATCCCCGATTGATGATTAGACAGATTGTTGGCCTTTGACCTTTATCTTGATTATTTCATTATATTGAGATCTTTCTTGATGGGTTAAGTCTTCCATTGTTTGTGTTAGATTTGTGATTCAATGAATGTGATGAGGCCAAGTGGTTCACTTGGGTACTAGCAATAGTCTCTAAGTATCGATCACACCTAGGGTATCCTCTCAGTGTGTGACATATTCTTTCTGGGGCAGACTAAAAAAAAAATGTGTCACATAAAATAAGAAAGATACTAGTAATTGCATTCGGTGATTTTGGTCCTTTTCTTCCCAACAAAGTGATATTAGAGCTTGTAGTACATTCTTATCACATAAGAGACAACTTGTGAGTTCACTCTGTTTTACATAATGTGTGACATCATCATCAATCTCCCTATTTCTTTGAATTATAAATTGAAGATATTTAAAACTACCTTTTCAAAGATGACTTCATGAGTATCATCTTCACTACTTCAACACCTTCCTCGTTAATCACGCCATTTACCCTGCATATGGTCTACTCTCCAAAAAAAAAAACAAAAAAACCATCAGCCTATAAATTTGAATTGTTATGCATTAATTCGACCACATTCACATGATAACAATTGATTTTCTCTTTCCATTTGAAAAAGCAATAGATAAGTAGACACGCTATACGTTGCCAAATGTAAGATTTTTCCGTGTTTTCAACGTTTCCCATTCAATTATTTGTGACACTATATGTATTATGGCCGGTGGTCGTTGCCACTTTAACCTATTATATGAAAAACTATTGTATCAAAAATGGAATAAAATAATATTAAGTTAAATGACATATTGTGTGATATTCTTGATTGAGTTTGAGATTAACTTTATAGTTAAAGGTATACATATCCATCTTAAAACAAACAAACTATAAATTTAATTTCAAATATAATTATGAAATATGTCACCTTATTTGATCATACAGACAGATAAATTTCGTACTTATTTCGTGGGATTGTGTTATTGAGAACTTGGGTCTAAACTCTTTTCTTTATATGTAAGAAAAATCAAAGATGGTAAGATATGTAATTGTTCCTTTTTAGGTACAAGACAAAGTTTGATGGACAGCAATTCAATTTAAAACGCATAAGATGATTTAAAGAAATCATTGACTTTACTCCAAATTGTGGACAATTGGAAAAGCTTTACGTACCAAAACTTGTTCAATAATCAAAATGTAAAAAGAACACAAATATTAATCAAACTCAAAGGGCAAAAAAACTACAAGAGTAATACAACGTCATATCCTCCTACTTAAGGTCATATCCTTGGTAAGCTACAGCTACGTCATGTTATGCTAATCACCTTTCACCAATACTTCTTCAGACAACCCCAACGTCTCTTGAAACCATCCATAGCCAACCTCCCACACCACTGACACTAGGACATCAATACTCTTCTCTACATATATCCAAACCATCTCAACGTCGATTTTCGCATCTTGTCCTTTATTAGGGCCTGATAGCCACTTATTCAATGAACTTCTTTTCTCCTCTTTTATACCATAAAAACTCCCAACTAGTTTTGAATTAACAAATCAAAGCTATTAACTATAACATCGTGTAGCTTGCGATCAACAAAGTGCGGGAAATCAAACTTTTGGCAGGTAAAATACTGGTAGAAGCTAATAAGTACCTAGTAAATTTATCGAGATGTGCAAAAACTGATCCATAGAAAGGTGGGGAAGTTGTTGCTTCCGTACTTGCGATGTTCAACAAAGAGAAAAGAAGTGCAACCAGATATAAAAAATATTTGAAAGTTATCTTCATAATTCAAACCAAAGAACTTTTCTCATAATACACCAATATATATAAATATAGCAGACAAACTGAATGATTGCAACTTTCAAATACTACATACTAATCACTAGTGTTACAGTTTCTAAGACGATTTCCAATATGTACATAGAACCTGACTCTAAGCTGCTTGCATCTGGAGATGATTACTCGCAACACGTTCTTCTTGTTTCATTGGTTGATCATCTGAATCCAGTTCTGGTTGATTAAGGTAGCGAACGAATTGAGTGAATGCAGGGAAATGTTCAGGAGAAAAGAAATCAGCACCCATTCTTTGATATGTGAACAAGCTCATTTCCTTTTCACCTGACAACTTCTTCTTTATCTGTTCGAAACCATTTGATGCATTTGCAACCATTGAGTTTTGCCCCAAGATTTCCACTCCGTGCTTTCTGCAGGATGATGTAATTTGAGCAACCAACAACTCTGGGCTTGAGAGAGATTCGTTTGGCTGGTGATTGTCTGAGAGATCCATTCCAGGCAAAATAATTTGACATGAATGCTTTGCGAACATCTCAACAACTTCTACATAACCATCTCTGTTGGCTGTGTTATAGAAACCGGCTGTTAGCTCGCTTGGATGGGATCGGGTTCTATACCAAGAGTGCACAAGGGGGATTTTGCCACAAATAGAAATTGGAACGTCATGGAATGTTTCAGAGGCAAGAGAAAGAAGTCGGCTTCCAAATGTGAAATAAGTTGCTTCGAGTACCAAGATAGGAAAAAGGCACCATAAGTTGTCTCCCAAGATCCTTCATTCTCCTTGAAGAAGTTGCTTGTCATGGGTGGTTGATCATAACCAGGGGCATCGTGTGGACCACCCAATCCCCACAGAGGATTCCCATTGCTTTCAGCATACTGTTTGAGAGAACTCAGCATGTATTTATCATAACACTGGAATTCACCAGCTCCTTGATAATTGTTCATTTTGGATGGCTTGTGATGAGAAGGATAGCGGAGCTCGCCTACTGGTCCAAGACCAATGGAAATGCCCTGAAAGATGACATAATGTACTAATGAGTTTAACTTCTATACATTGAAAAGTAACTACCGTTAGATCAGTTTATGCAGAAAATAAAACACGTAACTTATCGTATAATTAGTATTATCCAATGCAATAATACAACAACAACAACAACAACATACCGCAGTGCCTCAAAAGGCTCCCGCTCATTGCGGGGTGAGGGGGTCGGATGTACGCAGCCTAACCCCTATGTTTAAAAACATAAAGTGCTGCTACTTCACAAATGAAAAAAGCGCAGATAGTTTAAAGAACCATTTTGCTTTATTCTATTATACTCCAAGGCCAAAAAAATAGTCAATCTTTGGCTCCATCCGAGATTGATGGAAATATATCCAATGCAATAATAATGCCTAAAAATGTGAAAGTTAACCTGAACAATTCATACCGTAATTGTGGAGCCCATGAACGGGGAAAATGCAACCTTGAAGCTCTCACAGAACTCTTTGTATACTTGAACTGGAGTATTTCCATCAAGGACAGGAACATCGGTAACAGCGAATGAAAGAGAATCTTTATAGTGTTGTCCTGATTGGTCTTTAAAGAAGATACTAGGATCAGATCCACCAATCTGAGAAACCCATTCTGGGAGCGGAATTTTCGCTTCCTCTGATGCATGGAAGCAAAGTGACACATGAAGCTTAAATCCCAACTTTTGGATCATTTCAGTAAGTGCAAGGTAGCCTGTCCAGTCATACTTTCCCTTGGTTTCCTTCTCAACAACTCCCCACCAGACTGGGAGTTCTATGCCGTCTACACCTAGCAATTTTAATGCTTTTAATCCAGCTGCAATTGCTCTAGCATGGTTTATCGTATTGGTACTTGAAACAGCGTCAAGTGGCAACCCAACAAATAGTTTCACGCCATCAATCTGAAAGAGATTTCCAATAGAGCATTACATGTCAATATAGCTATAAAACAGTGATTTACAAAGCAAAAGGTGCAAAAAAGCAATAAGGTCCATAGGTCTTGAAGCAAATAATTGAGAAATGAAGCATAACTCCCTTAAAAGTGCATCATGAAATTTTCAAAATTAAAAGAATATCAAACATAAAAGAATCTATGCTATGATAATCAAATCACACTTAACATAACCAGTTTTAGCATCCAATAAAGAATGATACCGGTATCAATACAACTTCTCATTGATGTCCCTAATTATTGAACAATTCAGGACATTTAAACTCATAGAATCATTCTCAGAGTTATATTTAACTGCCTTTAGCTAAAGTTCTAAGAGACAAATGTGGCTCCTCTTAACTAAAATATATGCAAACAATGCAGACATTATGGTATATTAGAAGGCAACTCAATACTCCAGAATTTCTAACCAAGAAAACCAAATTTATTGACCAAGGAAACAATTTAACCCCAAGTTGGTTGTTGTTGACCAAGGAAACAATGTAACCCCAAGTTGCTTGATTACAATGATAAAAAAAACCACAAAATACAATAAACATATCAATATTATAACAACAATAACAACAAAAAACATAATATGATCCACAAGTGGAATCTCAGGAGTATGTGGTCTACGCAGACCTAATCCCTACTTGTGAGAGGTAAGATGGTACCCCTATCTTGTGAGAGGTAAGGACCATACGTTTTCCTTATCCATTTTATATATATTAATTTTATCATATTTACATATTATTTTCTTATTAATTACTATTTTCTTATTAGTTGTTCTTCCTTTTTCTTTTTCTTTTTCCTTTACCCTTTGTGTATTGTAAGCCCTTTTAGTTTTTTGTTTTTACAATTTATAGATAAAAAGCCCCAAATTCTAAAGGGAAAGAAACAAAAGCAGAAGCATATTCTTTGTGAACCTCAAATTTTAACCATAAAAAAGGAAATAAATAAATTATAAACAAGAAGATGTGGTAGCTTACCGGCTTAGGCTTTCTATTATTCTTTTTTATGAGTGGTTGAGCTTGTTCACAAGCAGATGCTTTGAGAGTAAACGATTTTTCAGGCAATTTTATACATAATCTTGAATTCTTCAAAGAAGAGGGGATGTTTGAATAGAGATTCTTGGTAAAACTACAATACCGAACCTCTCTGCATCCCAAATTCACCTGAGAACTTCCCATTACTGAAACCTCCATAATTTTCCAGAAAAATCTCAAATTTATGATATGAATAGAAAAATTGGCCTGCCTTTTGTCAATTCCTGACAATCAGCAAAAAGGGGTTTCAGGTAAAGATCTTGGAGCTACAAAAGAAATGCAGGTTCAATTGGATCTGGACCAGTTTGTTATTATATATATTTATAAAGAAATAGAGAAACATGAACGCGCCACGTCTCTGCTCTACAGTTAAAGAAAATTCAGCCGCGCGTTTTCCTTTTTCTCTTTTATTGCGTCAATATTCGCATATTAGCAGCAACTTGCACAGCATTATTTTGAATAGACTGGTTTGAAATATTCCATTTGAGTTAGTATGAAATTTATTGAATTTTTTTTTTTAAATTTGTAATTTAAAATATTTATATAATTGTAAATTATTTCTCTAAGGATTAGAATTTTTTTTTCAAAATATAATTTTTTTAATTATAATAAGATGAGATTATATTTAGAATAAACTAAAAAAAAAAAGGTTACTCTAGCACAAAAATAATGTCATTATAACTAAAATAATATAACCTTAAAGTTCACTTTTTATGTTTAATAAAATGATATACAACTACATAAATAATCTAAGAATTATTTTATATCATAAAATTTAAAATCATGCCAAGTTAAAAAAATTAAATAAAATAAAATGAAGAAAGTATATTAAATTAATCAGTGCCACTTAAAATAATTATATAAAATAGATGTATAAAATTCGAAAATAAAACGTGTGAGAGGAGAGGCGAAAGATGGATATTTTTGTGTGGATAAGAAAAGATGAAAGGTGCATTGCTGACATGTCAACCCAAAATTTTCACTTTTCCCATTTGTTTCATCCTCAATAATTCAGAAAACATGTCTGACACGTGTCATGATCGAGTGGCTCTGCTGAGTCACTTCCATGCCAGCTTTCCTTATATTATTCAAACAAAGCATTGAGTACATTGGCTGGCTGATTGGATTGCTGACCATTAACAGTACAATCTCAACAAATTGTTGATAAGATTTAGCCTTTTATGGGGAAAAACAAATTAGATTTGTGCTATATCTGGTTTAAAATAATTTATCATTATAATAATATGCAATGGATTGAGGATTGGATCTTGACTTAATTAACTCTTGCAAATTCCTCTTTTATTATTTAGATGGGGAACATATGACATGCACACAAATTTTTTAAAATAAATCAACAAGACCTTTGCTTGTACTAATTTTTGTCAAGAAAATTTAAATATTAGAATAAATTATTTTTATACTATATACCATACGTAGAGGCCAAATCAGCCCAATACATCTTCGATTATTTGCTTTATGATTAATGCACTCAAGTGGAGTTATAATTAAACACCTACTTCCTTTCACCAAATTATTAACAAACAACAACGCAATAACTTGAATTTGTGATGTGGCCAACATGAGACAAAGACCCCTTTCACATAATCTATTGTATATCAAATTATTTTAGGTTGCAATAATATAAATCTACAGTTGATTTGCGTTTCATGAATCACCAAAAGTTTGCCCTCCACTTGTAGTTATTGAAGTATAATATTTATTTGCCTCCAAGAATGGGTTGGCATATATATAGTGCTATTTCATGTTGATTGTCCATGAAAAATTTTCTTACCTTTTCCTCGATTGTGAGAATGAATGGGATACAGAGATAATATTATGATGGTGTTATATATCGTATCCATCTATTTATAACATTGCAAAAAATGGAAATCAAATTATAATTACTCTGAAGGTTATTTTTTATATTTTTGATAAAATTAATATTTTATCCCATCCGATAGTAGCCTCGAGTCCTATTTGATTAATTTTGAAAGTTGATTTTTGAAATTTTGTGAGAAGTGGAGCTTTTGCTAAAGAATTGAATTTTGTTGCTTAATTTTGAATTTTTGGAATCGTTTGGAGATTCGGATCTTAGAAAGAAATTCTATCGATTTCATCAGTTCTGGAATGTGAAAATTGGTCTAGAAAAATTGTCAGAATCAGATTTGGAGTGGTTACGTGGATTTGAGTCCGAAGTTGAAAATTGAGTTAAAGTTTGACTTAACTTTGATATGTTGACCATTGAAAATTGAGTTAAAGTTTGATTTACCTTTAACTTTGGTCAACATTTTTAGTCTGGGTGATCAGATTGATTTTTAATTGTTCCATTGGTTTCGAGAGGTAATTTTAACTCTAGAATGAATTTTGGTATAATTTTTGGGTGTTCCGATAGTGTTTCGATATTTTTAGTATCTTAAGTTAATTTAGTTGCGACTAATCAAATTTTGGATCAAGGAGACCTCGGATTGAATTTTCAACGATTTCACTGAGCCTAGAACATTGAATTTTAGTAAGGTTGCATATATAATTTGTATGTATGACTTTTGAAATGAATTCGAGGGTCCATTTCGTGATTTGGTCTCATGTTGTATTTGCCGATATCTTTCACTAAAGCACTATGCTTTGTGTTCGCAGCCCCTTATCTACGTTCATGCATCCATATTCGCGGCATACACCCTCCATTCAAGAAAAGGGGTTTCACGTTTGCAAAGTGTCAAGTAGGGTTGTACTCTGCATTTGTACAGGTAGTGATCGCGTTCGTGAAAAGTAATAAATGCTTTAAATAGTGTCTAATTTTAAGAGATGAATTTAAGTCATTTTCTTTATTTTTGGACTTTGGGAGCTCAATTTGGGCAATTTTCAAGTGATTTTCATGAGGATTGCATTGGTTAAGCTAATTTTAACTTACATCTTCGTTACCCATTCATTATTTCTTGATTTTAACATCAAATTTAATGTTTTCAATTGGAGAAATTGAAGTTTTTTTATGAACTCGAATTTTTGACAATAATAGTAATTGTGGGCTCATTTTAACTCCATTTCTGAAACGATTTTGCCATTAGTTTTCTAAAATCTTAAGAAATATTTTTATGCAAAAATTTTCATATTTCAACCTCATTTCTAGCATTGAATTTTTGGACCGTCTTATTCTTTTTTCTCAAATTTTATGATTTGGTATTTTTAACTTCAAAATTAGATTGTGAAATATTATTTGACTAGATTTTAGCACTTTGGAGTATATTCGAAAGAAAAAAACTCTGGCAATAGTGTGGCTATGATTTTTGGCTAAAATAAGTGAATTTAACTCATAGATAAGAGTGTTGAACCTTATATTTTCTATTTGTGTGATTAGAGAGTTGGTTTGGGTGTATATATACTTCATGAAATGGATTAATGATGGAAAAATTATTTGAGTAAACATTTTAAGATGCTAATTACAAAATTTGTCAACACCCCAAAATATTTATACTTTTGGGGTTTCATTTACATTTGTGTCATATTGAGTATTATGTTTCTTTTATATATTTTTAATTAAAAATTAAAATTTTTAATTGGAAGATGTCATAATTCATGTGGAAGGTTATATATTTTTTGTTTATTGTTTTGGTGTAAAATACAAGTAATTAATGATAGAATGACATATGTCACACTATATATTTTTTTATGGTTTCACTTTTTTATTTTTGTATGTACATATGATATATATTGGGTCAAAAGTTATATATTAGTATCCATTCATTATTTTTCTTGGGAAGAAGAATAATGAATGCTTCAATAAATTATGTCAAAGAATTTTTTTATTTTTTGGTTTTATCTTCATCCATTTTTGTATGTACTAAGTTATACTCCCTCTGTCTCATATTAACTGAATTTATAATGTAATACACACATATTAAGAAAAATATTTAAAGACAAAATTTATACCATACTTTCCACTATTGTCCTTCATAAAATCATAAATACATATTGTAATTGATTTCCTAGAAAATATACAAGTTCAATTAATGCAAGGACAAATATGAAAAAAATTTCAAACATTCATCTTGAACTTTGAAAAATTCAACTATTTT
>JAOTQJ010000001.1:16577682-16592285 GCA_025642045.1 Solanum sejunctum | reverse complement strand
TTTGTGAAATCCCTTAGCTGTCGTGAGTGAAGATTCAGTATAAGTGTTTGTCTCGGTGTCCTATTGGCACCAATCACTGCCCCTGGGTTGGGTCGTGACACTTGGGGATTCTCTAATTTATATTATTGCCGATGATATTCTCCAACAACATGATGATTCAAAGTAAATTTTTTCCCCTATTACAGTTTTAGGTTTCTTTTTCTGGCATGTTTGTTAGTTTAGTTATGTTTGCGTAATTGTCTTTATTTTTTAATTACCTGGCAGTGATTACTATTTTATCATGGACATCCTGTTATGCTCTTGATTGTCTATTTCAGTGTTATTTTCCCCACTGTGTTATTCATGTTTTTTGTTGCTTTATTTCTTTGATTTTATTATTTTGGTGATAATGGGTTTATTTTTTTGGTTAACGTTTCTGGTTCTTTTTTTAAATTTGCAAAGGGAATGCCACCTTTACTGTTGGCAGAACTTGTTTTATTTTTTGGCTGTTGTTGCTTTTCTTTCGTTGTGCTTATTTTTTGTGATACATGTTGGTTGTAGTCCTTCACATTTGTTTTCTTTTTATATTGGTCACAGTTGCTACACTTTTTGTGTTTTTTTGTTTTTTATAGTGATTGTGGTCTATACACGTATGCATTTGTTGAATACCACTCCCAAGGATAGCTTGATATCCCGAATTGCTTTATAGACCCGTATCTCTTTTGCTTGAGGTACAAGGCACTGCTTTGAAAGTAAGAAACACAAAAAATTGATGAAGAAGCGGTTAGCTAAAGTGATGTTACGGGAAAGGTTATTAGTCGAGTCGGGTCTCTGAGACTTAATAGGAGTATATTCCAGTTAGCGACATCATGAATATTTCGAAGTTTGTCCGTACACAGAAGAGTTAGACATCTATTATGTTTATATATTTTAGTCAGTTTGTAAATTTCAGACATTTTATATATTTTAGTTGAGATATTTTGAATATTTTTGTCATCTTAATTAATGGGTACTCCTTTTTTTGCTTACTCAACTGTACATATGTTATTGTTTTCTAAATCCAACACTATCATGAAGCAAAGTTCAACTTGTTAATTTCTCTTCACATTATTATTTAATACGTCTACATGTTGGTTTAATTTATTCACATATCGTCTGTACTCTACAAGCATTTCATTTATTGTTGATTATTTTTTTAATTTTTTTATTGTTTCGATGTGGGCAACATATATTTTCGATTCAATGAATGCTATTAAAGAGATAAAATCATTTAATAAACTTTCAAATCAAATTCTATACAATTATTGTGCATATTTTTCTACTTTAAACCAACTTCATTTTTTTTTTCAGAAGTCCGCCATACCTATAAGAAATCTGTCTATTCTTGGTTGTATTCTTGTTAATTTATTGATTTGTAATAGGGTAATTACATGGTATTGGTGTTAATTTTATCTTATGATCTTCAAATTAACTTTCATCTTCAATCAAATACTTCATCATGGTTATGCTTATTTTCTTATTCTAAACCAACTAAAAGTCATTTGAAATGACCGTCATACTTATAAGTCTTTTGTTTATTCTTGCTTAGATTGTTGAATAATTATGTATTTTATTTGGGAAAATGTATCTTTGTTGATTTTTTTAATTTTTTTAGTTGAGTTTCGCATTAACCTTGACTTGTAAATTTGACTCTTCACATATTTATAATTTTTTTAATTATTTTATTATAAATGTATATTATTATTTTTGTTAAATTAGTCACTTTATGGTAACACAATATTTTATGGTTAAATGATCAAATCATTCACCTCCTTTCAACCAATTAAATGACAAACGTAAAATAATGTAATACTTGTTCATATTTTATCCCAATTCTATCTTTATGAATGCCATCATACTTCACCAATATATTATTTATTCTTACTTCTACAATCAGCTTCATTTATTTAGCTTTTTACGTCATTTTCAACCAAGTCTATCTATTTTTTCATAAATAAAATAAAATTGAACCTCAACTGCAATTAAACATACAATTCAACATTACCATTATATTCTAAAGTCCATCAAAATATTTATACTAATGATCTTGACAACAAAATTTTTAGACTAATTACCAAAAATTAAATCAAACAGAAATCATCACTCTCCAAGTCCAATCAAAAGCATCAGCTATTGCCCAAAATAATACCCATTAGCGACACAAAAATATTTAACAAAAAGCAGTCCATCAGTTATTTCTTGCAGAATGTATGCAACTCTTTTTGTTATGACCTGTTATTTCATATTTACTACATGTTATTTTATTTTTTTTAAATTTCACCTACGTACAATTCTTTTTGCGATCATAATTAGATGGTCTTCCTGGTCCTCTTTTCACATTCAATGGTAATATTGTCTCAGCAAGTACATTATCCAAAATAACTCAACTGTTCTCAAAAAGCAGCGACTCTATTGGTATTGTATATGCATCCTAAAAAATTTTACTGCTGTAGTACACAGAGCATTATTCCTTGGCATATTTGTTCCTGTATGCAATAATCACTACTGTATATGTACAAAAAAATTTATCATGTTGAAATCTCCAATAAGAACACCTCTTTGTGCACAATGAATCTTTTTACTCTATCTATAATAGTGTGGAGATATTCTGTTGAAGCTTAAAAAAAAATTCTTTCCACCATCAGTAATAGTGTTTGTGTTAATAACACCTTTATGCATATACATTCTTAAGTCCACTATTTATTTTGGAAAAATAGAACCATACCATCATTTGAAGCGACAATCTCTTATTCTCCAACAACATTTTATTGTATTTATTTGTCAAAGTTGTTGTAATCCCTCTTCCTTCTTCGTTGTGTTTCTTATTGCACACATTTTTCGCATGTACTCTAGCATAGGTACCATATGGAGCTTACGATCAGGTAAAATAGCATTATTAATTGACTCAGTATTATTGCTTGTCAGTGTCCATATTCTTTTGTTAGTTGAGTGTGGATGGGACCACTTCTCAAAAATCAGCCTCCACTAAATAGGTATGACATCTTAGACTTATCTTCTTCAACTGACTCAGCAAGTCATCAAATTTCTTAATTGTGTATGCCTTAGCTAAGTAAAAAAATAATTCTCTCACCTTCTCGAAATTATAATGGGTTCTCTTTAGCAAATTTGTCCAAAAATGGTATATGTAAGCTTAGTGTGAGAACCCATGATAAATTATTTCAACGACATTCCAAATGCTCTTCTTTCTATCCAAAATAAAGCACATACTGTGTCATCATTGAAGGTTAACTTGAAACATTGTTGAAACCAATTCTATAATTTATCATTTTGCTAATCCACGACACTGTATGCTACAGGTAGTATATGACTTATAATATTACACATCAATATTTAATCAAGATAAACAAGACATGAAATAATCATATGATGTTTGAAGTATTACTTACCTCCCGGATTCAAAGTGATAGCAATCAACATTGTATCTTTGAATGGTGAATTTACATCTATACTATCAATCACGACAATTAGTCAACAATATTCCCAACCTTTAATGCATGCCTCTAGTGCAATGAAAGTATATAGAAAACGTCCATCCTCGATCTTTTTCAAATTGACAATACTTCCTTGATATGATTTTTTCAATATGTATAAATATATTGGTATTTTTTTAGTAAGATATAGCTGGGTCTTCTCGAAGCACACTAAACGCCTTTTGCCTCCCTCTCCAAGCTTGCATATAACTCAATGTAATACCATGTTGGCTCTTCATATCCTTATGGATCTCTATTGGTGTATAATTGTTTTGGGAATACTGCATTTCTCTAACAACATTATCCCAAGCACACTATTTTTAAGTTGTTTAGACATTAGTCTCCCCTTCACTGGGCAAGTGAGTATATCACAAAATTTATGAATCTTGAATATTCTGGAAGCACACGAAGACTTTAACAACCATGTGCATCCATTAATGGGGCACTTCAAGTTGTAACTGCAAAACAATCAAATATTTTTGTAATAGTAATTGCCAACAATGTATCAAAGATCACCCAAGCAGACAATATAATAACCAACATAATAACAAACTTTATACAACAGTCCTATTTATTTGTACACATTCACATTTTCAACACAAACCTTTTTAACATAGTTAATAAGAAATGCAAACAAATTATATTTTCGACTTCAACATCCACAATTCATGATTAAACAACATTTTTATCGGTACCACCCAAGTTACCATCTTTTAATCCTGCCTTTAAGCCAATGAACACCCAACTAGGCAACACCACAAACATTCTAATACCAAAGTTTAAACCAAATTACTGAATATACCCCAACGTCTTAAGTCAAACGGAATAATCCCATCTCTCACAATCTACAGAATATTCACAAATTTCAAATAGGCATATCAAATGTTGTACTAATATTAAATTTATAATTATCACAATATATCTTCTCTGACTTGATCTTATAACAATGAATTTCAAATCCCTTCAACAATACATACCATCTCATCACATCTACAAGAGTGTTTTTGTTTTTATAGATTTGATTCATTACGACTTCATCATTTTGTGTGTCGTTTATAATTTCATAATCTTCATCCCTTTCATTTATCTCTATATCATTCTCAGGTAATCACATTAAATTTCTTATTGTACTGAATTTTGTTGTATCATGCACGATGTCCTCTCTTATCATTATTTTCGCATATCTTTGGACACATATTACATACAGTGGATACCTCGAGAAGAAGTCAATTTTGTCATTTTTTTGGTCCAAATACACATGCATCTCCATATTGTTATGGATGCGCAATGGTGGTGAGTTATTGTTAACCTTATATTTTAGCACCATTGTCGTTATGATTCTGGCAATATATAATTGTATAGCAATAGTTTCGACCAATCTTTCGGATTTACTTCTTTTGTTAATATAATCTCTTTAATCTTGTAATTCACATACTGACCTGTATATATATAAATTTATTACCTTAAGTTAAACCAAGAAAACAACCTAACAGTTTATTAAAAAACATGACAACATAGCAATGTTATGCCCATACTTAATACAAACAAAAGGACACATAACACAAACACTCTTGCTAGAGTATATTTTCAGATTTTTTGTTAGTATTTTATCTAGCCATCATATTATGTATTAAATGTGTGCATGAAAAATTTATCTAGCCATCATATATTTTTTTTATTCTCATGTAAATTCCTTAACATTGCTCAAACTTTTTTTATTCAGGTTTAATGTTATGCATACTCAAATCAGTATGTACCATTTTTCATATGAAAAAAGAATTATTAATATGCGTTATCATCTAAAAAAAATATGCACATATTTAATACATAGTTAAACAAAAAATGAATTTTTCATGTTTAATAAATTTTAAAAAAAATTAAGAGGGCAAAAAACCTGTAACATCGCATTTATCATTATATTGGATAAAAAATAGAGACACAATTCATAATCAAATAACATCCAACCCAAATTCAAATATGAGTTTATTGTGTATAACTTTGTTGTTATTCTTGAAGAAAAATTTTAAATAATTTTTTCGTGCTCTTTTCTCACATTTATTATAATCATTTAATGTCAAATGACATAATGAATAGATGGTATAGATTTAGTTCTTTGATTATTACAAGGGTACAATTATATAATATTAAATTTTAATTTATTGTTAATAATTATTGCCAATTTTTCATCAATTTCGAATGGAGCCAAAGATTCACTATTTTTTTGCTTTGGAGTATGATGGAATAAAGCAAAATGACTTTTTAAACTGTCTGCGCTTCTTTCAATTGTGAAGTAGCAGTTAGTCAATGCAACTGTCGACGCTCATCATGGGTCATCCGAAAACAGTCGTGCTATGTTTTTAAACATAGGGATCAGGCTGCGTACATCCGACCTCCTCTTAACCTGCAATGTATCAGAGTCTTTGAGGCATTGGGGTAATGTGTTGTTGTTGTAATAATTATTGCCAACATTTAATGAAGAGAGAGCAAATATAAAATTACTTTGATTTGATGTACTTTTGCAGCCAGTACTAACTTGTTAGGATTCAAAAATATATCATCTCCCAATATAAATATCACTTTCATGTCAAGATGCATTTTGCACCCTTTTTTTTGCCACACATTTAATTTTCTTTTGTTTTAATTTTGTTGGTCAATACCCTATTAACAGGTGTTATCTCATTTATTTACTTTTTTTTAATTTTCACCTAATATATACAGCATTATAATAAAAAAAAATTAATATCTTAGGACAAATATTTTTTATGACATTTTCATGTAATAAAATCTTTTAAAATATATTGAAAGATTTTTTTCCCTTAATACTTGAGACATGATAATCATATGACTATATGAATTAATACATTAATATAAAAGTCAAAAAATTTCTCAAGTGTTGTGTATTACTGTTGATGAATGTTGATGTGAATCTTGAAACATATGGCATTGCATTATGAATTTCATTTCTTATCTACTATTTCTTTATGCATATGTTTATCTATATTGGATCGTGGAAATGATAAAGAAAAGATGTTGGTACTTTAAGGTTGAGGTTTTTATCGATCGACGTTATTTGTCGTGATATCTTTCGACAGTTGAGGAATATTGATACTTGAGATTGAAGTCTTTATCGGTCGATATTATTTGTTAAAATCTTTTTCAATAGTTGAAGTCCTTTGATAAATACATGGTCTTATGAAATCTCAATGATCTTTGGTCTAAGATAATCAACAGATGTGTATCATGAGACAGATATACATTACGATTATTTAATATTATATTGCATCGTCTTGCATCTCATTCACTTATTTTGATTGTGAATACAATTTTTGAACTATTCATTAATAGATAAATCCTTGATAAAGTTATTATCTGTTGGCTAAAACTTATTGAAACTATTGTGCTACTTAAAATATATACATATATATTGCGTATGTCGACTTTCATGTGTGTAGAATTATAATTTTGATGGTACATGATTGAAATGATAAAAATATGTGTTAATTATTGCTTTACTTAGAATTTAGAATTCATTTATTGAGTACCATGTTGTTAAATCTCTCTTACTTCTACACTTAAATAGGTATTAAATCTAATATTTTCGAATCTCCTTATTCCTCATTTTAGATCAAGCTTGAAACAGCCTCCAAGGTAACAATTAATCCTTTTGAGTGAACCCTTCAAACTTCTATTTACTTTTTGATTTATTCTATTTAATAACAATCAAAGACATTATAGCTTATATAAATTTATTTGAATTCAATTATAATAGAAACTTATAAATGAGACACCAATCTTGAATTTCTTTTTAGGCTAATAAATATTCTTCTTTAATTCTTTATGCTTTCATATTTAGACTTTTTGCTTCATTTTCGCATTATTTTATTACATATTATTTAGACTAACTTAAAAGATAAGCTCGATGTCAAATCATGACACAAACAGTTAAAAATTTAAATAGAGACTCGTCATTTATGGATATAAGAGTAAATAAAGTATAACAAAGAAATATTTGGACTATTATTATTTGGCGAAAACCCGATCTGGGCCTAGTTAGAAATCAGGTTTGGGCCTGATCAGTTGGACCCATGTGTATAATCCATTGTCTAGAAATCGAGCGACTAGTTAATATCTTTCTCAAATTATTAACCGTTGAAACGAGGTTCAAAGAGAAGATTTTATTGGTAGTAAAAAAAGAATCTTGAAAAATCAGTCCCTTTTTAGTAAAGCGAATATGATAAATACTCAGGTTGCAGAAAAATCATAGAAAATGTTTATAATAAGAAGTTAATTAGTAGAATAATAAAAAGAAGGTAAACACTATTGCAACTTGGGATCCAATCAATAATACACATAAAGCAAGTAGCATTATTATCAAAATAGTTGAACGCTTATTTTTATATGAGTATATAGAAATAAAACAGATCAACCGATGAGCGTGGGTTGAGGTGGACCTGGTGGGCCAGGAAGTGTAATTGGAATATCTGGTGGGCTAGGGCCCAATCGGCCTTGTATTGGATCACTTTCCCAACGTGGTCTCCCAACACCGTCTTCCAGGACCCAACAACAGCATAGGAAGTAGAAACTGCAAAAAATAATAATTAGTGCAAGTATGACACCAACATAAATGATTTAAGGGCCCTTTGGGTTGATTAATTAGACACTTGCCTGAACATTAATGAATCATTGAATAATACATCTAAATAAATTGTTAGGGAAATGAGTGTGTGAGAATGAAAAAACATGACTCAATAAAGAGTAAAAGACATACTACTAGCGTCACCTTTCAGAAGGGTTGATTTTTATACTAAACAGATAGATGTATGAGGAATTTAAATGAAGTTGGTAGTATTACCAAGAAGAGAGAGCGAGGCACAAGTTAGAAAAGTAACGACGAACAAAACCAAAAGCCAAAGGAGGTCCAGACATGCTTGGGGATGGTGCATACATCTCTAACGACTTTTAACTTTGCAAACAAAAATAAACACAAGAAAGCTACGTGTTTATTGGATTATGTTCTATCCTAAAATTGAAAGCGGTCGCAGTTTGGTGCACATCTATGTTTCTTCCAAGTGTATTGCTTTAATGCATCCACACGTACTACAATTTGTAATTTAATATTCTATATTTACATGAAAATTCTATCTTTTATTATTATTTTTACTTTTTTCCTTAGTAAAATTATATAAAATATTTATCACTCTTCTAATTTATAAGAAAAGTCTAATAAAAATATTATTTTTTTATTTTAAATTAAATCAAAATATACCATTTATAGAAGGCATGAGAAACAAAATATTAAAATAATCTCTTATAGGAAGCATTTTTTAACATAACCCCTTTCCTTTGCATCCTTTCTTTCTTAATTTAATATATTAATATTTTTTTCATTGCTCCATAATTATTGTGCAAAGATAGAAATAAATAATTAAAACTTATTTTTTTAAAATATCAATTATTTTAGATAAACAAGACAACTAAAATAGATTTGAAGTGGTATAAATTAAATATACATACGCATATTAATTGACTATAATGGTCGATTTCTACATAAATCAACTTCAGACTTATGAGGAAAAAAACACAAAGAGAGACCGGTTCATCAATTAAGCAAACGTTGTAATTTACTACTCAGAAGAGGCAAAATTAAACGGAAAGAAGATCTGTAGATTGTTTATTAGGATTTTCATTGATCTAATAGTGTCTGCTAATATAAAGATAGCAAAAATTCACATGTACAATAGTGAAAAGATTCACATTATCCAAAAGAATACAAGAAAAGAGGATACTAAGCATTTTACCTTTTACTTAACGTATAGGAAAAATATAACCTCTGCAACTTCCCTTCAAGTATACCAATTGTTGCCTTTACATGCTTTCTTTTCCTTTCTTGTTAGCATCCTTCTTTGCTGGCTTTGTCCTCCTCCTTGGAGCAGCAGGTTCCACCAATGGTCCTGACCATGTTTGGATGGGTTCTTTGGAGTATGAAAAGTTCATCGACGTGAATGGGACTTCTGAGGATGGATCAATGGCATGTGAAGAACCCAATGTATAACCTAATGTTCCATCCTGGTGTGGCGGAGGGAACTTCTCACTCTTGCTCTTTGCATTCGCTTCTGTAATTAGACGCCGTCTCTGTTTCACGTAAACAACCTTGTCAGAATGTACTAAAGAAATGAATGGGTGCATGAACAAGAAAAAGACATACATCAATATTAACTTGCAGCTCCGCGTTGGCTTCTGGAGCAGGAATTGCCCTCACTGCTCGATCACAGTGACGATTTCTCCTTGCACAATCAGCATTGGCTTTGCCAGCAGCTCTTTGTCTATTTCACCAAATATCTCAGATTAGTCGAAAAATGATAAACTGCATATCACTATAATTGCCATATTTCAAAAGATTAATTCAAGCTTTTATAAGAAAAACTGCTTCTTTAGCAAGTCTAGACTCTCCACAAGAATGGTGTATGTTATCTACAAAAAATTCATAGACTTTCTTTTGGTAAGCTACAAAATAATCATAAGCTTCAATATGAAAACAGGAATGTGAAGTGTACTGGCTAATAAATAAAAAATAAAGGAATCCAGAGAACTAGACCTTCGAGCATCTTCATCTCGACGTTTAGCATCCATTTCTTTGCTGGGTGGATATTTGGGAAGGATGGAAGGTTCACAAGCATAAGGTTTGGTAGTAAAGAACTGCACAGTAATAAACGGAACGTATGGTGACAGTCCTTCAAAATATTCCATGATTAATTTCAGAAAATTGTAATACACTGGCATCAACAAATGCTCCACATGTGTTCTGGTCTAACAAAGACATAGGTCAATTGTTTTGGCTGCATGAGACAATCTATGAAGGACTAACCAATAAAAACTTTTCTATTTTAACTTCTTCCTGTATAGGATTTGGAAGTCCACATTTCAAGTAATTGAAGGTTTAAATACTTGCAGATATCACAAGGACTGAAACTAGAATTTACCATTAACTGAAGAACAATAGCAATTAACTCATTAATAAATGCACAAGATTTTTAATTTTACAAATACAGATGAAGAAATTGAGGAACAAGTTCATATGAAAGCAAAACCAGGAGACAATATAACAAACAGAGACTTCGTCACTTAAACAGTTAATCAAGTGAGTTGCCGCACAAGTAAAAAAATCGTTAAGTAATAAAATGGAAATGAATATCTTACTGCACTCCGTAATGCATCTGTAGCTGTCTGCCGCTCAGCTGGATCAATGGCCAGAAGAGTCTCAATCAATGGCAATGATGAAGGTGGGAAATCTTTAAAGGTTTCCGCTATACATCTTCTGTATGATTGCTGAGGTTTGAATATAGTTGCATGTGGAAGCCTTGACTTTTTCCAATACTCTTCTGACGGAGATCCACATAGCTTGAAGATCTTGTGAAGCTGCTCAACCTGAGTATTATTGCAGTGTAAATCCTCAAGTTGTGGAGCTCATGGCTAATATCCAGTTCAAGAGGAGAACAAGTTCAAAGTTACAAAATATTGATAGATAAAGAAATCACAAGTTTTTTGGCTCATGGTCCTCCCACCACTCTCAGTCAGGCAGGAAGTAGGATTAACATATCAAGGCACAAACACAGGCATTTAAGCAAAAGCTGGAGCAACACTATATCAGGACCAGGATTTGCAGAAGGGGGACATGCATATCAGGAAATTTTTTTTCACGGCTTTTAGTCCTCTGGTTCATAGTCCTGCCACTCCTTCCAGATAAAGCCACATAAAAGTTTAAACCCAAGAGGCTATTCTCTGTCCTAGATCAAGAGTATGCCACCATGTCTCAGTCTCAGGGGTATACAAAAACCGAATCGACCAATAAACCGAAATGATTACAACGTTATTGGTTTATTGTTATTGGGGTTATTAGATTATCGGGTTTTTAATGATTTTAAAAAAAAAAGATAATTGAATTATTGATTCGATATCGTTTTTTACTATTGGGTTACTGGGTAAATCGATAACCCAATAAGATTATAATAATTTACTATTTTACCCCTTCATAAAGTAGTAATTTAATATTAATAGGACACTATTACACTACTTTACATATTTTAATCTTTATATTACTTAAGTGATTAGTTATCTACTTTAGTATTTTAGTTTATAATTAACTAATTATAGCTTTTGCAAGTTTGTAAACATAGTTTCGTACTCTATGTGTTTTTTTAATGCAAATTCTCATATCATTCTTATCGGGTAAACCAAAAATCAAACCATTAAGGACATAAAACTGATAAATCGAAAATCGATAAAAATTATTTTATTGTTTTCTTATTGGTTTAGTATATTTAAAAATCGAAAATTGATAAAACTGAACTAATAATGTACAAAACCAAACCGAACCGACCGATGCACACCCTACTCAGTCCGACTCAACAGTAAGCACAATGTTCATTATTTCATGCAAAGCTGTCTGCTTTGACTGCTTGAGTCTCTGAGGAGAGAACCTACTAGAAACAGCATTTACAACTAATAACAACATACCCAGTGAATTCCTACAAGTGGAGTCTGAGGAAGGTAAAATGTACGGATACCTTACTACTACCTCAGAGATAGAAAGGTTGTTTCTGAAAGAAACTCAACTCAATATATAAGCCCCAAAAGCAGAAGATACAAGGCTGCATTTACAATTAATCTAAAACCAACATCTTTCATCTCTTCACATACATCCCCTTTTTGGCTTAAGAAAGTAAATTAGCAGTCACTAAATCTTGATTCAATCAAGTAAAGCAACATCTTTCATGAATTATCTAAAAAGGTGTGCCATACAGCAGCATGAGATACTTCTTTCAGACTAAGCAAGATTCTTTGTGGACAGAATTTAGCCAAATGAGGAAAATTGAAACATACAGATGTCTCATGAGATTTGTGTGGACTATAAGCTCATCTAATTTTTCTGTATCATAGTTGAAGGGGGGAAAAAAGCTTCTCTTGAACTAACAGATGGCACAAATAAACAAATAATTTGATGCAACCAACCAACAAAGGGGAAACGTAAATCTTTTCTCTTATATTGCGCACGACCTTTCCCTGTCGGATTGTTTCAACAGGCAAATTTCAACACCATACCTCTGTACGACCAGGCATAATGGGCTTTCCAGCTAATAGCTCAGCTAAAATGCAACCAGCACTCCAGAGGTCCACACCAACACCATAGTCTGTGGCTCCAAGAAGCAGCTCTGGGGGTCTGTACCATAAAGTTACCACGCGACTAGTCATGGGCTGCTTTTTATTGGGATCAAAGATGGAAGCCAAACCAAAATCTGCAATCTTGAGAACTCCCCCACTGTCAATCAGAAGATTTGATCCTTTTATATCACGATGCAATACATGACGGTTATGACAGTGTTCAAGCCCTGATAATAGTTGATGCATGTAACATTTAACCTACAAATAATGATCAAGAAACAATGTAAACAACTTGGAATCCAACCATTTGCAGCTATAATTCAAAAAGAAACTGATATAACCCCAACCTGAGCCTCTGTGAACTTGATTCCAGGGCTTGCAGCTAATCCAGCTAAATCATGATCCATATAATCAAACACGAGGTACAAACTACAAGACATCCTTGACGTAACCAATCCTTGCAATGTAATAACATTTGGATGATCCAATCGGCGCAAAATCAAGATCTCTCTTGCCATGAACCTCACACTCTCTGGCTCCAAATTATCAAATCTAACCTTCTTTAACGCAACGATGTTCCCCGTGAGATTATCTCTAGCTTTATACACATTGCTATAAGTACCTTGCCCAATCTAAAATAAAACAATACAGAACATAGACATGACAATGAATATCAATCCACAAAACAGAAACTAGTAACAAAACATAAGAAGAACAGTTTGCTTACCTTAGCCAGCTTCTCAAATGCATCCGCCCTTCGTGGAATCCAGCCATTGATAGCCTCTCCAGCTACCTCAGAAAGCCATGATGGCCATCCAGCCGCTACTTGCTCCCCGTGCACATTCTTAGGTGGATTGCTCATCCTTGGATTAGGTTTAGACCTTCTCCTCTCACCCCTAGGCCGTCCATTCTGATCTCTACCATTCTGAACTGCACTAACATCACCACCATCCACCTTATTTACAGTTACAACTTTCTCTCTTCTACCAGATGGTGCTGCTAAATCTCTATGTTCCCCATTTTCTCTCCTCCTTCCAACTACTACCTCCCCACTAGGCGTCTCGGAAGATGAAATCTCTTTTCCAAAAACGCAACCCATCCTTGTACAATATTAACCTTCATTTCTCATCAGACTGAACAGCCAAAATCCACAATCAAATGGAAGCTCGAAAATATGAACTTTTGAACAGTTGCAATATAAATCAAAGCAAAAGAAGCAATTTGGGTTGCAAACTAGAAGGTATGAGAAGTTAAAAGAAAGAAAGAAGAATGTGAAAACGAAGGGAAATGGGGTTGTTAGGTTAGAGTAATGTGAGAAAGTGGTAATTGAAGAACCCTAGGTTTTGTGCCCAAGAAAGTAGAAGCACTAATGATTTGGAGTTCACCCCACCATTTATGGCGATCAAAAATGTAGTTTGTAAACTAGACTAGAGAAACAAAAGGCAAAAATGCACATTGGCTTGTGTGATCCAACATAGTATTAAACCTTCAAACTAATACTAACAAATAAATATCTCTATTTTTCCTATTTTAAATACAAATATATATGGAAGGTGTTTACATACATAAGCTAATGATAAACTCTAAATATGGATAATTTAGTCTTTTTAAAAAAAAAATTGGAACACGGAGAGGGGGATTATGATGTGAAAATCGAATTCCAGTAACAAAAATGAGAATTCAAGTACCCAACCAATCGAGCTTCTCAAATTCATATTTAGTACTCTCTCCGTTTTAAATTAATTAAATTTTTAATGGGAATTCAAGTACCCAACCAACCAAGTTTCTCAAATTCATATTTAGTACTTTCTTCGTCTCAAATTAATTGAATTTTTAAAATTTTTTATAATGTACAAAATAATTGAATTAATCAAAATTATTAAAATCTTTTCCTATATTTATTTTTTTATTTATTAATATTTTTTATTTTTTAAA
>JAOTQJ010000001.1:16552983-16575667 GCA_025642045.1 Solanum sejunctum | reverse complement strand
CCTCATCCTATGCAAAAGCTATTTTATCCTTTATCTTGTTTAACCCTTGCTATTTTATTTTTTAACCACCGTACATATAGATTTCATTGGAACAGTTGCACACAAAAAATAATACAATAATAATAATAATAATAATAATAATAATAATAATAATAATAATAATAATAATAATAATAACAGACACTGAAATTGTTTCTACCGCTGGTCTTTAGTGGCCGCAGGTCAAAAAAAAGCACCTCTCCTTTTTCTTTTTTTTTTCTTTCTTTCACTCGTAATTATCCTTCACTTGTTTGTTTTTTTTCCCTGCTTATTTGACGTGAAATAAAAACGTGAAAGAATATATTATAGCGGTTGATAGAGCACTAAAAGTTCAAAGAATGATTAGAATAATCTTTAAAATAATAATAATTCGTATAGTGTGATATAATTTACTGTTTTCCCCTTATGCTCTCGAAAATAAGTTTACTTATTTAATTAGAACGCATTAATTTTAACATATAATTTTATTCGCATTAATCCAATATATTTTCAGATATTATATGTGTGATGAAATCCTACATGGTTGATCAAACCTCACTCCTCAAATTACCTTAATTAATTACTCTCTTTGTTTACTTGTAATTTTTTTTATTCTATTGTGGTAATCATTTTCTTTCTATACTCAACAGAGAAAATTCAAGTATTTTATTCATTAATTTTGAATTTTTAAAAAGTTGGACTAAAAATTAAAACTAAAAATTTTGGGTTAAAAAATTAAAAATTCGTTTACATTCTATGTTAATAATTTATTCATTAATTTTATAAAATACTTGAATAATAAAAAATTAAACAAAAATTATATTGGTCATACTCTTTCTTTTTTTTAGTTTTGGTTGAAAAGTTAGCGATTATTAAAAAAAAATTCAAGAAAGTAACAAGCAGATACTTATTAAACTACGCTAAGAAACCTAAAGACAACTAACATATTCGAACACAATCATTACCATTTTCTTCTTGTTTACTTCAATATAATAATAATAATTGATAACATTGATTGTTTAGCATGATTTATAGTAAAAATTGCTGTTTAACTTGATCACTCGCGGCTTTCATTTTGATATATAATATGAAGTCGCAATTTAAACGACGTAATTTGAGAATATGATTTTAAATGTTAAATATTTAGAAAATATGATTTGGGATTCTAAATTATGATTTTAAAGTTTTTAAAAATATAAAATTTGATTCATAAATTTATCTTTTATAAGATTAAGGCTTATCATTTTGATTTTTTGCCCTCTAAAAAAAAATACTCATGCTCGACGTGAAAAAATTATTTCTATCATGTTAAAAAATTATATTTAAGAATAATTAGTTATTTATACCATGTCAAAGAATTATATTTAAGAATAATTAGCTATTTATACTATGTCAAAGAATTATATTTAAGAATAATTAGTTATTAAAGTTGTTGGCCAGTGATCTTTATAAAATTGTGAGTTTGAAAGTTTTAATAGCAAATATTTATTTATAAAAGAACATGGAAATGGTTGTTTATTGATGCAGTGCCTTAGAATATTTTGATATTTGATATTTTCATAACTTGTGAAATATTCATATTTATTTTTAAGAAAAAGTATAAATTAAGAAATTTAAATTAAATAATATATCTAAATAAAATTTCAACTTCAACTTAATTTGATTTCAAATCATAATTCAAAACGAGCCCTTAATATCGTAAAAAGATTAACTAAGAAAATTTGCATATCTAAATTTTATACTTCAATAAAATTCACTTAAATAATAAAGTAGTGTCGAAGATAATTCAAAAAAGAATTGGGATAAATTTCTGATTGTGGATTGAACTATCAATTAGATAAGACACGAAGGAATTCATAGGTCTTTCAGCATTGAAATCGAGCAAGTAGAATTCCCGATATCAAACTTGGCATGACAAAGTAATTTTAAAACGTCGAAGTCTGAGTGTATGTTGTGAAACAGAAACTTAGGGAAGAATTTTTGAGTTTTTGATTTGTGCAAACAGTATAGTAGAGTAGGTTGAATTTTAGAGTAAAAAACTTTAAAAATTGATATTATTTAGTAGACTCGTTTTGAAGAAATGTAAAGGCGAGACGACTCAGAGGTTTTTTCATCTAGTTTCCATCATAGTTATTGATAAAGGTAATTAGTAATTCGATTCTTAAGTCTTAATATCTTTGGTGATAATCTTAAAAAAGTTTTGACTTGAAATTATTAGTAGAAAAGCCCTAATTTTAGTGGAATAATCATAAATTTTGCTTGAGATTAAAATGAGTCATAATTCGAGTTTATTTAGGCCATTGTTTATTGGTTATACTATGTTGTTATTATTTTAGGTCGAGAACAAGATAAATCTTCAAAAGGAAATTAAAGTTCGTGTTGGACTGCAATATCTTGGATATTTATATTTATTTTAGGAAGATATTTGTAGTAAATTATAGAATAATCTAAATTTTTGTTAGATATTTAAAAGATAATATCTAGATAGTTCTTGTAGAATAATATCTAGAAGCATTCATACACAAGTATAAATAAGGATGAACATTAGGCATTTGTAATCAATCAAAATTGAATTCAATTTAAGTAGTCTTTTCTCATAATAAAGCTTCCTCATCTTTTGTTGAATCTTTCAATCTTAATTAATGTTCTTGGACTAGCAGAAGGTAGAAAAAATAAAGGATAAAAACATTTGAGAAACACGAAATATTGTTGTAGAATTAATATTTCGTTCAGGAATGTGTGTACTCTAATAAATAGTCATTAAATAGCATGTTGTTTATTGGAGCTGTGTGTTTGATTTCTTAACAGCAATTGTTTTGAGATTTGCAGTGACAATATTTTACTAATTGATAAAAGAAAAAAAAAATCTATAGATCTGATGTTTGGTGAATCTCGTAATACTAGTAGTATAGATTCATATTTACTTTAAGATATTCTTTAATCATATTAATATAAAAAAATTATAATTTATAATATTTTTATATAATTTTTTATTAATTAATTTTTAATTTTAAAATATTAAATTAATATAATCTAATTTAATTTTAAAAATTATTTAAATTAACTCTTTAACAACGCAACATAAAAATTAAAAAGGAACGGAGAAAGTACTGAATCTGAAATTCACAACCTACAACAAGTGTTTTTCAGATTAATTATTTTAAATTTTCTCACCACATACACTAATCTTTCATCATATACGTATGATCATCAATATACAATATATAATTTATAAAGAGAGTTTTATATTTAGACGAACAATTTAAATTTAAGTAACTATATTTGCTAGACAACTACTAAGAAAGATATATATATATAAATAATGACTTCTGTTACGAAAGTATACGTTAATATACATTTGTGGACAATTGTTTGGGTGGGTAGCAACATAATTATTTAAAAATCTTATTTATTTAATTGATGTAATTATCCGTTTAAACGGGACAAAAGGAAAGAAAAAATCATGGCATAAGAAATAAAGAAACTAAAACTCGAATCCACGTCCAAAAATAAACAATGAAAATAAATAACCATGCTCCAAATATTAAAATGGCTACATTTTTGTAAGAAACAGTGTTAAAACCCTTCATTTGGATATGAAATGTTACTTTAATAATTTAATGATAACAAGAGTTTTAAAAATATACTTTCTTTTTGTTAATTGGTCACTATATTTAATATACACACACTTTAGTATTCCAAGTCTTATTGTATGTGTTTTATGCGTAATTTAATTATGAATTTTTAAAAAGATAAATAATTAACTATAAAAGTAATTTTAATAAATTATTTATTTATAAAAGTTATTATATTTTTATTTAATTTTAATTTATAATTATTCTTATATATATATATATTGGTGGTAGAAAATAATTTCATTCAATTTTTTCTCGCAAATTTTATATGAAGAGATTCATTGGGATGTTTATAACTAAAATATTTTTTTTCATTGAAAGTTAATTTATTACTCAAAGTAATTATAAAATGTACAAAAATATTAGTGATATTAAAAATAATAAAATTACAATTAAAAGATATGAATTAAAACAAATATCATAATTTCAAGAAAATAGTATACCCCGCGTCACTTTCAACTCCATCAGAATATTTGTTATTATTATTGTTGTTGTTGTAAAGAAAAGAATCATGTCGACATACTTTACAACATCATTAGCTAAATTAAATGTAATAAATAAAATTAATTATAAGCATGCTTGATCTTCCATCATGGAGCTCATTTACATGCAGGATTAATTTTGGGCACGTCACTATCTCTACATGCTTTTTCTAAATTTAAAATAAGAGCAATGTATTATTATTTATTCTTATAGATAGCATACGTAAATATACCCATTTCTGATCCCTCATGTCATTCCAAATGTATTTTATAATCTTATTGACCGCCAAATAGGAACCAATTTTGACTCAATTGATGCCTAAATTTCTTTTCTTTTTCAACTAATTAAACAAGGTGGTTAATTAAAACGAATGAATTGAACGGTATTCCAAAGTTAGAGAACTTTTATAACTTATTGTAAATTATTATTTTAAAGTCAGATAAATTTATAATATTTTGGGATTTCAAATTTAATAGATATGTTTATGATAATTTTTTAGAAACACTTTTTTTTGGTAACACATATAAATATTACTATTAACAATACAAAAATAATACACCTAAAAAGCGCTTAATCTCATGACCATCTTCGAGGAAGAGTATCATAAGAACTAAGTCCCTATCAAATCTCTAATTACACAGAGAAATATAACACCCACGAAAATCTTGTCTCAAATTATACAAAGAAATTGTAACACCCCAAGAAAGTCTTAACTTAGATCAGCTCAAAATTTAGAAAATCAGTTCAGAATTTGCACCAGTTGTGATTTACGAGTGTAATTATGGGTCATGAATTACTTCACGGACTGTAAATGATATTCATATATAAGGCTTTGAGATTGATTCAAATTCTTTAGCTTTACGATCTATGTTTACGAGTCAGGGCCCCTTCTACGAACCGTACTTAGACTCGTAATAAAGTTTGCAGCCCAAAATTTCAATACTTTCCACAAGCCAAGGTTTACGATTCGTAGAAAGAGTCAATAACCTAACCTTTCAATTTATAGTGAAGCTAGTTTTGAGCACCACGCGAGGGGTCATCTACCTCGTGTAGAAAATTTTATGGCCCGTCGAACGATTTGTAGATGGTTTAGAGACAATTTTAATGAAGGTTAAATTAGCTTTTCCTCACCTTTTTCAGTTTTTGAATTTTTTTTTTTAAAAAAATGTGTAAACTTGTTAAGTCTTTGAATGGACTAAAACAAGTAGTCAAACAATGGCTGGCAAAATTTGACCATATAATACTATCAAATGATTCTAAAGTTAATGAGTGTAACAAATATGTTTACATTAAAAATACTCTAAATAAAGTTGTCATTGTTTCTTTATATGTAGATGTTATGTCGATAATTAGGAGTAACATAATTGTCAATATAAATACTACTAAGCATGTGTTTTCTAGTAAGTTTAATATATAAAAGTTTAGGCGTTGCTTATTTGATATCAGAAATTAAGATTCACAAAACTCCACAAAATCTGTCATTATCTCAATCTCATTAAATTTGGATGGTACTTGAAAAATTCAAGTACTTAAACCATAAAAGTGCAAAAAATCAATTGATCTGAACCTTGATCTTGCTAAGAATAAAGGTGAAGGTCGATCTCAATTGGATTATGCTAAAGTATTGAAAAGTTTTGATGTACATCACGAACTGTGCATGATCAAACATAACTTATGCTATAAGTAAACTGAGTCAATACACAAGTAATCCCTACAAAAATTATTGAATGATAATGAAATGAGTTTTGAAATATACAAAACACGCTCAAAACTTTGTGTTGGTTCGCACTACAACAAGTATTTGACATTTGTTGAAGAATATACAGATGCAAATTGGATTAATGGGTCAACTAAAATTGATTCCACAAGTTAAACAAACATGTATAGCTCGCTCGACAATGGAGTCTGAGTTCATAGCCTTAGATAAGGCTAGTAAAAAAGTTGAATGAATTCAAAATGTCTTAAAAGATATTTTATTTTGGCCCAATTTAAAGGCTCTTATATGTATATATTGTGTTAGTCAAGTTGCAATAGAAAAAACTAGGAGCGTAATATACAATGGTAAGTCTTGTCAGAAAGGATGAAAACACAATACTGTTAGACAATGACTCTGTAGTGAAATATCACAAGTAACTATTTAAATTTAATGGATAATAGATTGAATTCACTTACAAAAGGCATAACTAGATAGGAAGTTGAGAGATTATCAATGGGGAAATAATATGGATGAGGACAAATCATCATGACAGTAACTCTACCTACAAGACTGGAGATCTTAAGATCTAGGATTAAGAAGATAAAACAAAGACATCTATGATGGTTCAACATTGTCAATATAATTTTTATGATTCGTTCTCACGATGTGATAATGTTCAACAACATGGATAAGGCATCAATTAAGACCTTTTAGTAATTTCTAAGTTTGGTACTGTGAGACTCCGTGTTTCTTGTCTTGCATAATATACGTAGTGTAGCATGTTATTGTAACGATCCCAAAAAGTGCCTAAAAATGAGCTTCAAAAGTGCCCGAAATTATAATTTTTATATATCTCAAAATTCATGCGCGATATCAAAAATTCGACTTCATATTCTTGTTCAGGGGATCATTTTGAGTGGAAAATGGGTCTAACCCCGATTTAAGAGCAAACGATTAGTAATTTTGATTTTATAAAATGCAATTTCTAGTGAGGTTTACGTGCACCTTCCATAACGCGCACCAGTGTTAAAACTAATGCAGATTTTTAACTTCAATCCAAGACTTTCAAGTCTTAGGCCTAAGTGTTCCCAAATGTGAAAATACTTATACTTAGCCACTTTTCACCCTCATATCATTCTAAACATTTCCCAATACTCATTCAAACACCTAGGAAAATGTTTTACTCCTAAACTCAAGTCTCCAAACCATTTTCGGATCTTAAGAATTGCACTCAAGGTTCAAGTCTCCATCTCCAATCCTTATCAAGTTTATCTCCAAAACTAAGGTATGTGAGTTTCTTTCATGGGTTTCTTTCACCCATAATACCCAAGCTTCTTTTTACTTAAATTTTCATGATTTAAAAGTGATTTACTCATGGTCTTATTTATTTTGAAAATCACTGCACACTATGTTGGGGTTTATGAAACTATGACTGTTTTGCTATGTTTTGAGCTACGAAACCAAGCTCTATTGTAAGATCTGGTGAAGGGTTTTGATGTATATTGCTTGAGGGTGTTACCAAGTATCTATTGATGGTTTCACATTGGATTTTCTAGCATGATGACACTCTTGAATTGCATTTCACACTAGTACTATACATCCTCTAAGTATTTGATAAAATGTCCAATTATGATTTCTTGAGGAATTGAAGGTCCAATGCATATCTTATGAGTTGAACAACTATATGATGATGAAATTATGATGAAATGAATGTATGTATATGGTATTCTCTATAAAGTGTTGGAATGTGAACTTGCCCTACTCGGGGGTTGCGCGCCGGCTAACCTTGTCAAGGGGTTCATATCTTGATAACCTATCGAGGGGTTTGTACTCCAATACTACGGGTGGAAGGATGCAACTATCCATTAACCTTGTTGGGATTTTATACCCATCAACCTATCGAGGGGTTTGTACTTCGGTACTACGGGTGATAGGGTGCGACAATCCACCAACCTATCGAGGGGTTTGTACTCTGGCACTACGGGTGATAGGGTGTGAAGATCCACCAACCTATTGACGGCGTTTGTACCTCAATCACCAATGGTGGTAAGGTATAATGATCCACCAATAGTTTAACGATCTCTTCTTACACATATGTTATGTCCTAAGCAAGCATGTTTTACTTAAGCATTAATCGTACATGTCATATTATTATTATGCTAGATATTATTTATCTGTATGTATTTTGACAATGATGTCTATATCTTGTTGCATTGCATCCTACATACTTAGTATATTCAAACGTACTAACGCATACTTTATACCTACATGATGTCACTATGTAGGAATCAGAGCATCGCTTAATTATCCTCCTCTATGTGGCTAGTTCGATTATCCTACAAGCTTGTTGGTGGTTCCTCCATTTTGGGGACATTGCTTATGTTTTCTTGCTATGTATTAAGACTATCTTTCTTTTGGTTATGCATTGACTATGAGGGTAAAGGCCGGTTGCTTATCTTAGCCCCCTGCTCTTATCTATGTAGTAGAGGTGTTGTTGGAAATGTTATGTATCTAGGCTATGAGCCTTGACTCTTTTGTTCTTGATATTATGATATGGGAGTTTACCCTGAGTCCCGATTCCCTTATTTATGCTTATTTTTGTTGTTATTTTAATTGCTTCTATGACCAAGGATGTATAGTGATATGCTATGACGCTTGTTTGGGGTTCCTTCGGGTTCCCCATTCGCTGGTCATGTCTAGGCCCTAGGTTTGGGTCATGACAAAGATGATATTAGAGCACTAGGTTGTTAGATCCGTGGAGTTTAACACATTACGTTAATTAGAGTCCTATTCATGATTGTGTTGTGCACCACAACTACGAGGAGGAGGCTATGAGATATTTTAGAAAATGTTTCTTCTTCATGTTCTAAGTTGTGCTATAGAGTTGAAGTAAGCTTTCCTCCCCTAACACTTGTTCTTTGCTATCCTAGATCATGCCTAACACGAGAGGAAGATGAGCCCAGACATCCGAGGAGCAACCGGCCGATGGAGAGCTTAGGCATGCTCTTACCTTACTTGCATAAGTGGTGGTTAATCAACCCAATCAAGGGGCCCAAGCCCCTCATGCTCCTACATCGACTCTCGGGTGAGAGACTTCATGAAAATGAATCCCCCAGAATTCCATGGGTCAAGGGTGAGTAAGGACCCTCAAGAACTCATTGATAAGGTTTAGATGATTTTGTCTATCATGGGTGTGAGGTTAGAGGATAAGGCGGAGTTAGAGACCTACCAACTCAAAGGCATAGTTCAAATATGATACAACCAATAGAAGAAAAATAAGGGAGTTAACTATGTAGTGCTCTGGGAGGAGCCCAAGGTGGCCTTCCTTAATCGGTTCTCCCCCTTGAACTTAGGGAAGTTAAGTTGGTGGAATTTATGAACTTAAGAGAAGGGTTCATGAGTGTGAGGGAGTATGCCGTCCAGTTCAACAAACTTTCAAAATATGCTCCACATTGGTGGCCGACTCAAGATTTAGGATGAACAAATTAATAATGGGTATGTCCGACTTGGTCAGTGAGGAGTGTCGGTCTGCTATATTGATTAGTGACATGGACTGGTCATGTTTGATGACCTAACAAATGGAAGAGGAGAAGTTGAGAAAGAGGAGGGGTCATGAGGCTACGAGGGCCCGTTTCGAGGGTAAGTTCCAAAAGGGTGGTCGGATCCACCAAGGCCAAGGGTCCTCTCATGCTTCTAATAGAGGATTTGCCAATGACCTCCTAAGGACCCAAGGTGTTGGTGTTGTGATTCCTAATGAGGTGTGTCTTAGGTCTGGTAAGGGTCATAATGACCTATGGTTGAGAGATACTAATGTATATTTTGGTTGTGGGGCAGTGGGTAACAAAAAGGTGGATTGCCCTTGTCATCACAACAAGGGGAAAGAAGTTTGTCCACAAGGTATTAATGCAGTTCCTTTGGGGAGAGGTGGCCGACAAGATGGTGCCCCAAGGTACAATCGTTTTTATGCTTTTTTTGCATGGGAGGCAAGGGGTGGATGAGGTCCCCGATATTATTACCAGTATGTTGAAAATCTTTAACTTTGATGTGTATGCATTGATTAATCTTGGTGCCACTCTTTCTTTTGTTACCCCCTTTGTTGTAAAAAAGTTTTATATTGACCCCGAGTTGTTGCATGATTCATATGAGGTGTCTACTCCTATTGGTGCATCTATTGTTGTTAGAAAAGTTTATAGAAGTTGTCCTATTTGCATCTTGCATAAAATATTGCCTTGTGATCTTATTGAGTTAGACATGGTTGATTTTGATATTATTCTTAGGATGGATTGGTTGCATGCATACTATACTTCTATTAATTATAGAACCCGTAGGGTTAAATTTCAATTTCCAAATGAACCTATCCTTGAGTGGGAGAGTCAAGATGTGGTGGTCAAGGGTAGATTCATCTCTTGCATTTAAGCTCGTAGGTTGATCTCTAAGGGGTATCTTTACCATCTTCGAGGGTTAGGGATGTGAGTCTAAAGTCCTTCCCATAGAGTTGGTTTCGATTGTAAATGAATTTCTTGATGTCTTTCCAAATGACTTTCCTAGTGTTCCTCCCGAAAGGAAAATAGACTTTGGCATAGACCTCCTCCCCAATACTCAACCTATTTCTATTTCCCTTATCGTATGGCCCAGCGGAATTGAAAGAGTTGATGGAGCAATTGAGGGACTTATTGGAGAAGGGGTTCATTAGGCCTAGTCAATCACCTTGGGGTGCACCGGTGTTGTTTATGAAAAAGAATGATAGGTCCCTTAGGATGTGTATTGACTATCGACAACTCAATAGGGTCACTATCAAGAATAGGTATCCTCTTCAAAGGATTGATAATTTGTTTGATCGATTGCGAAGGGTTAGCTATTTCTCTAAGATTGATCTTCGATCCAGATATCATCAAGTGAAGGTGAGGGAGTGTGATATTCCCAAGACAACCTTTCGGACTAGATATGGGCATTATGAGTTTGTTGTGATATTTTTTGAGTTTACCAATGCACCGAACATTTTCATGGACCTTATGAATAGAGTTTTCAAACCCTACCTTGATTCATTTTGTTGTGGTATTCATTGATGATATTTTGATCTATTCGCGTGGTGAGGAGGAGCATAGGGCTCATTTGAGGGTTGTGTTACAAAGATTAAGAGAGGAGAAATTGTATGCTAAATATGAAAAGTGTGAATTTTGATTGACGGAGGTTGCCTTCCAAGGACATGTAGTGTCGGGGACGGTATTAAAGTGGATCCTAAGAAGACCGATGTGATTAAAAATTGGCCTAGACCATTGACCTCGTTGGACATTAGGAGCTTCTTAGGCTTAGCGGACTATTATCGAAGGTTTGTGAATGGGTTCCCCTATGACAAAATTAACTCGAAAGAAGGCTAAGTTTGTGTGGATCGATGAATATGAGATGAGCTTCTAAACCTTGAAAGATAAGCTTGTGTCCGCTCCTATATTGTCACTATCTGATAGGCTTGAGGGATTTATGGTGTATTTTGATGCTTCTAGAGTTGGTTTGGGTTGTGAGCTAATGTGAAATGGTAAAGTGATAGTCTATGCTTCTAGGCAACTCAAAGTGCATGAAAAGAACTACCCTTCTCATGATCTTGAATTGGCCACCATAGTATTTGCTTTAAAAATTTGGCGACATTATTTGTATTGGGTGCATGTTGATATGTTCACCGATCATAAAAGCCTCCAATATGTCTTCACTCAAAAAGATCTCAACTTAAGGGAAAGAAGATGGCTAGAACTTCTTAAGGATTATGATATGAGTGTGCATTATCATCCGAGTAAGGCAAATATGGTGGCAGTTGCCTTGAGTAGGGTGTCCATGGGTAGCCTAGCTCATGTTGATGGTGGTGATAAGGATATGACTAGGGAAGTGCATCAGTTGGCTAGATTGGGGGTTAGATTGGAGAAGGTTGGTAATGGTGATGTTGTTGTTATAGATGGTTCTAAGTCTTCTTTGGTTGATGAGGTAATGGCAAAACAAGATCTTGATCCTCCTTATTAGAATTGAAGGTCTTGGTGAAAAAGGGCAAGGTGGAGGTTTTCTCCTAAAGGGGAGATGGTGCCCTTAGGTACCAAGGTAGGTTGTATGTACCGTATGTTGATGACATGATAGAAAAGATCCTTGATGAGGCCCATAACTCTTCTTATTCTTTCCACCCCGGTTCCACCAAAATGTATAGAGATTTGATAGAGGTGTTCTAGTAGGGAGGCATGAAAAGGAACATTGTCAAATTTATTTTCGGTTGTCATAGCTGTCAACAAGTCAAAGCAAAGCATCAAAACCCGGGTGGCCTAACCCAAGATATAAAGATTCCTACTTGGTAGTGGGAGGTGATTAATATGGATTTTGTGGGGGGTTGTCTAAGACTAGAAACGATTTTGATTCCATGTAAGTTATGGTTGATAGGATGACAAAATTGGCTCACTTCCTACCCGTTAAGACCACATATGGGGTTGAAGATTATGCAAGGTTATACATCCATGACTTGGTGAGGTTACATGGGATTCCTTTGTCCATCATATCAAATTGTGGTGCTCAATTTATCTCATATTTTTAGAGGTCCTTCCAAAGGAGTCTTAGTACTAGAGTTAAGCTTTCTATGGCCTTCCACCCTCAAATGGATGTCCAAGACAAAAGGATCATCCAAATCCTTGAGGATATGCTTAGAGCATGTGTGTTGGAGCTTAAAGGTAGTTGGGACGATCATCTTCCGTTGATTGAGTTTGCCTACAATAATAGCTATCATTTTAGCATCGGTATGACTCATTTTGAGGCTCTCTATGGTAGATGTTGTAGATCACCAGTGGGGTGGTTTGAGGTTGGTGAAGTGACCTTGATAGGACTAGATCTGGTTATAGAGGCTTTTTAGAAGGTTAGGATGATTAGAGAAAGGTTGAAGACGGCCCAAAGTTATCAAAAGTCTTACGATGATGTGAGAAGAAGGGGGCTTGAATTTAAGGTTGATGATTGGGTCTATTTGAAGGTGTCATTCATAAAGGATATGGTCCATTTTGGTAAGAAGGGCAGGTTGAGCCCACGATAGGTGGGTCCTTATAAGGTGATGACAAGGTAGCTTATGAGTTGGAATTGCCTAGGGAAATAGATTTGGTTTATCCGGTGTTTCATGTGTCTATGTTGAGAAAATGTGGGTGATCCAAATGTTATTGCGCCTCTTGATATTGTGGGTGTGGTTGAACATAATTTAACATATGAAGAGGTTCTGATTCAGATTTTGGATAAGCAAGTGAAGAGATTGAGAAACAAAGAGTTGGCTTCTGTTAAGGTCCTTTGGAGGAATCAACAAGTTGAGAGTGTTACTTGGGAGGTTGAAGCGGACATGCAAAAGCGATATCCTTACCTTTTCCACTCCACTCAAGCCTAAGATATTGATCTAAGTCCTTTATATGATCTTAAGTCTTAAGTTCAACCCTCATGTCATTGCACATATTCATGTTTAAATTGACAAGTTCATGATAATTTTACACTTATGATGAGATTTTTAAATGATGTTTAAGTGCATTGTTGTATCTCTATGTAGGCTAAAATTATCATATTTGTGTCTCTCATATACGTCTCTTTGACATTCAGGTACAAATGTTCTCAAGGGGGAGATATTGTATGATCCCAAAAAGTGCCCAAAAATGTGCCTCGAAAGTGCCCAAAATCATAATTTCCATATATCTCAAAATTCGTACGCGATATCGAAAATCTGACTATATTCTTATTCAGGAGGTCATTTTGAGTGAAAAATGGGTCTAACCCAATTTAAGATCAAACAATTAGCAGTTTTGATTTTTTAAAAATATAATTTCCAGTGGGGTTTACGCGCCCCTTCCGCGATGCGCACTAGTGTTAAAACTAGTGTAGATTTTTTACTTCGGTCCAAGACTTTCAAGTCTTGGACCTAAGTCTTCCCAAACGTGAAAATACCTATACTTAGCTATTTTTCACCTTCATATCATTCTAAATATTCTCCAATACTCATTCAGACACCTAGCCAAATATTTTACTCCTAAACTCAAGTCTCTCTGGATCTTAAGGATTGCACTCAAGCTTCAAGTCTCCATCTCCAATCCTCATCAAGTTTATCTCCAAAGATAAGTTATGTGGGTTTCTTTCATGGGTTCCTTTCACCCATGATATCCAAGCTTCCTTTTACTTAATTTGCATGATTTAAAGATGATTTACTCATAGGTCTTATTTATTATGAAAATCAGTGCATACTATGTTGGGGTTTATGAAATTGTGACTGTTTTGCTATTGTTTGAGCTATGAAACCAAGCTCTATTTTAAGATTTGATGAAAGGCTTTAATGTATATTGCTTGAGGGTGTTATCAAGTATCTATTAATGGTTTTACATTGGATTTTCTAGTATGATAACACTCTTGAATTACATGATTTTACACTAGCACTACACACCCTCTAAGTGTTTGATAAAATGTTCGATTATGATTTTTTGAGAAATTGAAGGTTCAATGCATGTCTTATGAGTTGAATGACTACATGATGATGATATGATGATGAAATGATAATGAAATGAATGTATATATATGTTATTCTCTATATAGTGTTGGAATGTGACCATGCCCTACTCGGGGATTGCGCGTTGTGTAGCCTTGTCAAGGGGTTCGTACCTTGATAACCTATCGAGGGATTTGTACTCTGGTACCACAGGTGGTAGGATGCGACTATTTATCAACCTTGTTGGGGATTCATACCTATCAATCTATCAGGGGATTTATACTCCGACACCACAGGTGGTAGGGTGCAACGATCCACCAACCTATTAGGGAGTTTATACTCCAGCACCACAGGTGGTAGGGTGCAATGATCACCAACCTATTGACGGGGTGTATACCTCAATCACCAAGGGTGGTAGGGTATGACGATCCACTAATAGTTTAATGGTCTCTTCTTACACATATGTTATGTCCTAAGTAAGTATGTTTTACTTAAGCATTAATCCTATATGCCATATTATTACTATGCTAGCTATTATTTATCTCTATGCATTTTGACTATGATGTCTATCTCTTGTTGCATTGCATCCTATATATTTCGTACATTTAAACGTACTCACTCATACTTTATGCTTACATGATGTCACCATATAGGAACTAGAGCACCGCTTGATCCTTCTCCTTCTCCACGTGACTAGTTTGATTGTCCTATAAGCTTGTTGGTGAGTCCTCCATTTCGCGGATGTTGCTTATGATCTCTTACTATATATTAAGTCTATCTTTCTTTTGGTTATGTATTGACTACGAGGGTAAAGGCCGGTTGCTTGTCTTAACCTCTGCTCTTATCTATATAGTAGAGGTGTTGTTGGACCTGTTATGTATCTTGGCTATGAGCCTTGACTCTCTTGTTCTTGATGTTATGATATGGAAGTTTACCCTTAGTCCTGATTCACTTGTATATGCTTATTTCTCATTGTCATTTTAATTGCTTCCATGACCAAGAATGTGTAATGATATGCCATGAGGTTTGTTCGGGTTTTTTCGAGTTCGCCATTCGCCGATCACGTCTAGACTCTAGGCTTTGGGTCGTGATAGTTATATAAGGCATATATAATTTTATATAGAAATTAAGGATAATAAGACTACAAATTAGTGGTAATATCAAGGAGTTAAAGTTTTAGGTCAAGGAATCCCCTAAACACATATTCAGGGTTAAAAAAAGGCCTGAGTAGCACCCAACTATTTTGAAAGATTTAAATTAAGTTTCACCTTTTGGATGTGACCAAGAGTGTATAATTTGCTAATAATGGAGTGTTAAGAAGTATTTTAATATCACAATAGTGATATGTTATCTTTTGGATTCAAGAAAGTTGCGAGACAAAGGTTAACCAAAGTTACCGTAAGCTTCTTTAGGAAATATTTCTTAACTTTGAGTAAAATATCTCAGCCTATATCTCCAAAAATATAAAAAGTTAAAGGGTCCATGGCCTATAAACTCAAAGGTATACCAGTCTAGTTTGCAACACATAAATTCGCGTATCAAAATAACTTCGAAGTACAAAGTTGTAACTGTTTTATCTTGGACTTCGAGCAAGAACCCGGGCCGCAAACTAGGTCGGGTCAAGGAAACTTATAAGTCAAATAATTCAACATTTTAAGGCCCTATACATTTCATTATGTTCCATTATGAAGGAACTGAAGAGAGGGTTCCTATGATATGCTTGAGCAATTAAGGTATATTTTCCATGATTTTTATTATTAAAGTTTATCCCCATACCTAGAAATATGTATTTTACATTTTGTAATTATTTTTTCTCTTATTAGTGTGTTTGGAGCTATTTTTGGAAGGTCAAAAATTGGTATTCTTGTTGGGTATTTTTGCTTTAAGACTAATTTATTCATGTAATAATCTTAGGGCTCTTTTTATGACATTTTTATAAAGTTCTACGGATGTCTCATCGCGTTAAAGCTATATGAAAAATTTACTAATGTATGCTCAATTATGAACTGCTTATAAGTGTGTATAAGCTGCATATATATAGTGATTGTGAAGCTTAGGACGTAAGGAATAATTTTCATGAAGAAACTTTGGGCGTCCAGATGTTCGTTGGAGAGGCATGTTAAGGCTAAACTCCATCTCTCCTTTTAGCACGAAATCTGAAAATTTTCCAAAACATCAAATGTAATATTTTACTATTCTACTGCTAGAAAGACCTTTTGTAAACGACATTAGGAACGTAACTGAATTATTTTCATGATGATATTATATTGATATCTCATTCGTTAGATTAAACTGGATATTCAGTATATACATATCAATTTATTGACTTTCCTGACTACCTGTCCATGTGTTTGAGGTGTTACTCTTTTATGGGTGGTATCACTAAAAACAAAGGAAGATTATGACGAGAATTTAATAGTCATAATTAGCCCTCCTTCCGCACTACAACTGTATTGGAAGAACTTAAAAAGTAACATGTTGGTTTTCAATAAGCTCAATTATAATGCTCTTGTTTAAACTACTAAGGCACTTAATTTTTTTTTTTTTAATATTTTCATTTCTTAATTGCAAGAAACCAAGTATAAGCATTATGTGAAGTACCTTATGAATATTTTTGGAGTTAAGACATCATTCTAAATATTGAGCTAAGTTTTCAAACTTATTCAAAAGACATATAAGATTACATGAGTCATCTTTATATGCTACGATAACGATTATGACGTTATGAGAATAAGAGTAGCAACGAGCCAAGATTGGCTAAATTCTTGTTAATGCCTACTATGTACATTCAATATTCATATTATACATGCTATGTTATGCATAGACTTTGAGTTATAATTGAAGGTAAGGGCCCATTTGCTCAAATTACTATATATGTGTATATTATACAGATGGCCACATGTTGCAAATACGATGCCGGTTAGCTATCAGAAAGGACCATCATTGCTAGAATTTGGTTGGGTATGTCATGCATTTGCATATATATATATATATATTCACGACATGTGATTATTCAAGCATACCATGCACGTTTGATCACTAGGAGGTCGAGTGTTAGCCATGAAGGTTATTTGAGTTTTGGTTACAGGTGGTATTTTTAAAAACTACAAATATTTGTGATTTTTCTTTTTGACTGACATACTAGTATATTTTTATTTGTACTGATGTCCCATTTACTGGGGACACTTTATTTTATTTCGTACGTGTAGGTTCAGGCAAGGATTCTAATCGACCTCTCCACTAGGATTCTAGTTCAGCCGTAAGTTGGTAAGCTTCACCTCTTCCAGGAGCTTTCACAAGATGTCTACTTTTTATTGTACAGTTGGATATAGTCGAGACCTAATCTCGGCAGTGCTAGTGACACTCTTAGAGGGTGTACATGATATTTTGGGTTAGTTATTTTGCAACTCTTAGTCTCCATCCATAGGCTGGGTATATATATGTATGTATATATATGTGTGTGTGTATGTGTGTGCGCGCGCGCGTTGATTTATCTTTCTTGGTGTATATGAACTTATTGTTTATCAGGTCATGAACTAAATGGTCTACGCTTAGTTTCTCAGATGTTATGTTGCCCGATCTCTTGGCCCCTTGTCTATAGTAAGCTAGCATGTCCAATGGCTAACTCAACCAATGATGGTATGCTGGTTGCGCTTCCCCTTTTTAGGGCATAATAGATACAAAGTATATCAAATGGTGTATCAATAGCATAATACATTTAGAAATCACCTAGTAAGTGTGAAGTGTAGGTTGCTTCAACAAGAATCTAGTAAGGCCAGTTTTCTACTCACTTTTGAACTAGAAAGTGTTCATGGCTAAAATGAATAAACCAATGAGAATCAAAAATAGTTAAAGAGTTAATTGGGTGACTTACATTGTCTAGGTATACATAAAAGCTCGATGGTTCAAAGATATCAAATCTATCCATTGACCAAGTATACTTGATATATATGTTCACTATGAAAAGTTCAAAGGAAAACCTACTTATCCCAAATTCAATTAATCCTTCCTTAAGAATCACACAGTTTTTCTCATGCATATGTTTTTTTTTAAAATAGTCATTCTCATTCATGTGAGGGATTGTTGGATTTTTAAAGGTATGAACCAAAATGAAGAGTTGTAACTTTTTTGAAAAATTGTGACTTTTATAAAGGATCGTGACTTTTTTTTAAGAGATGTGACTTTTCTAAGAAGTTGTGATTTTTCTAAAGGATCATTGGCTCTTTCGAAGAGTTATGACCTTTTGGAAAGTTTGTGCATTTTTCACATGGTTATGATCTTTTCAAAAGGTGATGTCTTTTTTAAGTGGTTGTGACTTTTCTGATAAATTACAATAAGAACCCTTTATTTGCTATAAATAGAGGGGCATTCTCTCATTTTTAATCGTTGAATTTCCTTCTTCTTCTGCGTACATTTTCTTATAAACAAAGTAGAGTTTTTATGTGATTTTGTTACTACTTTTTGAGTTTGAAATTTGAGGTACAACTACTTTTTTAACAAGTATATCTATTTTATCCTGATAAGAAATAATCCACAACCTTGGATACAGTGAGGAGATTAAGTTCCTTGAGGACACAAAGTGAATTTTACGGACTCGAATATTTTCTTTCATTTTAATATTGTTTTTGTTCTTCGTTACATATTCTATTTTCATTACTAGTTTAATTTTTTTATTTTGAACACTTACTAGAAACTTTGTGTTTCTTACTTCCACGAAGTTTTGTCATATAAAAATTTTTATTTTACAAAAGTTATGTTCTACCAAATTTTATTCTATGCAATTTTCTAATACAAATTAACCAACACTATAAACAATATTCAAGTCAGATCATAAGTCAAAATAACAATTTAAATTGTTCTTAGAAAGGAATAGGATAAAATGGTTGTTAAGGTAGGTAAACTACGTTGACTCCAATATATGTTGGTGTCTGCAATTAGGTAAAATAACAACAAATTACATATACTATGAAATGATGAATAATCAAATGACAGTGATAAGCATTAAGAAACGTATCAATCAAAGTTGTATAGGAGAGTTTCTTGGCATATATAGGCTATGCATCTAGAATCCCTAAAATTCCTTGGCATCTAAGCGATACACATGAAGAATAATAATTGATATAAACATTTTATTATAAAAGTCATATTAATTAATGTTATTGATCTCAGATTTAAAAAATAAAGAAATAAATAATTAATATTCAGAATAAAATATTTTAATATATTAAAAGTAATTAATAACTAAAAATAAAAATATATTTTAGTATAATAAAAAATAAAAATTAACAAGAAGAGTATCTTAAAGGTCTACCCAAGAATTCATTGTTAAAATATCTCAGCCTAAGTTGATTTGCTTTGGAAAGGATAAAACAAAACGATTTCTAAGTTAAGAGGTGGTTTGGTAGCTCATTAAGAAGTGAATTATTAAAATTAATAGTATTATATTTTATATTTATATAATTCAATTAAATATGGTGTGTAGTTGACAGTTTATACCATTTCATATAATTAAATTATGCATAAGTTATGAAATAATTTATATATTATTTATGTAGAGTAGAAAATGAAATAACTAAAACATAAATAATTAATATATACATAACTAAAGTCTACATAATTAATTCATGTATCATTAAAACTTGCATAACTCAAAACAACCACAAATAAATTAGGCCTTGCAATAGTATATATTCAATTGACTAGGATTGACACTTTGTAGGTAGTTAGTTTACGTGCATGTGTAATCTGCACCAACCTATTAATCTCTTATACTTTGGGTCCCAGCAGCAATTTTGCGTGACATATATATTTTTGGATAACTTAAATATATTTTGTCAAAAATAAATTAGAAGAAGATAAAGTTAATGACATAGATACTTAGATAGTTCTTAACGCCCAAAAGGAAGTGGGACTAAAAAAGGAATAGCATTATATTCGAAAAGCACCAAACATATATATATATATGTTATGCTTATACGTGCATGAGAAAAGGAAGCATAACAAATAATTATGTTTTTTCTTATTTCTCATCCGATTTTTAATGTTCACCTTGTAGCTCAACTATATTTAGATTCATGCCGTGTAGGATCTAATTTGAGGAGAAATACTTTCTACCAAGGATTTTTCCGTTCCTATAGCTCGAATTCAAGACCTCTGATTAAGAGAAGAATAGCCCCATCCGCTGTACCATATATTTGATGGTAAAATAATTATGTTAGTTGTAGCACAATCCACCACAAGGAAAAGTTGATAACAAAAGAAGCCAAATAATTGTTGTTTTCAAGTATTTCACCAACTTTATATATAATTTATTTAAGCTTTCACAAGGTTGAACTCTTTCTCTTCCTACTCTTCTACCATAAGTTCTTGGTACTTTAGGAAAGTATCACTATATATACACTTGGAAAGAATTCATTTGGTTCATGATTTTTATGTATATACTAATTGGATTTGTCAAAAATATTTATGAAGTTTTTAATAGCTTTTTCATCATCAACGTCTGAAAAAAAGTTTACGTTTTTTAGTATTGTAACTTGTTATACAAGGTTACTTGTCTTATTATTTGGTCTATTCATATGTAATTTTACTTATTTTCAAAGTGATATATATATATATATATATATATATATATATATATATATAAAAGATATTTAAATTGTCGGTGTATAACAAGTAAAGAACAGTTTGTGCTACATAACTTTTGCCATATAAGTTGATGTTAGGTTATTTTGTGGTGGTACGTAAGGAAGCTATTCTAGGGGCGTGCATCGGTCTGTTTAATTTGATTTTATATATTATTAATTTGATTTATTAATTTTTAGATATATTAAACCAAAAGATATTTATTTTATTAGTTTTGAATTTATCGGATTTTGATCCTTAACGGTACGATTTTCAATTTACCTAATAAGAAAATATTCATAAAATAAATATATGACTTCTCTAATAATTTAACGCGGTACGATAAAACAAGCAAATCAGTTGAATACCTGAATTTAACAATATACAATATTTGACCTTATTTTTAATTTACTTTCTGACTGAAGGCTTATACATTGAAAATCAAACAAATACATGACTTACGAGTATCGATATAGCGTCAAGTGATGTTAAATTATTAATATTTAATATTTATGAAAGGATAAAGTATAATTATTATAGTCTTAATGAGTTGTCAATTTACTAATAATGGAAATTAAATCGATAACCTAATTTTTTTAAAAAAATCATTAAAAGCTGGTTAATCTAATAAATCAATAACTATTTTTGGTTAAATGTATCGATCAATTTGATTTTTTTCACATCCCTAATTAATTTCAATAAATCGAATTACGTATAAGAAAAAGAAATCTTGGTTAGTATTTTTTTTTTTTGCAATTATTTAATATACTAGTAAGGAATAGTTTGTATTGTGCACTGATCCAATAATATATGCTAGATGTTTGACATATAGCTTTTTTACAATTTTGTTGATCCAAATTATTATCTATAAGTTACAATTCAGAAAAAGATTTGCCTTATTTTCATGTCGAGCCAATTAGCATGAGTTAATATTTTATGAAAAGAAACTAATATGTGTTGAGAATATAATTCGTCTTATAGTGTCTCATGTAAAGCTACGACACTAATTAAAAAGTTATTTAATAGACTTAATAAAACTTAAATCAGATGTTTAATTTATTAAATTGACTCTATTAATTATATTTATATTTTAAAAAATTAAATTTAACTATTATTAATTTATATAATTATTTGATAATAACAATAATATTAAATAAAAATAATAAACGTGTCTTGATTTATTTAAATAGATAAATAAAAATAAAAACTTTATTTTACAATAAAGTGATGTAGTTGTAAAGTGAAAAATTATTAAATGGCAGAATTTAATCCTGTAGTATTAATTTTGGAAAGCATACACACTGACTGCCGCCCGCCATTATTCGTTTGGTGTAATGGATAAAAATAAAAAGTCATGGGATAAACAAATAATGAAGGGATAAGATTTTGGTAACTTGTTTGGTTGTCACGTTTGAGATAACTTATCTCACTATTTATATCATGATGATGGGATAAGTTATCTCACCACGTAAATGGGATAATTTATCCCAGGATAGCTAATCCCATGATAACTAATCATAGGATAAGTTGTTCCCAACCAAATGACTAGACTTGCATAATAAGATCCATAATTAATGTTATTTTAGAGAAATTAACATAAATAATCATTTATCAAAATAATAGCCAACAAATGTATAATATAAATAAAATATATTCCCTCTGTTTCATATTAAGTTAATTGTTGGTGTCACGACCCAACCCAGGGGCCGTGAATGGTGCCGATAGGACACCGCGACAACCACTTATACTGAATCTTTACTT
>JAOTQJ010000001.1:16521659-16540563 GCA_025642045.1 Solanum sejunctum | reverse complement strand
TACAAGATATATATGGCCATATATATAGGCAACTCATATACCACTTGGGCCAATCAAAACTTCACACACACCTTGACTCCACCTCAAATTGTCTTTAAGGACCAAACTTAGAAGAAATATTGCATTCAGTCCCAAACTTTATTAAAGCGAATCAATTAAGGACTTTCGGGGTTTAAATTACGTTATGGGTCCTAACAAAAATAATCTCGGGCAATATATGTTTCTTGCTTTACTTTTATCGTACCATAGGTACATAGTTAATGACCATTATGCCAAAATAAATTTCTTTATTTTTATTAAACCTCTCGAAGAGTTGAGTTGTGGCATACATCCAACCCATAATCATTTTACATATCTTGATTCATCCACTTTTAGAATGGTCTAGGATTTACAATGTTTATCATATGTCATATTCTTTTGAAGAATGATTAATCATTATGTGCTTCATAAATTTATGTTATAAGCACATTGTCATGCTTAGAAATTTATCATATTTTCATGGCACACTTCAACATCACCTTGTAAGGTTAAGTATGCCATCACTTTATCTTCCTTTCTTTTGATGGAGGATTTATAAATTTATCAAACCATTACGTCGCACAACGACCATAGGTCCAGTGATCTTTCATACCATAATTACCTTCACATTTTATGGACTATTTGGAGAACACACAATATTCTTCCTTTCATAATTATCACAATGATGACTATTGTAATTTTGTCCATCAATGTCCTTATTCATATATTTAATCAATTGTCATCTTTTAGACTTATTATTTATTACTATCACATTCATATGATAGAATAGAGCAAATCAATTTGATGGATTTCAAACGTATCATGTACTGCTAACACATTTGCTTCAGGGAATGGAGCAAGTTCAATGAGACTAATTCCATGACCTTTCATTAAAAATATATTATTTTTATCTTAGTCATCATTGTATCATTACTATGGTGCATTGAGATGCAAACTCGAGGTCTTATCCATATAAGGAACGTTTGGCCATAATTCTATGGGATTCGAACTCCATATCTTATCATGATGTATCATAACTCAAGGATGTCTTACCTTCTTGGTGCTATAGAACTTGAATCTACCATCTTACTCTCAAATATTTTTCATTATATTCTCAATAAAGTCCTACCTGAGCATTATCTTTAAGAGTCAAATGTGACTTCATTCGGGCATTAGAAAAGGGAGACATCACCTTTTTTTTCTTTTCATTTGAAAGAATTTTAACACGATTTGACAGAATGCTAAGGTGCCCAACATTTATTTTTTCAATGACTTTTCAGGCCACAATGATGACAGTGATCACATTTGCTTCTTGAAGGATTATTTTGAGAACTCATATTGTGCTCCCTTTTGTTATGACCATCACCTTGAAAATTATTACATCGTCCCTTGCCTTTGACATGCCCACTCACATAATTTTGGACCTAATTATTTTGTCTTATTTCAGTCTAGTCCTGTGCTTCTATCATATTTGCTTCTGGTAATGGAGCAGTTCCAACGGGACGGGCTTCATGATTTCTCATTAAAAGAGCATTATGTTTCTGCCACCAGAAGCCATGAGATAAATTCAGAGTATTTCTAAAAAAAAAAATCACGATATTGTTGTTGTAATATCATATTTGAGGCATAAAAAATAGTTAATGTCTTTTCCAACATGTTCTCATCTTTTATAATTTTTTTCACATAATTTTGATTGGAATGTGATTCCAAATATAGTAGAATTATACTCAATTACTATTTTAAAATTTTAAAAAACTGTGAGTGCATCCACTCATAATGAGCCCTTGGTAGTATCGTTACCCTAAAGTGGTCATACCTTCCTTTCAAACTTATTTACAGCTCAAGTGAATCTTTCACTGTCAAGTATTCAACCTTCAGGCTTTCATCAAGATGATGGCAAAGAAAAATCATAGTTTTTGGTTTATCCCGACTTGATGCTTTATTTCCTTCGATTATTGTATCACACCAAGGTCTTTAGCAGCAAGGTGAACTTCAGTATCAAGTACCCATGACAAATAGTTATTTTCAGAAATATCAAGTGCCACAAATTTAAGTTTTGATAATTTCGACATGATAAATGTTTATCATAATAATATTAATTTTTTTGTAACAAATTATACATTAATGTTACAGATGATAAAGTATAATATGAGTATAAAATATATTATTTGTACTAACATAGGAGATTATAAAAGTATATAAAGTATTGAAAAGATAAACTAAATATATTTTCTGATTGTTCTACAATATTTATTTCTAGTTTCAATATTAATGTCAAAATTTTATAGGAACTACAAGTCATATTTAATACGTCACACAAATAATAATCATAACTTTATGCCAAGAAAATACCTATGAGTATTTTAACTAGCATGTGATCATATTGCATAGTATTTAATTTAGAGTTACAAGTTAAAGACATATAAATAAATTTAAATTTGAAACATATCGATTATCATACTTAGTATCATAATGATAATTAAAATATGTCATGTATGCAATAATTAAGTTGTAGATCAAAGACTTGTGAAAGTCATGTTAAAGATGTTATAAACAAATAAATATATTAATGTATACTTGAGTCGGAAAGAAAATTGATTAACCTTTAAGAAAAGATAATCTCGATTTAAGTAAATTTCAATTGATTAGAGACTCGTGCTGATAAGATGTTGTAAAACATAAACAATATCGAACAAGAAATGTGGAGAATAGAAGTGTAGAGATCATCTTATTCAATATTTTTTAATCTCACTTACAATGGTGAATGACAACCTTATTTACAGGTTGAGAAATCACTCGAAAAGTCAGCATATTAAATGTCATACTTAATAAATATATTCTTATTCAAAACGATTTATGTATACATGAATATAAATAATTTATATAAAATCTTAATATTCCATATTTATTTTTTGATTAGTTATTGTACCGAAGAACCTTATTCTCAAATGACAACATAAAATAATGCACTTGATAATCGAATGATGAAGGGATTCAATTCAACCTTCTACTAATGAAATAATTAATCATGACAAATAAGGTAAAAAGATGCACCCACTTACATATATACATAAATATAAATAATAGCATTGTGCTATACGTCTCTCTTTAACATGTTAACCGACCATTATTTAATAATAAAAATAGTACAGAAAAAGACAAGTAATAAGATTTTCCCATGCCTACAAGGAAAAAAGATAGTCGTAAATGAGCATTGAAAAGTAAGTGGGGGCAGCAATAAAAATGGGAAAAATTAAAAAAAGAGATACATTTGTCGAAAATGTATTTGTTGAAAAATAATTTTAATTAGTGAAGAAAGCAAAAACGACGGCTCTCTTCACATACCAAAACACAAAGCAAAACAAGTACATTATGTCTTCATTCATGACTAACTTTAATTCCTTAATTAAGTAAAAATAATTGGTTAACCTAATTATTGAGCAATTTTAAGGCACTTGTCAACTAATATGAACTTTTCATTTGTTAATCATGATTATAAGGGGTCCATTATTTGCTGAGATCATGACACACTCTTGAAATTTTAGTGGTTATTAGAGAATGATGAAATATATTATATAGTTTAAGATGAAAGACCCACTCCACTTTAAATTATAGGTCCTACAGATTCTTTCTTTAATTTGTTTATGTATTAGTTTATAATTGTTTAGTTGGGAGTTGTGACGTATTTTTTCCTTTTATAAAAAAATAATAATAATAAACGGTGAAAGCACATCCGGACTAAGTTGAAAAAATTTATTTTATTTTTAAACCCTGGAAAAGTATTTTCACTTGTTCTTTAAACAAATGTCAATCTTGGTACAATTAGAGAAATCTAACTTGCACAACCACCAAAAGATTATAATGGTACTATTAAGTCCTACGATTTTTAATCACGATCTTGAGTTTGAACTTTGTTACTTGAGGAATAGAGTGTTTGGTAAATAATATGTTGCTCATTGAAACTTTCGATGTGAATTTAGATTAGTCTAGCCCCAAAACGAACACTCAACTTTAAAAAATATAAAACTAAAAAAAAAAAAAGAATTTAGTCATGCGCTATATTTTCGGTAAGAAAAATCTATTCTATTTTTGTTGAAATAGAAAAGAAGCGTGAGTACTTTTTACATATTTATTTTTCACTCGATATATATTTGATATCCATAATAAAGTTTGACTAAATTTAAATTTAAATCAAAAAATATATGTTAAATCCTAGGGCTGATAAATGTCATTCGACTTAAATGGTCAAATCGATTCTTTCTTTTTGTCGAACTCAAAATGAAGGCTCTCTTTATAGCCACGAGGAGAAGGTAAGGTCTTTTGGCAATAGAAGACATATTATTAATTGATTCTTTTGGTCATTTTGTGTTTGAATCCTAAATCAGCGAGGTGTTGTTGGATGCTTCTGATCCATAGGATGTGAAGCAGATAAAATAAAAAAGCCATGTATGATAAGCTTGAGTCTACTATTCCTATGACCTAGTTGCATTTTCTTCTTATCTAGGTGGAATATTCTTTTTACTTTTTTTCTATTTTCTTGCTTGTAGTCTTGTATTCTGTCGGTAGCTTTCAACTAAGCTCACTTGAGTTCTATTAACGCTTTCTACTTTATTTTTCGAAATCTAGGCTCTTCTCCTATTTTTCTTAAAAGAAACAAACTATTCGCTCTATTTCAAAAATGAATGAATTGTTGAATTATACTATACATACTAAGGAAAAAAAAATAAAGATAAAATTTAATTATATATTTTTTTTATTTTTATCTTTTTCAAACTCCAAACACTCATTTAATACATCAATCTTAGCAATTTAATTAATAAAGGATAAAATTAAAAAAAAATAATTTAATTATTTTAAAAATTCAAAAATCTCTGAGTAGTTGGGATATATTAATGTCATTAAAGTCATAGAGTTTAATTAAGCATGGGTTCCAACCATTGTGTGGGGGTCCTCTTGTGTACTCAATACTTGTGCTTGAGATGTGGGGGTCCCCAAATCAAAACAAAAACATGTGTTTGAAGTTTTTATCTCCCCAAATTGGAAAAGTGTAATGAAAGATAGTGATAGTATAAATATAGCAATAAAAAGTATAAGGTCAAGTTCCTCTTTTTCTTTTATCATAATAAATTGATGGTAAATATTGGTAAGTTTAATAATCAAACTAATAAACTAAAATCTTTATTAAGCACCAAATATTGAATTTTATGATAAGATTTTTGCTTTCGAGTAACGGACGGAAGAAAAAAAAATAAACTAAAGAGAAGTAAATTGTAGTTTTAAAAAAAATTAGTCATATTAAGGGTATCTCAAATCCATTCTCTATTAAACATCAGTTTCAACTTAATTCTCTATTTTACACTTTCGAAAAAAAATTCTTCTCTTTTCTTAATATTATATTATTATTTTATTTTCTTATTTCATTATAAATTTATTTTTCTTTTTCCAAATAATCACCCTATATAATCTTCTATAATATAAAATCTTATTCTTTTTAAAGTTTTCATGTAATATAAAATTATATTTTATCTTACATTTCTAAATGACATAAATTGCAAGCAAATACTATATGTTATACATATTAATGAATAATTCAAATAAAAGCGATATCATTTAAAAAAATATATGATTATAAAAATATTACATCAAAATTTATTTTAAATTTTACATAAATACTTAACCTTTAAGATTATTGTATTACTCCATAAATGCTCTATTAATTCATTATAGTTCGAAAACAACATTTTTCTCCTTAATATTTTTTTTTAATATCTAGCTAAATATTGTTTTAAAAAATGTGACACTCCTAGGATAATTGTAAAACGTGATTACATCAACTATTTTCATGCTCATTAAAATTTGTAGTTTAATAATTAGCACTGTAACATAAAAGCAGTTTTGTATGAATTATCATTTAAAGTGACAAAAAAATAAATTAAAAAATTATTTATTTGTTATGAATGTAGTATACTTATGAATAATATTCTTTTTGATGTTTTTAATTTAACTACTCGTTTAAAACGTGTTCATTTTTGTGATGGTTATTATTTAATACAATTATAAATCATAATAAAACTAAAGACAATTATAAATCGTAATAAAACGAACTGATATCCCAAATATTTTTTTACAGGACCTCATCAATAAAAATTATAAACTGATAGAAAATTAAAATTCAATAAATATACTACATTAAAAATAATTATAAATATTAGAGACTTAAATAGTCTTATATGCTTTGTAATGTGTTAATTATAAATACTACATAATATTATAATATTAAAATAAAAAAAAGTGAAATCGAGAAGATGAATATAGTAATTCTCTAAATTTAAAAAACTACTACTCACACCTAGATAAATAGAGAATAGAGAATTTTTTCGAGTGTGATTGAAGATCCTATTCTATTCTACTCTCCATATATAAAATATAGAATATATAATTTTTTTTAAAAAAAGATGAATTTAAGAAGGTTTAAGCATCAAGTTTATATTAAAAAATACATATCATAAATTTATTCGTAATTATTTAATAAATTATTTTGAAGATGAATGTCACATTCGAAAGAGTCAATGAAGACATTTTTGGTTTCGATTCCTTGTGAAGATATTATGTATTTATTTTGATGTGATACTATGGAAGATTTTTCTTCTTCTTTTTTTTATTTATTTGGGATGAAGTTGCTAGATAGATATGTCGTGGCTGAATTGTACCAAACCTAACTTGCTTTATTCCAAATGCTAAAATTCACTATTCTCATTGGGTCCTAAACATGTGTGAATTCAATTTACAAGAATTTTAAAAAAAGCTTAAAATTTTCACCTTTTCTCTATCTCCACTAGTTAATATCTAATTACACCAGCAATATCATATCTATATGGTCTGAAATTAAGGGCATGTTTGATAGGAATGAAATTATTTTCTTGGAAAATAACTTGATTTCTAACTTATTTTCTCATGTTTGGTTGGTGAGTGAAAAATAGTTTTAAGAAAATATTTTCTATTACTCTATTTGTTAGTGAACGAAAATACTTTTTAGAAAATATCTTTTATTTTTTATTTGAGAGTAGAAAAGACCTCGACTCCTAATGCAGGATCCAACTCGACTTCCGACACAAGATTCTACTTCCAAATTTAAATTTGACCCTGACTTTTAAACCAAAATCCGATCACACCTGGTTCTAAACCTAACTTTCAAATAATTTAATTTTTAAAAAAATAATTTTCAAGATTATTTTTGGAAGTTGGGGACAGGGCGGTGAAAGGTAGGGATGAGATAAAAAAATAATATTTTTAAAATTTAAATTTCTTTTGTTTTTTTGGTTTGTGTTGTTTGGGTGAGTGGGACTAGTGGGGTGCGAAGAGCGAGGTAGGGAGTAGAATGAAAATTATAAAATTTCAAAATTTAGGGGGTACGGGGGAGTTATTTTCTTAGTTTTTGTAAGTTATTTTTTTAAAATTTGAGAAAAATAAGTTAATTTGAAAAATAAAAATATTTAATCCAATTGAAGATGAAAAAATTAAAAAATATTTTTCAAAAAATATTTTCCTCCATATCAAACACACCCTAAAAAGAAAAATATTTGTACAACATCATCTTTTTTGAGGAACCATCTCCCTCTCTGAAAATATAGACAGATTAAAGAAGAGACATCAAACAAAGACTTGTATCGTCTACAAATTATCTATTGATGATTTTGTTAGTAATTTTTTGTGTAATACTGACCCTTTGGATGAGAATGACCATCGGCCGACCTTTCCTCTTCTAATGTTTGCTTTTTATTAATAATATCTATCTTTGATAAAAAGAAATACACTTAGCTAATTGATATGGCCAACTCTTCTTGTTATTATTCGGGTGATTCCTTTTTAGTTTTTATGTTATATTTTTTTAGAATTAATTTAATTAATTTTTAAAATTAAATTAGATTACATTAAGGTAGAATGATCTTAATGACCTTTATACTTGACTCTGTTTGTGGGATGAACCCTTATAATTACAATTTTGTCATCTGAATTCCCAAACTCACTAAAACACAATATTTTAAATCTCTTTGACCATTAATTAAATTTATATAATATTAAAATAGCCGAGTTAGATAAGTACATGATTACACATATTTTGAAGTAAGTGATACAATAGTTTTAATAAATAAATCTCAAATTATTAGATAAAACAACGCTCCTCCTTCATTAGAACACACACACACCGTCCCTTTCTTCTTTATTGGGGACACTCCACTACTATAACTATAAAAAGTTAACAAAGACTTTTGCTAGAAAATATATATATTTATCATTTTATAAACTTAAATTTTCAAGATCTATTATTTGCTTATAAACATATTTTTTGCTGACCGAAAATTTTCTTGATCTCTCTTTTCAAAACTTGTGCAAGGACTAGTAAATTTTTGTGTTTGATAGAGTCTTTGAGTGTGAAGAGCTGAAAAATAGTGGAAGTAGAAGGTGATTTTTAATTTATAAGTGAAGAGTTAAAGGTTAGGAATGAAGAAGATGAAGGGAGGAAGGGGAAATGCTTGTACGATAAGAGAGAAAAATTTGCACTTTCTTTCATTTTTGTTAAATATTATTTAGTTATTAATATTTAATTTTTGATGCATTTGAAAAAATAATACTAATAACTATGTTGTATCATTAAAAATGACATGAAATTCTATGTGGCAAATGAGTGTCCTTGGCACACACATCAAATAAGAAATAGGTTTAAAATATTATGTTCCAATTAGTTTAAAGGTTCAGTTGATAAAATCATAAATACAAGGTGATTCTATTTTATAGTAATTAAAATAAAAAATTAGATATTAAAAATTATATGAAAAATATTATTAAAAATTATATGAAAAATATTATATTTTTTTATTTCCACGTAATAAAGAAATACATTTTAAAATATTAGTTAAATTTGATATTATTTGAATATCAGAAAGAAAATTATGACAAATAAAAAGGAATGAAGGGAATATTAGTTGAATTTAGTTTTAGGCTTGATCAAAATCTCATGGACAAGTTGTATATTAGTGCCCAGTGGGATCTTTAATCTTCCTCCACTAGGGATAAAGAAATTTTTCCTTTTTGCCCTTAAACAATGGAAAGCCAATGGTTGAATTTAAGTGATTCTATTGAAAATCATCAATCTTTGTAGAATAGTGAAAAAGAGGACAAAAGGCACAATTTTCACTTTGCTTCCATTATGTAAGTAGAAGTTTCCATATTAACAGTAGACAAGGTGTCTATATTGGATTAGTTGTTATGGATTTTGGCAAAGTCGAGATTTTTTTTCCCTTGAAGCTTGTTTGTAACATAGTGCATGCTGTAGTCTCCATGATTGTACTTTTTATACTTGCAAGGGTTATTTTGATCAACCAATTGTGGCAGTGGTCCCAACTCAATTTCATAACTTGGTGCATAAAATGTGACAATGGATAGTCTATCATTTTGTTGGTGTGTCACTGCTCTGTGCTCAACACTTTTGTATCTCCCATTAGTTAGAACCTCAATGGTATCACCAATGTTGATAACAAGTGCATTTGGAATTGGATGGACAGGTACCCACACGTCGTCTTTAAGTATTTGAAGGCCAACTGAGCTACACTTACCCTGTTGCAACACTGTCAGTGCACTTCCGTCTGAGTGGGGACTTAATCCCAGAACAAGGTCTGGTCTAGGACATGCTGGATAGTAGTTCATCCTCACTGCTTGTACAGCTACTCCAAACATTTCTTCAAAAATATCCTCCTTCAATCCAACACTCATTGCTATGTATTTTAACAATTTCTTGCATAGTTTCCTTATCTCCCTTGAGTAAATATCCACCGTTTCGCTGCAACACATCAGGAGAAGAAGAAAAATGAAGTCAATCTAAAGTGCTCCCAACACTTTTGCTTATCCAACTTTTTTGTATAGCTTACCTAAAATCAAGTGGCTTTGTTGGCCAGAGTTTTGGGTTCCTAATGAAATGGGGTTCCACACCAAGGGCAAACATGTTACACCAATCAAGTTTTTGATCTTCTGAGAAGACAAAAGCTTGACCATAACCTTGAACTGTTCCAGGAGACATTGGATATTTCTGTTTCTCCTCTAAAGGTAGCATGAAGAACTCCATGGCTATTTTCTCCATCTTTTCAAGCAACTCCAAGTCAATCCCATGGTTAATCACCTGTAACAATGATTAGAAGCCTATAGTATTTGTAATCAGTATGTTGTAAAACACAAGTTACATACCTGAAAGAACCCCCACTCTTCACAGGAAGTAGAAAGCTTCATGATTTCATTGTGGAAATCCTCGCTATTCAAGATTTTGGACAAATCAACAACAGGAATGTTAAGGTTACAAGAAGATGGAGTAGTAACTGTGGCAAGTCTTGGTCTTTCTATCATGTCTCTTACAAATCTTTCAGGAATAGAAGATGGCTTAATCTTTTTCAGTTCTTGGACATCATCAATGTGACCTACTTTAACAGGAAAACTTGGAACTGGAGCCATTACAACTTTGTCTTTTGGGGGAAAATGGAGTCTTTTCCAGTGGGGTTGGGGGGGAAGGGGAGTACAGATACTAGTCAAGATTATGGAAGTATGTCAACTACTTATAGAGGGTAAAGAGTGATGCATCTCTATATTATTGTGTGGGTCCTGATGCACTTTAATAAATTCTCAGTCATGCAAGTTCTATAAATGGTTAGAACACAAATCTATAATTGCTTGCATTTTCATTCAATCACCAACCTCCAATATGGACCATAACATCAGCATCTTGAGTTCTGAGTACAATTCTTTCCTAATAGAAGAGTTATTTTTGTCTTTTCTTTCCCTTTTAGATACTTTTTTTGTTTATATGTATGGACAAAATTGAAAAGAATGTCAGTTTCACAAATTATAGCAAAAGAATTTCACTCCTGTTAAAGTTGCATTAAGGGTGAATTGAACAGAGAAACCTTATAGAAGGATTCAAACAAACAAGAAAAGATTACTTGTGAAAGATTCTCTTTTTTCCCGGTTTAACCATTCAATAGCTCAAGTTCACCAGCTCGACTAAACTGAATACATGTTATGTAGACTGTAGAATGCTCTCGACCGTAGAATGCTCGGAATCGAGATGTCTGGTCAGCAAAGGAATCTCAACCATCTTTTTATAGACGTAGAAACATTGTAAAAGATAGAAAACCTTGTTGTGGGGGACTAACTACGAATAGATCTTACTTATGCTTGTATGTGAGCAAAACATGTTAGTCCATATTTTGGGTCTATCTGTTACAGAAGCGAACATCCCCTTCCAAAACGTGAAAGGTCCTCGGGTAGACATCAAACAGTGCGCGAAAAGAGTCTACTAACCTTTACAATATTTTTGAAAAGGAGGAGTTAGCAAAGTTAGACAAGACTGGAATGCCTATAGAAGTTTTTATTGATGTACCAAATTAGCTGACACTCCCAGTTGATGCAATTTATTCTACCAGCTGTCAAATACTTGATTAGTGGTGTATCAGTTGGTCCAGCATGAGCAGGTTCAACAAAAAGTTTTTAAAAATGCAGTTCACCTACGTAAATAAGGAACAAGATGAATATAAAGGCTAAACGAGCATCAACACCCAAAAGGTGCCAAACATAGGTTTTCCCCGAAACCCCAGTAACCAAGGAAAAACAACATAGAAGAGATCACTTATTTTTGCCCCAGTTCCAGAAGAGTGAAGAAAAAGGGGATGTTATGTTCATAGGAACAAAAAGGTGTTTATATCCGTAATGATATAAGCAAGAATACTCATCCGAGCCATACAACATGTGCTCACGAAATTCACACCTTGCTGAAAATCTAATGTTGCTATCCCAAGACTTGTTAAGAATAACTAAGATCCAATGAGAATTTGACCGTAGCTACAGTCTGACATCAAAAAAGAAGATTGTAATGGCAAAAAGGACATGTAAAAATTTCGTTTAGCTAGTGCAATCAAAGAATTTCTCCTAAAAAAGAGAAAAATTCCTCTTGCTTTCCTTTTGCTCCACTCGTGTGTTCTCACAGTCAGTAAGGCCTATCCTATTATGCTCATGAGAGTACTTTCAACTAAAGTCTACCTTCGCATACCTCTATTACTATTTAGGAGGCATTCGTCCTTGATAAACTACCCACCTAGCAGTATACTACCTCCCCCAAAAGATTGGTGTGGTGGTTTCGCATATTAGACGAAAGAATGATCTTCCAAGATTAGTCATTACATGTCACCACCTCAGACCTCTCACACCTTCAATTACTTGAGGTTGTGTGTGCGACGCTATAGAGTAAGGTCTAGAGGGTCTTGTCATCTAGCTGGTGGGACTATATTTCTAGGAATGTTCTCATCACGCAAATTCTACATTTCTAGAAATGGTCACATACAGATGTATAATTGATTGTCTTTCCATCCAATCACCAGCCTTCAGTATGGACCATAGCATCAGCATCCTGAGTTCTGAATACAATTCAGAGTTGTTTTTGTCTTTTATTCCCTTTTTTGCAACCTTTTTAAAATGTCTTTATGGAAAATTGAATAGCATATTAGTTCCACTTATCCAAGCAAAATATTTTCACTCCTCTATTAAGTAACCAGAGAAACAGAGAAAATTAAGAAAAGGATTCAAACAAACGACACTAAGATTAACTTGCCTAAAGATATTTTTTCGATTTAACTAGCCTAAGTACATTGGATTGACTAATCTGAATTCGCGGTGAGTAACTCTACTAGGGAGTCATCTACTCAAACCCTAAATCTCTATAGAGGGGACCGAACCATCCTACCGCCCTGGATGCTTGTGGAAAAAATTGACTAAGTCACAACGTCAAGACAAGAAATCAGGCTCCACATCTCCGAAAATATCCCTTATCCCAAAGAAGGAAAAAGTTAATGGCTGCAACAAAGAAATATCAGTTTGGCAGCTGTCAAAGGGGTAAAGAAGTGAAACTGGATCCAATTGTTGGTGGCCAGCTTTGATGCACTTGTGATTTCATGGTGTGAGGTTCCTAACTACAACAACATACCCAATGGAATCCCAAAAGTGAAGTTTAGGAAGGTAGAATGTATGCAGACCATATTACTACTCATAGAGGTAAAGGCTGTTTCCTGAAAACTCACTCAGAAATTCATACGCAGAATAAACTAAATATGAAAAACAAATTGAGTTTCTATAATTCACGAAGAAATCCATAATTACTTAATCCTAGTCCACACTTGCCTCACTCAAAAAGAAGAGAAGACAAAGTTGGTCATTACCTCTACACGTACTGATGGAAGGCAGGCAGCAGAAACTGAAATTGAATGTAATAGTACTAGTAGGGGCCATATTGTGCTTACAAGTTGATGTCTCCCATTTGTGCAGACCAAATCTAGTGACTTTTAAATCATCCCCACGCACCTTTCTCAAGACACCTTTAAACCATACCAAATTTTGCCATTAAACTACTATTACCATTGCCCTTCTCTTTTTGTATCCAGTTGAACCAAAAAAAGACCCAACCTAAGCTAAATGTTTCTTTTTAACAATGATAAAGAGTGTAGGGTAGGTGGAGTGTGGGGGCTGGCTTTTTGGAAAAGAGAAAGAAAGAGGAGAAGAAAAAAGGTGTTTCAACATTAGATTGAAAGATACATTCGAGCAATTTAATTTCTTCCTTCCACGCAAAGCATCCATTCTTTACATTTTCTTCCATACTTGACTTTTTTTCAACCCAATTAGGAAAAACAACAGTAGATGTTTTGGTCTCTTGTGATTAGGAAAAACAACAGTAGATGTTTTGGTCTCTTGTGCAGGTGCAGATTTTACAGACACCGACCAAGTTCAACAATCAATCTATTGACCAAAACGCGGGGGAGTGGAAAGTGTTTCACAAGTTCCTGAATGTGAGTTATACTTCCGCTTTCAGCACTGAAAAAGTTCATATTAAGCAGGCCAAATAAAAGAATAGCATTGACAGGGAAAAGAATTATTAGAAGGAAAAAAACAGCTCTTACATGTTACAGCCAAAACACAATGTTGAATTCCTGACGTTAATCGAATTACAGATGTTTACCAACATGCAAAAGATACAATTACAAAACTAAAACTAAATCAAGCAGTCCAACACATGCTACAAGTTAACATCCAGCTCTGGAGGTCGCATTTCCGTAATGAGAATGTCAAATTGTCTATGACATGTCATTGATCGGTGAAACAGTTGCTTCTTCAAAAAGAAAGAGAAGGACCTCTAAACAACAGCCCCTGCCATCACACAGCCACGTGTTGTCCTAATATACTAAAATAAGCAGATATGTGATGAATTCCCACAGTAGTTTTTTTCTCCTCCTCGCCTAATCAAGCAAAGAGCAGCAAACAAGATCTCACTTACTCCAGCATGACTCGGTTGACATATACCAGTCATAAAAGTGATATCTCCTTTAAACACAGCAGATAAGTTGACAAGAATCCTTCTCTTCTAAATTTGAGACTCTGCACCAGGTCATCCCAAGTAAGCCCAAGCAAACTCCCATTCAAAGAAGCAGCCTTTTAGTGGTTCCTCAAATATAAAATCAGCTGGGAGAATATCCTCCGCTACTCATAATGTAGTACATACCTGTGGCAGTAAGTCAGCAGTTTCCTGTCCACCTTAAAGTTTATCATCCCCTCCACAGTATCTTTCAGTATCTTCGACACTGTAATATGATGACTACATCAACAGGAAGTGAACAGAATATAATAGTCTCACCAATCATCCTATTTCTATTACCGTATCTGCTCAATACTACTACATGCCAACTCACTTCAAAAATGATTCTCCAAAACCATTTCACAAGCAAAGCCATGTTTATAGTCATGCAGGTTCCCAGTGCACAGACACTTAACAGGACAACCACAATGTTCCCTTTTACAAGGTAAATATTTGAGGGTATAACTGTTGCCGTTCCAACTACCTTTGGAGCTTCCTTATCTTTCCTCCACATAACCAGACATTACATCAAGGACATCATAGAAAGTAAGCAGAATGACAGACTAGAGTTTACCGAAGTGGTGTCTAAACAACCCCACCCCCAACATCCCTCTGACAAATACTGTTATCCAAGATGCCGATTTATTTTCACACTACAGGAAGAAACAGTTGTGCAGATAAATATAATTATCAGCGCTGGAGCAGAAAATGCTGCAGTTGCATAATTTTACCAGTGCTTGAGCAAAATATGCCTAACCATCAACTCGTTCATAGAAGGTTATAAGTAGTAGACACCAAAATTCTCTCATTCTTTCAAATGGAAAATCAAAACTAGATCAAATCCAAAAACAAAAGTTACTGAGGAAAGAGATTGTTAGATAACAAAGCTAACATCCCCAACTTATATTCTACAACAACATACCCAGTGGAATCCCACAAGTGGGGTCTAGGAGGATAGAATGTACGCAGATCTTACCACTACCTCATAGAAGTAGAGAGGTTGTTTCCTGGCCCTAACTTATATTCTCAAATGCTAAAAACAGTTTTGACTAGGCATATTGTTCTGCTTTAATTTGGTGGCATCAAGAATAATTAGACAAAGAACAAGAATTATTAAGTCCACTAGACATCTCAATACACCACTATCGAGTCAGAAATATAGCTATGAGTACCTGAATAAGATAATGATGCATTTGGTGTACACCTTCTGGGAAAAAAAATCCCTTCTCAAAAATAATGCATTTGTGGTCAGTCATTGGTGAAGCAAGCTTTTGCTGGAATGCAACACAGATTCAATTATTTACCGTTATGTAAGCAGGCTACAAACTTAAAACACAACATCTAGTGAAAAGAGTAAAGGATCAGATATAATAGACTTACCTGGGATGCCTTTCCAGAACACAAGGAGCAACCAGGGCTCGACTGTCTCAGGAGGAATGCATTTCCCAATTTGTGGACTGTACTAAACAGATCTCCTGTTGCAATTTCCCCACAATTTGAAAATTCAGCCAGGAAACACGGAAGGAAACTCAAGTCTAATCTTCATAAATCTAAACAAAGGAAAGGTAATACGGTGCAACTCACAGCAAAACTTCAACTCCTTCTGCAGCACTTCTTTTAAGATCAACAGATACCAAGCTGTCAACAAAACATGACCCACACACCCAACCTAACTGGCTTATTTAGAAAAGAGATCAAAAGCTGATAAGATGATTACAGGCATGCGTACTTAATTGATTAACTCAATATTATCCAATCTTTTCTCTCTTTTTTTTGAATAAGGAATTATCCAATCCTTTCTTTAGAATACCAAAAGATGCAATTCTGCCATGATCTCCCCCCCTCTTTTATTCTTTTCTTTTTCTCTTCTTTTGGCAGATTCTTTAGTAATATGCCAAGTACATAAAAGAAATTTGTGAGGCAGAGTCAGTGACTTTTTTTCATATATTTTCACCAGATAAAAACATTTAAAGAGAAAGTAGTACGAAGAAATAATGGTGGATAACATAGTAATTCCACTAAATTCCTCCACCAAAATTGTGCCTTATGTTCCATTAGGTAAAATGAAGCTATATGAGGCAACCCAAGGATCCAAGTCCTTTAGTAAAGGATGAAACATTGGGACTACATTGGAACTGATGCCTACTTAGATATGTCACCTAATGTTCTCAATATCCGTACTCCTATTTTTCTCTATTCCCAGCCAAAAGAACCTAATATTCAAAATTGGATGTCAAGTAAACTCCGGATGTTATCCTTGAAAAGTTGAAACTTTATACACCTCGTCCCCAACCTGTAAATTTTAAGGTTGAGCATTTGTGCCCTTATCATATACCAAAAAGTTGAATTCTCAAAATTTCATGAAATAGCAAATCAATCCCACTTTGTACACATGTACAGGAATATAACACACTTAACAGCATGCCTCTTCACCAATTGCAACACAGGTCCTCACTTCCTTCCCGTATCCAAGGGCCTGTTTGTGAATGGAGAACCACATCATCACCTGGTTGATTTAACCTCTACTACCACCAAAACCATTATGGTTAATCGCCTCAATAGCTTGCTTTACCAAACGTATTAGCTCCTCTACATCCTGGAAACTGAAATCAATAACCCGTTTAACGGAAAAGAAAGCGTCTTTATTCTCTGCCTTTTCAACATTTGTGGCAGCTGCAAAAGCATTCTGTGCTTTTCTAGATGCCTCCATTGCAGAATTTACATCCTTTGTCTGCAAAAGTTTAATCATTTTAATCGCTTAACCTACAGAAATGGGTAGCTGGCACAAAAACACTTAAAAAGGAAGTAATCCCTAGACTCCTCCAGTATTCAGTAGTCATTTGATGCACAATAAAAGGAAAAAGAATCTTTAAACATCCGACAAAACATTGAACTAGTACAAATCTCTGAAACCATAAACCAGTCAACTTACAAATTCAAGCAGACGAACAAGACTAGGATGGTTTTGAGGAGCAATAACATGATTTCCAGCATGAGAACCACTGCCTCTTGATAAAGCAGTCTTCTCTGTCACTGTTTGATTGTTTGTGTTATCAACATCAGATGCAGAAGATGAAGGAGATTCACCTGAATAAAAAGTGTGGACTAAACATGATGCAACTGCATAGCATTGATAATATCTTAAGCAGAATCACATTATATGCACAACATACGCTAAAAGATATCAAATTCAAGTGAAAATTCATGTGAATGAGATTCACCTGAATAAAAGTATGGACTAACATGATGTAACAACTACATATTATTGGAGAACTTTTGGACCAGAATAACATTACAAGTACATAGGTCCTAAAGCAAGTGGGAAAATCATGTGAAAGCTAACAGTCCTCCATTAAAACAAAGCTAAACTACTATAAACAATGAATCCAGATATATAGATATGTTAATCAAGGTGATATATAATAGCCAAGGACACTCTATTCATACAATTATAAGTTATGACCTTGTTAGACTTCAATTTTCCTATCATTTTTAAATCCCCTCCCGGGAGCATGCCTCCTTTCTCCTTTTGATTGTTTTCCTGCAGCTTCCAAATTGTGGCTAAGCATTCTTTGCAAATCAGTTTTCTTAATCACAATAAAGCCCACTGCCAAGCACAGCCAAAATAACTAAAATAGGACAAACCCCAAGATCTCATGCTCGAAGACTTAATTATACAAAAGAAGTTTCAATGAAGGAGATTTCTTCAAAAAATTCAAATATCCATTGCCCCCTCCCCATCTCAACTCCATTGAGGTGTCTCACTTACACACCTGTTTATGCATAATGCATCTCCACAAATCAAGACCTGTTCTTTAACACCGAGAAATCCACTATTTCCATCTACAGAATTGGGTGTATGGGACCTGCCCCACTATCCTTCTCTACTTAAATATCAGACTTGGTTCACCAACTAGGATAATTCATGATGTGTGTCCACAACATATCTCACGAAGTACTACCTCAGCCGCAAAACAAAGCCGTGGGGCATGCGAGGATCAAGGTGGTCAAATTACAATGTCTTATTTTCCACACTTTGGAATTGTTTACCGCTGAAAATAAGTGGAAAAATATAAAGGTTGAATTACAAAATCTGTATGCCTATCAAACTTTATATGCTTTTGGTCCAGATCTCTCTTGTTGTTAAAAATGATGAAAAACATACATCAATATGATTTATCAGGGCAATGAGGGGAGTGGTTATCTGTTTTAGCCACATCTCTGCTATAAACAAAAATCACTTTCAAATCAAAATCACATTCCATCTATGCCTAATAGTGTTTCTTTGAATGTCGGACATAAAACAAAAAAGAAAGAAGACTACTAAGAGTACCATTGTATTTCTTCCTTTTAGGGTGAGGCTTGATATGATTTGTGCTTTTCTTTTTTTGAAAATGGTAAGCTTACTATATATATATATATATATATATATATATATATATATAT
>JAOTQJ010000001.1:16510877-16521559 GCA_025642045.1 Solanum sejunctum | reverse complement strand
ACACAGGAATACTACAACCAAAAGTGTAGTTCCCCTTCAAAGGTATTACAATCTATCAAAAGCTCAAAACTATATCTGTTGCCTACATACAATATGATTATGCTAACTGCTGCCAATTTAATAGTGACAAGAAAAGAAACTCTAAAGTTTAGTAATTCATGACAACAACATACCTTGAGGGGGAACTTGCAAATTTGCTTGCAGATCATGCCAAATTCTACTCGAACTCATACTTTTGCAGTATAGCACCCTCATGTATGCAACCTCCATACACTTATAGGCCAAAGCAGCAATGGCAGTTTCACCATGCTTCTCATATTCAAGTGCACAAGTTCTGCAACATTACGATTGTATATTACATAGCCAGAGAAAAGAGCAGTCATTAAACAAGAAGAATAAGATAGTTGCAACTAATAAGACTTGCTTAACCATATATAGAAAAGTTCACAGAATATTCAACTTTATCTTCAAATTAAACCAGTTTCTATGCAGAAAAGAGTCATGCCAAAATCTAAACTGTAGAATATTCAGCAACACTCCACAGGAAAACAATTAATCAAAATAAATAGAAGTTTCACTAATCAACAGAAGTTTCTGGCAGTAAAAACTTGGTATGGCGGAGGTTCTTTATTAAAAGGTAAAGCCTTGAGCCAAACAGTAAACCAAGAGATAAACCATCAGTTACAGATTTGAAGAGCTGCAAATTTGGAAATTTTCCTGATAGAGAAAAGGTTACATAAGTGATTACGTATATTTAACGGATCTGTACAATTTAAAGTTACACTTACTCGCAAAGTTTGGCTGTGTTACTATAGATTTGTACTGGATTTGTCTCCCCGGATTTGCTACTTTCCCCATTTGAGCTTTCTAAAAGTAAAGCACCCTGAAGAAACCTTAATGCTGCTTGGAAATAACCGTTATTGTATTCAGCATGAAATCCAGAGTCCTGCAAATAGCTTCAAATACGTAAACAACGAGAATGGCTCCTATTTTATTCAGTATAAAATCAACAAGATAAAGAAGCAGAGAAGCAATTAGCTTTGGGAGATAGACCAGTAACAAGCTGCACTTGAGATGAAAATAGTTGAAAAGAGATATTAGTAGAACCTTGAGACGATCAGCAACACCTCTAAGTCCTTCAGCTTCTCTCAAGATACTAAAAGCCGTCTGACTGGAGAACTCTCTTTTTGAGGGGGTGGAAGCAGTGGGTTCCTGCACCACATAATGATCAGGTTTCAAATGGCCCATGTTGTTCTGACTTGCATTTTGACACACACCACTGTCAGGATTTTTCAGCATAGTTGAAACTCTGGCACTTACAGAAGCATTAGCCATCCCCACATCTTTCAAACTTCCTTTCTGGGAACCTGAAGCAGGTTTACTCTTAATAACTGATGTGCCCAATTTATCTTCAGCATGTGCACCAACTTGTGACCTTAGGTCCATGGATTCTGTCTGAATTGATCTACCGTTCCTTGCAAGTCGAGCATCAATTTCCTGATGAGGTTTTTGCTCCGTGAGAACTTTTCCTTCCAAATTGCACACACTATTCAACTTTGTAGTTGACCCAACGCCATCATGCTTCAATTGGTGCTCTCTCCTGCTGTCACTACAATGTGTGGGATCTTTCTGGCTTACTTTCTGATTGTTTTTAAAAGATTTAGCACTAGAGTCGAGATCACTTTGGTCAATCTTTGAAATCAGGACCTCCTTCTTGCCCAGTTGATCAGATGTGTTCTCTTCTACCCTTGGAGTAATAAAATTAGCATTCCAGTCTTTCTCCTTAAATTGCAAAGGAGGATCTTTGGCAGATTTATGTTCATTAGGCACAGAAACGTGTTTCTTGCTCACTCTACCCTTGCCATCAGAGCAATATGTAGCATGTTTTTCAGTCATGTAGGGGATACATTGCTCCAGAACATCAACATTATTACACATATGGCTATTTCCTAACTCAGAAGCATGTATAACATGTGATTCAATTTTTTCCCTGGCATTGGTGCCCCAAAAATCTAGCTCAGAATTTTCATAAACCTCTGGATGAGGAACACCTGGTGTTTTCCCCTTCATCAAGATCGTAGATTTATCACTCTCAAAATCGCCATCCCTACCCAAATATTTTCTTGGACTTCCAATGTTATCCAATTTAGCATCATCTTTCCCTGGACTGTCCATTCTTGCAGGTGAAGTCTTACTCGTGATGAACATCCTCATGGGAGATGAGGAAACGGACCCTACAGGAGAGCCTTTCACTTGGTGATTGGCTCTATGTTTCCGGGAATCAGAAACTTTTGACGAGCTTGAAGTGGCAGCCATCGAAAACTGTTCAGATCCCAAGTCCTTTTTCAACGAATCAATATCTTCCATCGTCAACCTGGACTGAACCTTCACTCGATTCTTCTTTGATTGATGTTCTTTCTCTACACTTCTATCTATAGGAAATTCCCTGGTTCCTGGTAGAACAATTCTGGTAACTGCACCTCTTGTTCCTGATGATTTTTCTTCCCCTTTGCTTGTACTAGGCTCCTTTTTTACAGAATGAAGCACCTTGGATTTCTTCTGTTTTCTGAAACCACTCTCACCACTAACCTCCCCCACATTTACATTGCCATCACTGTCACCTAAGAGATTACCATTACTTTGTGAATTCATTAAATAGTCTTGATCCCTCACTTTTCTTTTCTTTACAGAAATTCCCCTTCCAATATTAGTTTTTATGTCATTCGAGCCACTATCCCTTGAATCCTGGACTCGGTTGCCATGCTTCTTTTCCAATATTTGTAACCTTTCTGTCAGCCCAGGCTTTGTCTCCTTCAAATTACCACGTTCACGGTAGTGCTGGGTACCTGTCACAACTTCTCTAGTTGCCACAAAAGCTCGGTCGCTTTTGATTTTTAAGTTTTTCAGATCCCTGCAATCATATTGATTGGATTCCCTTTTGGCTTTCTTCTTTGGCTTTTCATCACCTGAATATGCTATAATAGGAAGCAAGTTAAAAATATATACAGAGGTATGACAGGCAGGAAAGAAATGCTAGCCTGAAGATGAATGCTATACCATTAGCCATATGCTCCTTCAGTTTGTTCCGATGTTTGCCAAGGACATCAGACGACTTGACTGGAATCTGTGCACTTGATTTGCTAACTGAATTTGATTCAGCAACAGGTTGGCTCACATTCTTCAAACTTCTGCTTTTGACCAGCTCATGTTGCAAGCTTGAGTTTGTGGTCAACATTGGACCACGATTGCTGCTTGTCTTTGGTGTTTCTCTTAATTTATGTTTCTTCTTTCCTCCATTAACCATGTAATCGAAACCCGCATTCTCACTGTTACCACCGAGCCCATGCATATCAGTTGAAATTACTCCAGATGCACTTCTACCAGCATGATTTTGAAGGGTATTTAGGCTATCAGGAAGAGGCATTTGGTATAAGGCATGCAGAGCTCTTGTCGTCTCCTCCTCACTAATGTCACAACGGTTCATTCCAGGCCTACAAAAATTAAGTTTCATTTGTTATCACCAAATTATAGATACAGAATCTATTTACAAAACGAATAACTAGGTAGAACATTTGAGCATGCATACACTGATAAAGAGAGGCATACACTGACAAAGAGAGCTAAGACTTTGAATAAACCACAAAAAGAGACTAAAATCCAAGAACTGCAGAAAACTTACAGCCAGTATAACATACTACACATCCACCTCTCTGGCAGTTGCTCGGGTTTTGTACCATATGGAAGGAGACGCCACTTCTCACATTTGTCACATGCAACCCAATCTTCTTCGATAACGACAGGAGCAACTGGTGGCTCAGCTCCAGATGTCAGCTCTTTTGTGCCCTGTAAGCCCACTGCTGAAGGATCCTCCATAGGGGTCGCAGATGCCACATGACTATCAGCTTTTTTGCTTGGGACCTGTCTTGATTTAGACGAAGATGAATGTTGTCCTTTACGTGCCTCCAGTTTAGATTTCTTCAACTTATCAGTTGCAGGTCTAGCCAGTTGATTTGTGGGTTTTTCCAACTGTGCATCAAATACATGAGCCACCCGTACATCCTTCATAGAGTTCTTCTTGTTCTTGAGGATAGTAGAAACCCCTTTTACCTCTGCCGCATCTGGAGCTGGCTTCAAACCAGGTAGATTTTCTGTTAATTTCTTTTTGCCTTCAGATGATTGCTTCTCTGTGTGAGGTATCTTTGGTTGGTCAAGTTTATGGCTTGCAGCTTTCATAACAGCCTTCTTTCTCAGAGAGACAGCCCCACTAGAATCCTTCTCACTCTCAGATATATCAGCATCCGCTCTAAGTAAAGGAACAGATCTGCTGCATTTGCTTCTGCCACCTTCCTTGCTATCAAAAGAAGCATTTTTCTGAAAGCTCTCTAACTGGAGTTCCACTGATCTACTTCTTACTTCCTGAGGATCACATTTGTCACCAGTTAGGTCAGATAAAGATTCCAACGAGTCATCCTTATCCAAATCACTACCAAACAGTTGATCTTTAAGTCTATTGATCTCCCTTTTCTTCATAGGAACTTCCTTCTCAGAGTCTTTCGTAGCTTCAGATGCACCACCAGCACCTTTCCCTGATTCATGAGTTTCACATACTAAATCAGGCACAACTTTATGATTAAGGTCATTTGAGAAACAATGACTGTTTTTCAAGCTCTTAATTCCCGAGTTTCTCTGAAACAAGGGCATCGTGTCATTTCTGACCTCTGAATTCAGTTCCTCGACATATTCACTTTTACCAACTGATTTACTTTTCTTCCTGATCAAGATATCCCCATCTTCCATCCTGGAAGTTGAACTATTGGCAGACATGGCAGATTGAGGGTTAGTATCCTTTGCAGCAGCCACATGCTCATTTTCTGAGAAAAGTTTTTCATTTCTTGACAAAGTCAATAACTTCTCATGGAGAGGTGAAAGCAGCACACTTCCAGCAACTGGGAAAGAAGTCATAGTCTGTTTACAGAGGGGAAGGAAACAAAATTAAAATAGCACCAGATACTATTCTCTTTTTTTTTTGATGCGTGAAAAAAAGAGGGATTTTTATGCTACAGTAAACTGGCTTACCTGAAGGATGCTGGCTGGAGAATCACTGTAAATTTCTTGAAACTTGGCCAACATCTCACCACTCTCAGCAGGACTATTTTCCATGGATGAAGAGGGAGAAATAAGCCCAAGACTAGTATGTAAAGCAGTACTCTTCTGAGCTGTCTTATCAGAACCTACTCTAATCCGAAGTTTGAGTGGTCTCTGATCAGTTGGATTAAGTGACTTAATCATAGAAATTTCATGTTTTGCAGGGAACTTATTAGATTCTTGAGCAGAAAAGCATGAATCTTGTCTTGTGGAATTGCCCCCACGAGGGACCCTTGAATCATGCAAGGTATGACCACCACGAGAAGCAGCTGTACCACTCCTCCGAGTCGAAGGAGGATCAGACAAAGATGTTGAGTTCTGAGGAGGTCCCTGGACAGAAATGCAACCACCAAACAGAAGTTAAACTAAATTTTCCCAAGTTGATAAAAGGTATGGACAAAATGTTGTTCCTTCCAAATATTCAACAAATGACAAACTTCTAACAGACCTCAGATGCCAAATGGCTGGACGATCTTGATGTGCCTTGATTCTGAGATCTCTGTGGAGTTCTTGGATGAGGTAGAATTGAAGGGGAGCGCTGATAAGTCGGTAAAAACGAACCATACCCACCAAATTTTGTCCCTGCAAAAAGTAATAGAAATTTAGTCAGCTACTCTACAGATTTACAACTGTTATCTAAGATCAATAGGACTGGTTACTAGCCTACTTACCCAAATTCTCAGCAGAAACACCTCCTTCAAAATCTTTCTGAAAATGACCCAAGACACTTTGAATCTTCTCATCCTTCACACAGAAAACAAACAGTTGTACCATAACTGTTTTGTAAAAACAATGGCAATGATGTAACATACACTTTATCCACAGTATCGCAGAGTGTGGGAAGAGGCAGTCAGAAAGAGAATCTCTTGTTCTTTCTCTTTTCTTATTTTTTACAGACTTCACTAAGCAGAAATGGTCCAAAATTCACCAGTATAACTTGAAAGCAACATTTCTGGCAGTGTCCAATGATATTCATTTTTTTTCAGTTCTGTTCCCAAACCAAAAAAAAGTTCTTTTTTTTAAGCCAACGATAATTATTTGCCTGATTCAGTACATTCTTTACAGAATCACAGAACCATCAATAATGGACTAGAATTAGTAAAAGCCCAATCTTTTACCCAGAACATTGATAATGATACCAGATTTTAACTACAAAAAAATCAAACTGCAACTGTATTAAGCATTTCACGAACTGATTCTCAAAAACAGCACAAAAGAATTGTTAGATTTTTGAAAATGAATTCAACAAATAGGAGAAACAAAAAGAACTCTTACAATGTAAGAGAGTGCTATATCAGGGTCAATGCTTGTATCATCATCATACTTGTTGTAATGATAACATGCTTCCCCTTCTTCAAGGTCATGTTCTTCCATCGCCTGAGCCCTACTATTTCCCCAACTCATAAATAGAACTTAACCCCAAATTTCAAACCTTTTAACACAAAACCCTAACCCTAGCCCCCTTTTACCACCTATCCTAAAATCCAACATATCACTCACAATTCAAAAATCCAACTTCGACCCATTAAATTACTCACAAACCCCAGAAAAACCCAGAATTGCACAGTTACCTATCCAACCTCCAAAATCAATAACTACCATTGAACTTCTTGATCGTCTAGGTATATTCCTAGTTGTTTAGCCAGAAATTGGAACAGAAAAACACTGTAAATTTAATTTTTAGAAACCCAAAAAAAGATATCAGAAGAATCAAATGTGTTGACAACCCCAGCGAACGAGCGATCGAATTGATTCTCAATGTGATCTTCTTCTGTTGTTGATACCAGAGGGTATAGAGAAAGAAAGAAAGCTTTGTTTTTCTTTTATATTTTATTTCCTTTTTAGGTCCATTTCTCTAATTTTTCCGTCTTAATTACACTATTTTATTTTAATATTTCACTCCAAAATTATTTTCTAACGAAAGTAGTGAAATTTAATATATGAGGAAATAAAATTGCAATGGCGCGTTGAAATGACCGAATTGGTCAATACACTGTGAGTGCAAAATTCAGCAAGGTGTCCAGAATCTACTACTGCCATGTAATAGGATTTTTTTTTGCTAGGTTGATAAATTGATTTTTGTTTATTCAAACAAACAAACAAACAAAACAAAATTCAAAGCAAAACATTTCAATGCAAAAAAATGTTTTATTAATAAGAAAATATTACTTTTTTTTAAAATTAAAGACAAAACAAAATGCTACCAAATACAAAAGAATCGTGATAAATAAAGATGATTTTTTAGACATACAAAAATTCTAAATATTTAATAAAACTTTTGTAGAAAGTGGTGTGTGTTTAGTCTGTATTTAAATAATGAGATTAGTTAGCTAAACATGATTATCAATTGGTTAGTCTGTTAAAGAGTTAGTTGACTTAGTTATGCACTTATATATAAGCACATGTAATTTAGTTCAATGTGACTAATAAGACAGTTAATTTCCAATTTCTTCATCTCCACTCTTCCTTTACCTCTCTACTCCATTAATGGAGATTTGAACTTAGCAATGCTAGGTCTAGTTTTAACATAGCATCAGAGCTTAGGTTGCTCGATTTAATATCTAGCAGGTGAAGAGATTGTAGTAAGTAATCAGAGATTTCAGAAAGAGGAGTTGTCGGTTGCTCGATTTAAGATCTAGTAGGTGAAGAGATTATAATAAGTAATCAGAGATTTCAGAAAGAGGAGCTGCCAGATTCATCAAAGTTCAGATCGAGAATAATGTTGAAACTCAAATCGAGAGTGTGTGTTGTGTTGTTTCTGATTGAATAGAAGAAGGAAGACGGAGAACAATGAAAGCCAGTCATCAGCATAAACAAACTCTGTACAAACAGAGAAATTTTTAGACATTCATCCCAGAAGCCCATTGTAGCTTCATCCATCTGATACTCCAGGTAGTATTCTCATCTCACAATAATTAACTGGGATAGAAAATTACACTAGTTGGAGCAATTCCATGAGAGTTGCATTATTAGCTAAAAATAAGATAGCATTCATTGATGGAACTTGTAGAAAAGAGCAGTATAAAGGAGATTTGGAGCGTGAATGAAAAAGGTGTAATGTCTTTGTTCTGTCCTGGATCACCAATTATGTTTCAAAAGAATTAGCAAATGGTTTGATGTTCTCAACTAATGCTATAGTGTTTGAAAGGATTTAAAGGAATGATTTAATAAGAGAAATCTAACTAGGATCTATCAATTACATAGAGAGATATGTACCATGAGTTAAGGAACTTCTACAGTCTCTGAGTATTACTCTAGACTGAGGAATCTGTGGGATGAGCATACTTCATTGGTGCCACTCCCAGCTTGTAGCTGTAATAAGTACAGGGAATATGTAGATCATATGGAGAATCAGAAATTGATGCAGTTTCTGATGGGGTTGAATGAGATATTTGCTCAATCTAGGAGCCAAATTCTATTGACAATACCCAGCTTTAGTTTGAATCAAGCTTATAACATGATAATACAGGATGAAAGCCAAAGAGTTCAGTCTAATGTGATTTCAGCTTTAACACTGCCTTTGCAACAAGTAGATGTTAATGATCAGACAGCTCTAGCATCCATTCAACTCAATAAGTATAAAAAATCAGGTGAATTGTATTGTGAGCATTGTTATCTAAGAAATCATACCATCAAAAACTGCTACAAGCTCATAGGATATCCAAATGATCACGAGTATGGGAAGAAAGTTGTTGTGGACAAAACTGATAGGAAATTATACTATGGAGAAGACAAACAAAGATTTAGTAGGGATACACCACAAAGTTATGCTGGAAATAGGAAGTAACAAGCCTATAATGGATATGTTAAGGATGGGTTTAAAGGAGGTATTAGCCAAACACAACAGAATTACCAACACAACATGCATCAGAAGAGAAATCTAAGCACCGGAGGTTCATCCACATCAATGTTGGTTCCATCTGTTATACCTGATCAATACCAACATATTATGAAGATACTGGATAATGATAATACATCACATCAAGTGAACATGGCAAACGTGACAGGTATGACTCAAACATTTGTTACTTCACTCAGCTCAAGAAGTTCTTCTATAGGTTTAGACACATCATTATAGGTGGTTGACAGTGGAGCTACTAATCATATGGTCTATAGTCTAGGATCCATCTAAATTTCACCTCTATACCTTCACATTTTGATGAAGTATATCTTTCAAATGGTCAAACAACTAAGGTTCAATACACTAGTACAGTTAAAATCTTTGACAATTGCATACTTACCAATGTACTTCCCATACCTCTTTTTTGAATACAATTTACTATCAGCATCTAAACTTAGGAACTACAGTGTTGTGTGTCTTTCTATCCTCATTTTTGCCTTTTTCAGGACCTATGCACTGACAGGGGTGAATGGAATTGGTAAGGAGAAGCAAGGTTTATACATACTTCCATCCACCAAGAAGATATCACCTGTCAAAGACACTACTCTATCCCCATTTTGCTCCACCTCTACTCAAATTCTTCAACAAAATCCTATCTCACTTCAAGATGATTCATCCCTATGGAACATCAGATTTGGACATGCACTTATGGCTATTCTTCAAAAGATTCAATCAATAAAGTCCTTATTTCATGTTAGAAAGTCCAATTTCTGTCTTATATGCCCTCTTGATAGACAAAATAGACTTTATTTTCCTAGTAGTTATACAAGATGTAATATACCTTTTGAACCTTTACACAGATTTGGGGACCATATAAACAATGCGCTTACAATAGCTATAGGTACTTCCTCGCAGTTGTTGATCACTATTCCAGGATGACCTGGATTTACTTGTTGAAGCTGAAAAGTGATATTGTTATTCACATTACTTCCTTTATTAATCTAGTTAAAAATTAGTTCTCGATTTTCATTAAACTGATCAGATTAGATAATGGATTAGAGTTTTTCAACACTTAATGCAGTTCTCTTCTTGACTCTCTTGGAATCATCCATCAAAGTTCATGTGTAAACACCCCTCAACAAAATGGGATTGCTGAAAGGAAACACAAACATATCCTTGAGATAGCTAGAGCTCTGAGATTTCAGGCTCATGTACCCTTAAAATTTTGGGGAGAATGTGTCCTTACTGCAGTATTTCTCATTAATAGGCTCCCTTCTAAAGTCCTATCAAACAGGTCACCGTATGAGGTGTTTTATGATAATTCACCTAATCTAGCTCATTTTAAAGTCTTTGTTTCCTTTGTTATGCCACTAAGACTAACTTTTCTAATAAGTTTTCACCTAAGGCCATACCTTTTGTCTTCATGGGCTATTCAGACACAAAAAAGGTTTCAAGTTGTATGAAATTTCTTCAGGAACATTCTTTATCAACAGAGATGTTGTTATGCCAAAAAATGGCTTTAAGAAAAGAAAAATAATAAAAAATAATTCGAAAATCAAAAATCGATTTAAACTCAATTAATTTGAGAAAAACCAATTATTGAAATTTGAGAGGAAAACACAGAGTCGCCACCTAATTTTGCGGATAATTAGGAAACCATTAAATATTTCAAAAGACCTAACAGAAAAATCTTTTA
>JAOTQJ010000001.1:16489559-16510777 GCA_025642045.1 Solanum sejunctum | reverse complement strand
GCCGCCGCTTGTACTCAGGTTTTTTATTTTTGAACTCGTCCTGCCGCTTAGGGTTTCTTTTGAGTTCGTCCCCCCTCCAATGGTGAAGAACAAGATGAATTTATACTAGGAAATTAGGGTAACGGATCTATTCAACAAGTGAGCATGGGTTTTGGCATCTTTCAGGCACGCGCGAGAGACAAGGGGACAAGAACGTTGGGGTGTTGGCGCACGCTTGGGAGAAAGACGTTGGGAAAGGGAATTTGGTGAGGTGTCTTCAGCACATGGTTTTTCAGGTCGCCTGGTTTTTGGTGTGGGAAAACAAAGAAGGAGGTTGAGGAAGAAAAAGGGGAATGGGAATGGGAGAGAGGCGGTGAGGTTTTTGGGTTTTTGCTGGTTGAACGAAATGGAAAAGGGAAAAAATGGGGAAAGGGTCTGGGAAGGTGGAGAAGAAGAGGAAATTAGGGGCGCGTGGCCCTCACGCGCCCATTTTAAAAATACTTAATTTTTTTTTGTTAAATAATTGTTTAAAAATTGTTAAAATGAAATAAAGATTCGATGATTAATTTGACACCGTGGAGAGTAAAAATTGGGTGTCAACAAGAAGTACAAACTGTTTGAGTCCCTCCACGTTAGTCATTTTAGCCTAAATTTTTCTTTAATCACTGTAAAAGATCTGATGAGTGACTTTATAAATTTTCTTGAATAAAATAAATTTGTAATACATATAATATATGGCATCTTTTTAAATAATATAAATATTTAAATATGAATAAAAAAATTAGAAAACGTTCATTGCTGTCGAAAGAAATCAATGGCATCAGGTAACTAAATAAACCAAGCCAACAACTAATCATGAATTCTACCATATATGTTTTCTATACCTGTCACATAATATAGCAAATCCAAATAGTTTGAATACCACCAATAGGGTATATAACATGTCTCGTTGACAATCTCCTAAGTGAACGAACAAAAATATCATGCTTAAATAATCATTATAAAATACAATAAAGTAAACCAAGTAAGTTATTTAATTGACACGATAATCTATAGATTCAATTTAAGTAATATAATATGAGATATACATCAAAACTAAATTATGGAAAATAATTATTTTAAATTGAGTTAAGAAACAATAACACCTACAAACGTGAAAATGGTTTACCTATATCTAGCTCTGACAATATTCATATCTAGAAAGGCTAGTCATTTTGACAATATTAATTTGGCCTTTATGACACTCACGCTTTGTAGGTTGATTACTTTTTTCATATTATATTATATGTGAATACTTTATCTAAATATAAGAGATACTTGAGCTATGCTAACGAATGCATAAGTCACAAATATTTACATAAATTACTTAATTAATTACTTTCTAACATTATGGAATAACTAATTAAGCATAACAATATGATTGATTTCCTTATGTCACTATGAAATAGAAAATTCCTGGTATCAATATTAGAATTTAATGCTTACTAGAATGTAAAAATATATAGGATCAATTGAACTGTTATACTCAAATAATTTATCAAACACGTAGCATATATTTTCTTGTCACGTACTTAACTTGGGGAAATAAGCCTCAGCTTACCTCAAACAATTTCGCAATTCACATTCTACAATCAATTCTGAATACATCATCCCTCATAATTTACAAAGCAATCAAATAGATAATCCAAACTATGTCATTTGACCAACTTTCTTCATAGAGTTGTATTGTTAACCTTTTAGTGTTTATAGTTACTTTTATCCCAAACTTGCAACTCTCAACCATAATACAATTAGAAGATTCTAATTCTTATGATAGAAAGTAATATAAAAATTATCTTAAACAATACTCTCGCAAAGCTCTAGGTTTTGGATCCCGAAAAATCTTTCAATTTCTTTGTGAAACTAATTTTCAAAATTTACAACAACAATAACATACCCCAGTGCCTCAAAAGGCTTCTGCTCATTGCGAAATGAGGGAGGGTCGGATGTACGCAGCCTAACGTTTAAAAACATAAAGAGACTGTTTCCAGATGACCCATGAGGAGCGTCGAAAGTTGCATTGACTAACTGCTACTTCACAAATGAAAAAAGAGCAAATAATTTAAAGAGTCATTTTGCTTTATTCCATCATACTCCAAAGCCAAAAAACTTTGATTATTTATAACTTGTCTTCATTGAATAAATATTACCAAATACTATAATTATTACTTTGTGATAACACAAAATATTATCATGAAAAGAGCCATTTAACTCAATCTATCCTTGAGGCATATGATTTTTGTTTGAAATTATTGAATTGCCCAACATTCTCCGTCACAATTCCACTCACATCTATTTTTGGCTACCCTTTAAAGTCTTAATTAACCAAATAACATGAGACAACACTCGTAGTATTCCATCTCCGAGTTGTCACTTTCGGGTCTGTACTCGCCCCGTTTCCGCAGTCCGTTTTGTTGCATCTCACAGAAGACAATACTTTTCCTTGTACTAGTATATTTTCAATTCAAGCAAAAGGAATTTGGGGAAAAATAATAAAATCCTTACCTTAATTTTATAGGACTAGGGTTTTCTCCTCTCTCTATAAAATTCTTCATTTCTCTGCCTTTGCGTTTTTCCATTTTTTAAAAAATTTTCTGAACTCAATTCTCCATGTTCAAAGTTTTCACAGTTCTAGGGTTTTCATTTCCCTGATCGACTTCCCTTTCCTTCATGGTGTGTCAAGATCGAAGCTCATTTCATCCATTAATTTCGGTATTTGCTTAAAATTTTGTTTGGTGGGTAAAGGTGTTGGCTTTCTTCTTTGAGTGGGCTTTGTGGCATTTAATTTTCATTGAATTTGGGTGTTGCTGGTTTAGTATTAATTGAAGTTTGTGGCTGTTTTTTTTCTGGGGATTTAAGGTTGCCTAATCGTGTCATGGGTTTACCATGATTAATTAATTTGCCTGGACTGCATTTATCGGATTATATATAAATTTCAGCATTTTAGAGTGGTATACTATTTGGGGGTTGTGTTCAATAACATTGAAGAGTGAATGTATCCTTCTGCAATGGATTATGGACGGGATGGTGGAGCTGCGTTGATTCCTACACGCTTTGTTTGGCCTTATGGAGGAAGAAGTGTATACCTGAGTGGCACATTTACTGGGTAACCAAACGCTTGCACTTCTTTTTTTCTATAAATGTTCCTTTCCCTTTTCGTATCTTGTGTTTCTTAAATGAAAGTGTCACTTTTTGAAGGTGGTCTCAATGGCCGATGGCTCCAGTTGAAGGATGTCCAACTGTATTTCAGACTGTTTGCAGCGTACCACCTGGTTACCACCAGGTTTGTTGTGTAGTTTGGATTAATCTTTGTAATGTTTTTGATTTTTGGTACAAGTGACTTTAGTAAAAGGTAGATACTTTTAGTTTTTGCAGTTCTACAGTTGAGGCTTTGCTGATGAATATCAATCAATTCTGTGTTTTATTCTTAATTTTCAGTATGAGTTGTATTTTTTTAGCTAGTGATTAGTTGGTCATATCATTGAAGGTACTCCTATGGGATAGCAGTAGCGCTAGCTTTTCACATGTCTGATTATCATTTAAGGCTGTCATGCTATCTATTATGGATGATCATTTAATTCTTGTAGACATAGTCGGGTGACCTAACTATAATCTAGAGACACGTTAGAAGATCCTATTCCCTATTTTGGAGACTTTGACTTCGTAAGCTTTCCTTCTACTTGCAGAGACCATTTATTGCTTTATCCAGTGTGTAAACTTGGTGATGACCTACGTTAATAGTCATTAGATGCTTGTTTAACTTATTAAAGTATGTGTTACTTCCATGGGATATTGGTATTCCATGCTTGCTTGGTTTAAGGATTTAATTTACTTTCTGTGTGGATACTCCTGCCATCAAGTGACAATAGAGATGTACCAGAATGAATCATCTGTGTGGGTGCTGGAGGGGTTGCAAGTAGGTCCTTTTTTGGCGTAAGCAAGCCATTTTTTTCATTTAACCAGCATCAAGCAGCTGCTGAAGTGTGTACAGTTATGGAAACTTGACCACCCACTGTGGCACTAAGAATAAAGAGAGCTGAGGAAATCTACCAGGGTATCTAGATGATATTTATTATGGTACAAGATTTTTGTATGTAAGTCGATTTACTGCTTCGGCCTTGCCTTAAAAGATGATTCCTTTCCTTCCTCATTACTCCCAAAAGCAAGCTGGTAGTTGACCTAGCACTTCTATATCCTTTGCTGATTTTTTTTTCTAGACCAGCATAAAAGCATTTCCTTTGCTGGTGCAGCCATCACCCTTCTTTTAGTCCATATAAATTTAGAAAATGTCTGAGCTCTCTGCAGATGATTAATTAGTTTTTCTAGATAACTTCAGCAGACAGATAGTTGATACTCAGAATTGGCTGTTCAATTAAAGGCATGCCAAAACTTCGTTTCTGAATTAAAGAAAAATAACAAAGAGAGCCTTTATATGGTTATAATTCAATTTATGATGATCATAAGTAGAAAGTTCATATTCTTTGGTCATTGATAAACAGTTTGTTGGCAATACTCAATGCAATTACCACAAAATATATGCATTCCAAAATAAATACGGTAATGAAGGAATAGTTTCTTTCAGATATCAGTTTCTAACTTCCAATCAACAGTGGGTAAATCTATAGGACATACATGCACACATACTTCACAAGCAATGCATTTATCAAATTTAAAGTGGTATTCGGCCTCGGAAACATTCCGATATGATAATTTTGTATAGGGATATTGAATAGTTTCAGGTAAATGATTTGCGTGCGACAGGGTCATCATGAAACCTTGGCCGATGTATTTGGCAACTCATATTGTTTGTTGACCATAATTTATGAATTCAGTTATCATAGGGAGCATATGTAAGTGTGAGATCCAGACAGCATTTCTCATTGTCCTCTCATGATGAGAGAAACCTTCAGAGGCCTCCTGGAACTCTGGCATCTTATCTGTGTCTTGGAGGTGGTAATCATTTTTATGTGTCATGATTTGGAGTTCTAATATCATTTGCCTTTTCTTGATACAGCACTGGCAATTCTGTTCTGATCTTTTTGCTTCTTTTCCTCGTAAGATTCGGCATTCAGCTTTCTTACTTGTGATGAAGGATTTATGGTTACATACTTTACTTGCAGTACAAGTTCATTGTTGATGGTGAATGGAGACATGATGAAAACCAACCTTTTGTGAGTGGAAGCTATGGAACAGTCAATACTCTCCTCTTGGCCAGAGAATCTGACTACCTTCCAGCTGTACTAACTACGCGGATAACTCCTAGTTCGAACATGGATGTGGATAATCAGGCCTTTCAGCGTTTGGTAAGTGAATGTTCTACTCCTGCAAATATCTGATTGCAAATCAGTGTTGAATGCTTTGGATATTTGAGACTTAGTGTATCTAATATTATTTTGATGTAGTTCTCCATCACATTGTATGGACTAATCTGTACTTGGAGAGAGGATTTATGCATGTCTTTTGTATATTGTCTTTGTACACCAGTGTACTTTCTTTATCAAAAGTCAGTTTCTGTTATTGTATTCTGGTTTATGACATGTCTCCCCAGTTTTTCTGAAAAGGTCAGACATTAAACCTCCAGGCTCCATAGTAACTGTCTAGTTTGTTTCATCTTGTTGAACCAGCTCATTTGTGGTATGAGGGTGTCAATAAGATGGTTATCAGAATCTCTTTTTCAAGCACCCCATATTATGAAGTGAATGACTTGACGAACATTTATAAGATCCTACAAATTTATTTTGAGATGTCAGTTACTTTATTCCACTATTAATATGATAAAACAAGTGATTTCGAAGCACCTGGCGTTCCATTTTTATTTTTTTACCTTACCTTGCACCTGGTGTTCAGCTACTATTGCCTATTTGACCATTTTATACCCTCCCTAACATATTGTCTTCCTCTAGAGGGAGAGCTAGTCACTTTTGCCTTTTGACTTGTCTAAAAGCTTTTCTTTATATCTGGCATATATCTGGCATAGGTAAGAGTGTCAGATGTTGCCTTGCCAGATGATGCTTCCAGGATATCACAGAGAGATTTAGATATTTCCCGACACCGTATATCTTCAGTCCTATCAACACATTCAGCTTACGAGTTGCTTCCAGGGTCAAGCAAGGTTTGATCTATTTATCCTATATTCTCTCCTGGTGATGTGATGGGTTATGAGTGAGTTTTGTTGCCTTTTCTGATTAGGATTATTTTTCAGGTCATTGCTTTGGATGTTGACTTACCCGTAAAGCAAGCATTTCATATTCTTCACGAGCAGGTATATCTGCGATTGTGCTATAGATGTCAAGTTTGTATCATGATATATGTTGTATAGAACTTTCAGGTTTTGTCACATTTGAGAACTGTTCTTCCTCTAGGAACATGCTTGAAGCCTCATTTCCATTGAAAAGGAAAAAAACAACAACCCGAAGATGGTCATTAAATGGAAAGTGTGGAATATCATCAGGGTTGAAGAGTGTGACTATCTCATTTAAAGCCTTAGCTATTAGAGAGAGAGAGAGAGAGTAGACTTTTAATAACTTAATTATGTTATGTCTCAAAAACAGAGATAAACTGCTTTTTTGAAGGGAAAAAATCAAAACTTGGCAGTTGCAAAGTTGACTGAGTTATCAGGGAGGAGTTTAAGAAGATATTAGCATTTATTTGGGGGGTGGGGGGACCAGAATCTACTTGGCAGTAGGTTTTAAGTCTTAAGACTTCACCAAGCTTGCAGCTAGAGCTGAAGGTTGGTTTGAATGGGTTAAAAGAAGCTGGAATCTGAGCTTCCAGCAAGAAAACAATGGAATAGATAGTCTTTGTACTCCGAGAAGCTTCAACAAACTCCAGTACCCATATGGCAAAGTGGAAGCTAATCGAACAATACTCGAACAGTTGGTCTTCTTTTGTTCCAGATAACACTACAAATTTGGAAGATTTATAAGCATTTTCACAATATAAGTAGGGAACAGATCTGTCATTATTATTCCAGAAGTTACATTTATGTGGGATGGGGAGACATAGCATTTAAGATCAATAATTTATCAAAGAACGTAAAGGAACATTAATTACAAATATTCCCTGGAGGAGAGATCCAAAGGTTCCTTATGCAGATTCAGTCAGCACTGGCAAGTGACGATCAAAAGAAGCATATGAATCTCTGATCAACAACTTCTCTGTCATCATCTCTGGCAATGATGCTAACCAGGAAAATGGCTTGACGGGAAGATGTATAGTTGGAAACTTTAGTGGAGAAGAGAAGGAGAAACCAACTTTTTCAGATGTTAGAAAATGGGTGGTGAGTACTTGGAAGAACGCTTTTGGAATTAATATATACGAAATGATGGGCTGCTCCTTTTTGTTTTAGTTTCCAAACAAGCACATGGGTGCGTGTGCATTCTTCAAGGTTAGGGGGCATGGAAACAATTGAAAATTCTTCTCGAATGGTGGTTGCCGACTGTAGGTTGTCGCACCAATTGAGAGGCCTCAACGTGGATAAGACCAAAGGTTCTCTTTGATTTTAGATGGAAAAAATGTTCAAAGCCATCGAAAATCAATGCGGAAGATGGAAGGAAGTTCCAAAAGAGGTAAAGATAAAGGACAATGGTCTTACCTTTTCAATTCCAATCTGGAGTGAGTCAAGAACTTTGGTGGTTGCTGGAAAGGAGGAAATACTGTCGGATAACGACCGTTGGCCAAAAAACTCTACAATATTAAAGATAACTGGTTCTGTGTTAATACACAGAGGCACATGGGTTCTGATGAGCATATACCTATTCAAATAACACAGATACATGTTTCAAACAACACTGTTGGCTAGGGTCCATCGATACGTAGGACAGATAATTTTTTTTTTAATCAAAAGCAATGAGATTTTAATGGGCCAAAGGAAAGCTTAGAGAATTGTTTTAGAAGAGCTACTTTTAATAAAGGCCCAATTGTTCTTACTTAGGCCCAACTTCTCAATTCTGACCAAACTAATGTCATGTGCGCCTTACAATTATATCCAATGCTAGTGGAAATAGAAGCAAACTGCATAGACCTTGTCTTTTTTGATAGTAGCTCTGGAGACATGATATCAAAAATCCCAGAAGAAAATCAGCCAACAAATCCAGCGAAAAAAGCAAATATAGAAGGGGAAGATTATGTTGATTCATTGACAAATATTGAAGAAGGAGAAGGTGCAAATTGATATTAATGGTAACCATTCAAGACATGCACTTGATTGATTGTTCAGATGATGCTACATGGAACATCGAGGCCTTAAACTCAGGGTACCTATAGGGAGAAAGTGATGGGTGAGATGGACCTGTCAATTTGGGTCCATCAAAATATAATCAGGTTAAGCAGGGAATTTGGGATTGAATTTCAAGGTTGTAGTAAGGAGATTTGAGTTCTAATCAAGAAGATTGATAGCAGAAGGCAATCGAATTTTGATCAATTAGACACAAGGGTCATGCAAACTCCCAAAATTACATTTCTAGAAAGGTTTGACCATAGACATTAAGTTCCGAAGTATGGGGCGAGATTTAGGGGAAAGGAACTCCAGGGTGTTATAGTGAATGTCAAAATAATTTCATGGAATGTAAAGGGGTTAAATTGTAGAGATAAGTGGAGGATGATCAATAGTTTAGTTCAAAAGTGGAAAGCGGATGTCCTTTGTTCTCGGGAAACTAAAATGGAAAGGACACTGGAGAACTAATTAAGCAGGCGTGGGAAGAAAAGGGTATTCAAGTATAGGCAACTGGAGGCAAGTGGAATGAGGAGAGGTATTTTGGATATTGTGTGATAGCATGACTTGGGAAAGAGTAGTGGATAAATGCTTATACTTTGACTTGTAGATTTGAGTCAACAACTTATGATTTTGGTTGGCACATGACAGGGGTACATGCACCACATTGCAAGCAGGCTAGGCAAGAGGTGTGGTGGCAAAGTGGGGCTATTAGAAGTTTGTTTGTAGGACCTTAGGTGATTGGGGATATTGCAAGTATGCTTCAGAGAAAAAGATGTGCTCCAGAACGTCTACATACATGATTGGATTTTTTTAATTTTATTGACAATATGGAGTTGATTGATCCTCAACTAGGAAGCTTTTTCCAGGATTGACAAGTTCCTATACTCTTACTGGATGGGGAAATAATTTCTGTAATATGAAGCAAGAGATTCTTCCTAGAATCTGTTCTGATCCCACACCAATTGCGCTTCGGAGTTGTAGTTAAGAACACAAGAAGTCTTATTTCAAATTTGAATGATGGTGGCTGGAAATTGAAGGTCTCAATGAGAAAGTTAAGATTTGATGGGATTCCATTATTAATGGAAGGCCGGGTTATATGTCAGCAACCAAGTTAAAAGTTTTGAAGGCTAAATTGAAAGATTGGAGTCAAGCACCTATAAGAACTTGGAGAAGAATAAAGATCTAATTCTAAGGAATATTGCAGAGATTGACAATATTCAACATAATAGATCTTTAACTGAAGAAGAGGCCAATCAGAAAATTAATTTATTCATGAAATTTGAAAATTATACCAAAAAGAAAAAGATAGCAGGGAAACGAAGGTCAAATTGTGGATTAAACAAGGCGATAAAAACACAAAGTTCTTCGAGAGAATTCAAATGCTCGCAGGAGGAATAGTTACATTTGATCATCTACCCGCAGGAGGTGAAAATATGACAGAGATAGAGAACATCAAAAGGGAGATATTCCCTTCTATATCAGAAGCTCTACTCTAAAAACGAGAAATGGAGGCCTATTACATGTACCAATGTCCTACTAAAAACATAGGACCCAAGGTGAATTGCGAAAACCTTTTGTGGAGAAAGAAGTTTTGAATGGCCTCAAGGCATGTTAGTAGATAAAGCACCAGGTCTTGATGTGTAAATCACGGGGTTCCTTTTTTATTGTTGGGAGGTCGTACAGAAAGATGTGATGTCCCTATGCACAACATTCATTCTCAAGAAGTTTTTCGAGAAGAGCTTCAATGCAACTTACATAACTCTTATTCCCAAAAAGGATGGGGCTAAGGAATTGAGGGTTTTCATTAGTTTAATTAATAGGGAGCACATATAAATTGATATCCAAGATCCTCATAGAGACTGAAGAAAGTGATGCACAAATTAGTGGATACTCAACAAATGACATTCTCGAAAGACAAAAAGATTACGGATGCTATTCTTATTGCCAGTGAATGCATAGCTTCAGAATGAAAGATATTGAATATTGAAAAGGCATATGACCATGTGATGTAGTTTTTCGCTTGGAATTCTGTAAAAGATGGGGTTTGAAGGAAAATGATTAGATGGATAAGATTTTGCATTATCACTGTCAGGTTCTCTATTCTGATAAATGGCTCACCTGAAGGTTCATTTTCCTTTTCAAAGAGTTTGAGACAAAGGTGATGCACTATCGTCTTTTCTGTTTGTTCTGGTGATGGAAAGATCTAATAATATGGTGAGGCTGCCTCTAATAATGGCTGGATAAGAGGTCTCAATGTAGCAAAGAAACAGAATGAAAGAGTGGAAGTAACACACTTACAATATGATGAAGATACTCTTCATATTCTGTGATGCAGAGGAGAGTTGATTGAAGTATTTGAGGATTATTCTGATTCTCTTTACGGCTATTTTAGGCGTTTACATTAACTGTAGGAAACAAAAAAATCTTATTTTCCCAATTAATGAGGTGGCTAAGATTCAGTAGTTGGCTGGAATTTTGGGTGGAGAGATAGGTAAGATTCCAACAATTTATTTAGGAATGCCTCTGGGTGTAACAAGTAAATCAAGAGATACATGAATGATGTCATGGAAAGATTGACTAGATGGAAATCGCGATACTTGTCTCGGGGTGGTAGATTGGTCTTGATCAACTCTGTATTAGATGCCTTACCAACCTATTTGATGTCATTATTTCCTCTTTTTGTTAATGCAGAGGAAAGAATCATTGCCCTTCGGAGAAATTTTTTGTGGCAAGGGGTAAGGAGGAAAAAGTCTATCATTTAGTAAAATGGGAAACCTTAATTCGGGCTATGAAAGATGGAGGGCTGGCTGGCTGGGTTATCAGATATTTGAGAAATCTTAACAGATGTCTCCTGATGAAATGACTTTGGAGACTGCCTGAGGAAGAGCGCTCTTTATGGGACACTGTGATACAAGCCAAGAATGGAAAAGAACATTTTGGAGGACAAAAGAAGTAAACACTACATATGGCACAAGTTTGTGGAGATCAGCCAGGAATCCGTGACATGTATTCTTTGCAAGAACTAGTTTTAATGTGAAGATGACAAGACAATCTTGTTCTGGGAAGATAACTGGCTAGAGAACGGAAGTCTTAAGAAACTGTGCCCTGACATTTATATTTTAAATCAGCAACATGATTATACTTTACAAGAAGTGTGGTCAAATCAAGGTTGGAACTTGACCTATACAAAATATGCAAGACTGCGAGATGGAAAGATTGGCCAACTTTTGTGGCACTCTAGACCTAGACCAGTGGAATGAAGGAGCTACAGGAAGGAGAAAACACTCTTTAAGATGGAAATGCCACAGCAAGGGCATTTTACTGCAAACTTTGTCTATAAGGATATGAATCAGATGGGTTATCAGATCAGATTTTTACATTGGAAGACTATTTGAAGTAAAAATTTTATACGAAGTAGCTGTGTCACTTGGTTGTGAAAGAAGCTGTTTTAACTCAGGAGAATCTGCAGAAGAGGGCAAACATATCTTCGCCAGATAGTATTTTTGTGAGCTTAATGCAGAAACGATTAATTATCTGTTTCTTCATTGTAATGTGGTTAGCCAGCTTTGGAATCTATTTACCAGCTTCAGATGCATAAGCTGGACAACGTGGGGAAGGACAGGGGAGGCACTAACTAGCTGTAATTTGAGGGCGGTGGTAGCACTAACAAAGACAGATGGAGAATTGTCTCAGCAGTGTTGTGGTAGACCATTTGGAAAGAGAGAAACTCTAGGTGTTTTTAAGGCAATAGTAGCTTTCTGTAAAAGTTAAAAATGAATTGCATTAGAAGTGTGTTATTGGTGGAGCTCAGAGTATATAGGTGACTCAGTTTCTACAGTAGACATCCTAGGATCCTTGTAAGGTGAGATAGGATATAGTATTTGTCTACTTTTTGTGGATGTAGATTAAATGATGTAATTTTGGCTTCCAGCACTTTCTTCTTATGATTTATCTACACAGCCTGTTACCTTATTAAAAAAGAAGTGTGTGGATGTCAACAGTCCATATATGTGTAACTTAGTGCTAATCAATGACCTATCCCTCTTATAGAATCATATTTAGTTTTTTGTGATTTCTCATGCACTTTTGTAGAGGTTTGACTAAAACCAGCCCTGTTATTTTAAAATTTCATTACATGTAATATTTCACGCAACCTGAAATATCCCTTAAGATTTAAAACTTGACTAAAAACATCCCTCCGTTAACTTTTTCGTCCATTTCTAACAGTGTTTTTTTCTCTCGTATGCACGACATATGTCTTTTATTTTTTGATAAATTTCGAAAACCTAATTAAAGAATTAAAATCGACTAACAGACTTCATGGGCAATATTAAACCAGTAATAATGATGCCTTCTGCTCCGGCTTCCTAAGTTGCTCGGACTCTTCATTTTTGGTGCCGCACCCGTGCCAACACGACATGGGTGTGGGTGTGGGACCTGTGTCCGATTTGGTCAACTGATTTCGGGTACTTTGACCAAAATCGACGGGAAAGTTTGGATGGTTTAAATGATTTTTGTAATCAATACAAAAACTAAGGTGAAATTGAAGAAAATGGATTACTTTTTATATAGGAATTTCTATGTCACGCCTTTTTCTTTAATCTCCTTTCAGGATTTTCTTCAAGTTCTCCACATAATATCTCATAATTTAGGTTTTATCAGTCTATTTTTAGATATTTTGATTATTTTTAGGCGAATCCCCGCACCTGTATCCATATATGGATTCAAATCCCCGAATCTTAAAAATTAGATCATGAAGGGTAGGACTTCTAGATCCACACCCATATCGGACACTCGCACCTGAGTTCGAGCAACTTAGCCGGCTTCTTTAATATTCCCTCTCAAAATCCTGTATGGAATCAATCTCCTCTCTCCTGCTTTTGTTTTGGTAGAGTCCAGTGATTCTTTTTGGTTACACTCCTCATCAGGAAGGAGGTGTTTTTCTGGATTGTGAATGAGCTGTGTGGAAATATTGACTGTAGCATTTCCATTTACTTATTAATAATGAAAAATGAAATGTTAAAAAAAGTGAAGAAGTAAACACATTATTTCCAGTAGTGATGGTCATTGTCGGCTTTGCCTATCTCGGCAGCATATGATATTCATTCAAAGTCCAGAACAGTATAATTGGCATCACTAGTTCATTGTAGGAACTGAATATTCTATTTCAGACGTTAATCCAACAACATGACTTTTGAACCCCCGAAAGATTTCTACATATGAGATACCGTATTCTAACTGTGGGCCTTCCCTAAGTTGCCGGACTCTTCACTTTTCATGCTACACCCATGTTGGATTTTCCAAGAATACACTTTTTTGGACAACTCGACACGCGCCCTCGGTCGACATTTCTGAAGAGTCTGAGCAACATAGGGCCTTCCTAAGTTAGACCTCAAAATATATCTTCACTTCAACTATTGGGTGCTTGGATAAGGAATAAGCAAAAACGAATATCTATGTGGAAACAAGAAGTTTCTTTACTTAATTTGGTCAGCCAAAACCAATTAGCCATCATGAAATAAATGTTTCAGGAGGTGAAGTCTATAGTGTTTTTGTTCTTTAATGAGACTGTAGGAAACAGCAACATACCAAGTGGAATTCACAATTGGGGTCTTGGGAAGGTAAAATGTACACAAACCTTACCACCACCTCATGAGGTTGTAGGAATTTTTAAAAAAATGAATTTTTTTTTGTGTGCATGTGAGAGAAGAAAGCGCATTGGAAGTGGATGGAAAAGTTAGCCGAGAAATGTTTTTGGTCTAGTTTAAAAAAACTTGAGGGGTGTTTCAGGTCAAGAGAGATGCTATGAGGATGTAGTGAAAATTTTGATCAAACAATAGGGTTGGTTTTGGTCAGACACTCCATTATTCTTGTTCATTTTTTAGAGTTGGGAATGGAGTGACTTGTTAGCTATACTACTTACTACTGCTTTTTTCTGCAGCCACACTTGTTGTATTAGCGTAATTTGGAATAAAATTAGGCATTTCCCTCTTCATTATGCTGTTTATACTTCTGCATATTCTTTTCCTGAAAATATTATAAAATCTATTTCTGAGCCATGTTATTTTTAGGGTATTCCTATGGCTCCTTTATGGGATTTCAGCAGGGCACAATTTGTTGGAGTCCTTAGTGCTTTGGATTTTATTTTAATCATGAGAGAGGTAGGCAGAACTCCTCGCAAGTTTTGCTTATGTTTTTCAATATTCTTTTAGCGGTAATATGTTATCATCATTCTGTTTCTTCCAATATCTTGTATGGCTTGTATTTTGTTATTAATTGACTCTGGCCCTTTCATTTTGGCTTACAATGTGATCTGGCTGGTCCCATTAGTGGTTTTATACTTATGTTAATGTTTTGGAGGTGCCCTTGATCAGTTTTATCTATAGACAGCTGTGCTGAAGGTGAGTATGCGCAAAGTGACATTTTACGAAGCCCTTTGGTTTTCTTTTTGGCTTGCTTCCTATCACAATATGACCCACTGTGCATATTGGATACACCTATGCTTTTTTTACATGTCTGAGGTCTCCCATCTATTGTTCAAGACTACAGAAATATTTTTTCCCTTTCTTTAAGCTGAAAACGTGCACTATATTGGAACTTGACCACCTCCAAACTAAGGGGGTGTTTTGGATTGACTTTTTTTAAGTGGCTTATAAGTTAAAAATAAAAGTCATGAGTTGGGAATACGCTACTTTTTGGCTTTTGGCTTTTTTTGGGTACTTTTTCATCTTTAAAAATTGTTCAAAAGCACTTTTTGTGCTAACCAAACACTTCCAGAACTAAAAAAGAGCCGCTAAAAACAAGTCAATCTAAGTACCCACTAGGAAAGGAGGAAATTTTCAAAACAAAAAAATAGATGATGCCCGAAAGTTTTACATGATGACTAAGCATGTAGCCAAATTACTTAAAAATAGAGTTAATGTCGTTGTACCTATGTCGTTATTTCTTGTATGATTTCTATGTTGATAGTTTCTGTTGGCATAATGTTCACTTGCTGATACCGTGCTCTTGCATTTCACAGAGGTGGATATATGTTTTAACCCAGTTTTTGTGGTCTTACAGTCATGCTTCATTTCAATATTAATGATCAATTAATTGACTACACCTAAATAGGCTTATGAGGCCATTCAGTTTATCTTCTGGCTGATTGTCCTTTCTTTTGGTTAGTCATTTAGGTCACTGTGTCATGATACATCTACTGCTAACTTGCTGCTGGAAGTAGTAGAATTTCTTGCAATTTTTCGTTGTAGTTGTAGTTTCATTGTGTTGTTAATGATGAATGCTTCCTGCAACACATATCGTGATAATCTGTGGTGTATTTTCCCTTTTTAATATTAGTATGTTTTTGAGAAAGACATTATGTATCTTTAACTCTTTTCTCCCATAACTGAATATATACAAATCATGTGACCTGTCGCAGCTTGGGAATCATGGTTCCAATTTGACAGAGGAAGAGCTTGAGACACATACTATATCTGCATGGAAAGAGGCTAAGTCTTACTTAAATGGACAGGCCAACGAGCTTGGTAAATCAGCTCCACGGCGACTTGTTTGGGTGAGTTGGTTTGGCCTGCTTGAAAATGTCAGTGTGCAAAGGGCAGATATATCCTTTCGACTTTCAGTTCTGATCGATCTTTTCGGTTATTGTTAACACTTAAAATCCTTATTGATGTTCTCTGTACTTGTGATGTTGCCATCCATATCTGGAACTGCAACTCACAGATTTTGGTTGAATGAAATCTTCGAGCATTTAAACCACGCTTTATTGTAATGGATTGATACTGCTGAGGGCGGATAGCCTGGGGAATAAGAACTTGCACTTTCATGGTTCTTTTAGAGTAGATAATTACTATTAAGTCTATATCATCTGGTTATTGTATTCTATATCTTGGATACAGTTTGATGATTAAAAATGAAAATGATGAGAGCTTACTAAGGTCATCCCAATGTTGCTACTATGGATTACATACATTTTTTCAAATTTTCAGGAGCGAATAGGATCGCCTGTGCCTATTTAATCACTACTTATGTGCTGTGTTAATGTGAGATTAGTTGATTAAATTTGTTTAGTTGCATCTGACACTTTTCCTGCTAAAGATGCCTCTTGTGTCTTCTTTTACTTCTGTTAGTTACCTGTTGCTTGTTAATTACTTCTTTTACATGCCTTGATATTTTCACTACTAAATGCAGTCGGGGCCAGATAACAGCTTAAAGGAAGTGGCATTGGAAATTTTGCAAAATGGAGTGGCTACGGTACCTATAATTCATTCACCGGCTCAGGATGGATCATATCCTCAGCTATTATATGTTGCTTCTCTTTCTGAAATACTAAAACGTGAGGCTTCTTCAAAATTTTTCTTGGGTTTTCTCTGAATCTTTGCTATTGTGGCTCACAGCTTTGTTAATTTTCAGATATTTGCAGGTATTTCAAGCATTCTCCTGAGTCTTTACCAATACTTCAGTTGCCCATTGGTGTGATTCCTTTGGGCACATGGGTTCCGAAAATTGGAGAGCCAAATCGACAGCCCCTGGCAATGCTGAGGCCTACTGCTTCTCTAAATGCGGCATTGAATCTGTTAGTGCAAGGTTATACATTTCTCAGTCTTTTGGATAAGATCAAGTATTGTTGCTAGTAATATACTTCCCCACTAAAGAATTTACTAGCCCATTAATATTTTTAATCTTAAAGATATTTGCTCACATCATGATAAATTTTGGCTAGTGAGTTTGTAAACTCTCTCCATCTCTTATGCATGTTTTTGTTCCATTTGCAGCTCAAGTTAGTTCAATTCCCATTGTTGATGATAATGACTCCCTGTTGGATATATACTCGCGAAGGTTTATAAATGATTAGTTGTTTATCCATATTCAAACTTGTAGATTTTGTAGTGTGTGTAAACGTTCATTGGGTTACTTTCTGAATGCCTGAATCTGTGGTTGGCAGTGATATTACAGCTTTGGCCAAGGACAAGATCTACACACACATCAATCTTGAGGAAATGAGTATTCTACAGGTGTGCCTTGAGTTCAATTTAAGTATATTTCTAGCTCAATAGGTGTTGGTCAGGGGTTTGACTGCTGGGCCTGGGATTTTAAACTCGTCTTCTCACCGACGTGTTAAGGATTCCTTTTCCAGGAAGGTGTAATCTTAGTTTCCACCTAACCATTCTCAATGCAACTTATGCTTCACGTCCCATCTAGTGGGTTAGCTAATTAGGTCGGATGTATGATCTCTCTGTACCCTCGAGGATTCACCATGATTTGACAATTTATGCTGGCTGTTAACCTTCCGTGTCCATTCTCCGTTTGAGACCGGCTTTGCTATTCACACGGGTAGAGTTTCTGCTCTCAATAAATGACTCGCAATAATGTGTATCTTGAATATTTGCTTGGATAGGTGAGCAGACTATATTTTTTGTGGAGAGTATTCTGAAACATAATTTCAACTGGATCCACCAGTAATGTAGTTTCCCGTGAGAATATATATTTTGCAGCTGGTTAAGAAGGTTGTTGCTTGAGAGTCTTTGAACTAGTGGATACCACCAGAACCATCATAAGGATTCTAAGTTTTATAGCATGGCCACTGTTGATTTTCTCAGTGCATTACATAATCTGTAATGGTTCTCTGTCGAGTGTTAACTTCCCACACCAATCACTTTTGCTGGTATTTTAATAAAGTTACTTTCAAGCCAATCCTTTGATGGATTATCAATTCCCTCCCACACTCTTAAAGCTAGATGTCTTTTATGGTTATATAGTTGGCAGAATATAGCCCTTGTAGATTGCCGTGTTAAGTTTTTGGATTTTGTCAGATCACTTGTTCTAGCTTTAGCACATTTGTACCAAACTGTCTTCTCCTTGCCTCTTTGTACTTATTGCATCCTCTTGATGCCTATTATCCATATGAATTTCTTATATCATAAAAAAAGGTAGTTATTTTTAACCCAACCAAAAGATAAGTTTCATGTTTTTCTATTTTAAATCTGTGGTTAAATTTATAGTTTTTCCCCTTGAAGTGTATTTTTGGTATGAAGCTACATTTGTATATTCTTGTAATGTTTGTTTTTGGTGGTTATTTTGATTTTTTTATGTGTTCGTAGGCATTGCAACTTGCAGAAGAGCCATATGCAACTTATGGGTTGAGCAGTCAGAAATGTCACATGTGTTTACGTTCTGATCCCTTGCATGAAGTGATGGAAAGATTGTCCAGACCTGGTTAAGTTTCTGTCCTCTATCTATTCTCCATTACTTCTTAATTTCTTTGCTGTTCATTTCTTATGCTAAATCTTCTTGGGCTGCTGCAGAGTAACTTGTTGATATCGTTTGCAGGGGTTAGGCGGCTTGTTGTTGTGGAAGCGGGAAGCAAACGTGTAGAGGGTATCATATCAGTGGGTGACATTTTCAAGTTCTTGCTTGGGTAGATAAATCAAACAATTGGCAACAGACGTGATTTGTTGCTCATAGCTCATGGTGCACCCCATTATTCGTACCCGATTCTTTCGATTGGCCCCAGGTATAATGGCCTGGTCTTTTAGGATGTTAGGCTAAAGAATTGAGGCTTGTAAATTTTCACAATGGTTTTCCTCTTACAGTTACTAAAGGATTAAGATCAATTGTCCATCTTTGTCTTAATAAGTATGATTAGTCAGGTCATGCCGTCGATATAGTTATTGCAAATTGGTAGAGTACAGTAAGAATCATAGTACTTGTTAATAGTTTTATGACGACAAAGTGGAAAAAGGGTGTTTCATAACAGATTATCAGTGCTTGGATCCTCAGTCATGTGTTAGAAGGATAAGCAAATGACATACCGTTAGGGTGTGTTTGACATGAAGGAAAATATTTTTCATTTTCTCAGTTTAAATATTGTGCAAATTAATTTATTTTTTTCAAATTTAAGGAAAATAATTTTCAAAAATTAAGGCAAAAAAGCTCCTCTAATTTCAAATTACAATGTTTTTTCTTATCCCACCTTTACAACTTCCCTAACCCTCCTTCCCATCCCCACCCCACCCCCACACGCACTCGCACGCACACACACACCACCGTAAAAAAATGAAAATTTTATCTTTTTATCCGTCTCAACCAAAAAAAGTTGATTTTAAAAAAAAGTAATTTTTTTTTAAAAACAAATTATTTGAAAGCTAGTTTTGGAGTCAGATATGGTCATTTTTAATTCGAAAATTAGGGTTGAGTCTAAATTTGGAAGTTGAATTGGGTCTTGACCTTCTCTCTAAAAATAAATAAAAATCATTTTTTACCCCTACCCTAAAAAAAAATATTATTTTAAAAAAATTAAATTATTTTAAAGTTGGTTTTGGAGTTGGATGTGATTGGTTTCAATTTGATGGTTAGAGTAAGTCTAAATTTGAAAGTCAAAATTTGGGTTGAAAGATTGGTCTCAAAGTTGGTGTTGGAGTTGGGTCTCGAATCGATTGTTGAAGTTGATTTTTATGTCAAAAATTATTTTCCTAAAAGATATTTTTTATTTTCTAGTAAAAATTAAATATATTTTTAATAATATTTTTATTCACTAACTAAATAATAAAAAATATTTTCACTTTCCAACCAAAAATGAAAAAATAAATTAAAAATCAATGAAAACATTTCTAGGAAAATATTTTCTTCCTACCCAATACATCCTTTGTTTTATAATGAATGAGATAGTCTATTAGTGCAATTAATTATAATGTAGATTGATGCTCATTTGAGCTCAACCATTTATACATTGAAAAATACAAAATCATACTGTCTAATGTTACTATCTAATTTTATTTATATATTGAATGAATGACAAACTGATGTGTTCTTAACTGTGTATACATTTTGCTTTTTATTTTATTGTGGATTAAATGAGTTAAAGAGTGTCATAAATTTAAGAATTGAAGTAAAATTATGCATACAATAGTGTTATTTGGGTTGAATTATGAAACCCAAAAAATATTTTATTAACATGTCAATAAACCTAACAATAACGTGTACAATGGCTGATTTAAGATGTTATTCAATATGGTTTTATTTAGGGGTGTACATGAATTGAATTTTTTTACATATTAAATTAAATTATTTGTGTCAGATTTAAATATATAAATCAAATCAAATCAAACTAATAAAACTCGATTTTTTCAACTTTAGTTTTTTTCGGGTTTCTCGGATTTTTGCATTTTTTCAATTTTTTTAATTTCTCGATTTTTGAACTTTTTTTTTCTAAAATTCTCATTTTTTTGGATTTTTTTGATAAAGTATTTATAGAACATATAATTAACTTATAATTCAAATATTTCTTTAGTCCTACCAAAATACAAAAATCTCAAATATTTTTAAGAAAAACACAAAATATGATATTAGTAAAGTGACAAAATATTCAACAAAAAATAATACTGAGGTCACATAAAATAAATATTGCAAATAAATAAGTCATAATAAAGATGACCATAATTTTAAAGTACTAAATCATGCTAAAATAAGTATAGTAAGTACTTGTTAATTACATGAGTAAATATTGAAAAATTAAAATTAGGTTATGTATTTTAATTATCTAAATCAATGTAAAATTAAAGAAGAAACATTCATTATTATTGTCACTCTTAGTGTTAGATTAATTTATTTTTTTGCTAGTATTAGTATTGATTTGATTTTTAATTTGTGCTTTAAAGTTACTAATATGTAAAACTTACCTAAATATAACATATTTATAATTTTACCATTTGTAGCTATACAAACTAATCTTAATACATGTATAATTCACTTTAAGTATACAATTTAGATTTTTTTTAATCAAAATAAGTTCAATATATTTTAGAACATTTATAATATATCTATATTGCATGCAAATTCATTTTTATACATAGTATAATACAACTATATTACATGGATAATTTATTTTTAACACATAATGCAGTTTTTTTTATCCAAATAAATATAATACATTTATAATACATATATAATTTACTTTTAATGCATAATACACTTGCTAAATATTTTT
>JAOTQJ010000001.1:16479002-16489459 GCA_025642045.1 Solanum sejunctum | reverse complement strand
TTGTGGTTTTGCGATTTAATATTGGTTTAAGTGCCTAATCGGCACGAGACATGGCCCCGGGGTTGGGCTGTGACAGTGACTGATTTGTTCATTAAGTCTCTATCAATTGCAACTTTCAAGAAGCTGGTACACAAGATTGGAATGTGAAGATTCAAGTCCTTGGATTGATGTTCTGATCGGAAAAGTTAATACGTGATGTACTCTTTTTTCCTCATAAGTTTTTGTCCCGTTGGGTTTTCCTTATCAGGTTTTTAATGAGGCATCAAATAATGCGTATTATTAGATATGTGTATTTTTTTCCCACATAATTTTATTTAGTAAGGTTTTAACGAGCCAAATAGTCTTGCAAATAGACCCTTAAAAGGGGAGTGTTATAAATATATTGGGAATATATATTATAGATTCATTTAAAAGTTAGTAATCCTACTCAAAGACCAATTCAATTTCTTACTTGGACACCAAATTAAATTTTTCCCTATAAATATAAGAGCAATAAGAAATTCTCCACTACTTTATTCTTTGTATTATTTTATATAGTTTCATAACAATATCTAATTTTTAATTTATTTCTATATAGTTTAAATAAAATTAATTAAAAATATTATCAGTTCAAACACATTATAGTGTTTTTGTTGTGGCAATTGGGGTGCAAAATCTGGTTTCTCTGAAGCATCACAGAAGGCGTCGTGTTAAGGTAGAATTGTCTTCCTCTTTCCTTTGTGGGAAGAAAGAAGATCAATGGAACAACTGAGTGAAGAAGAGAAAAAGGCGCTTCGTGGAAGCAAATTTGCACCGCTTCCTTCTTCATCTTCTGCTTGTCGATCTCAACCTAGGTTAGATGTGGTTTATAGAACTGAAGGGATTCATACTATATAGGATATTTATCGATTCATTGCTTTGTGGTTGCAGGCTGGCTCATCCAGGGGGACCCATGAAGACCAATAAGGCAGCAGCGTTAGCAAAATTTCTTGACAGGAAGTTACAGAACCCTAGCGGCTTGTCATCTCTGGATCCCCGGCTCATTGAACTCGCCGTCAACAATGCGAAACAAACTCTTCAATCAAGTAATATTAATATTTTTTTCTTGATTTCCGTCGAGTTTATTCTGCCATTTATAAGATGCACTACCATTATCGCTGCTGCTGTTTACTACTAGTCACATAAATTGTGATACAGAATCTTGAATAGCCGTTGGTGTTTTACATGATTTGTGTTGGATCCATCCCATTCTTGCAATTGGCATGCCTCGATCTGCCCTGTTTGAAATCTAAGCAAGTCTTGATTTGTGGAACTTGGAATCCAGGAATTCTCCACTATAAAGGGGAGGATCACTCTTCATTCTCAATCACACCAAAAACAAAAGGAGAGAAAAGAAGAGTGAGGCAAGCTATCCCAGAGGTGAATAGTCTCTGAGGTAAACTAGAGAGTGTGAGCGATACTGTAGTGAGCTGGGGATCTCAAAAGAGGGATACTTTCTTTTGAGCGTGTGATGGTCTTTGGAGTTATTTGCCCTTATTCAGAAGGGTTTTCCGTGTAAAATTTTGGTGTCATATTACTACTCTCTTATTCTTTTATTACCGCAAATGTATTTCTGTTGTGGGTTCTCCCCAACAATATGCACAATGAAATGTACGGGTTAATGATTTATCCATTTTTCATTACATCATTACTTCTTACTCCCATTTGACTGCCAATTTCTTTGTTGGTTCCAGTGTGCTACAGGATCTCGAATACCCTTTTGAGTTTTACATGATTCTTTTAAGATTTAAATATGCTATACTCTATCCACATCATAGGACTCATTCTACAGTTGTAGAGCTAACAAACTCTTCTGTACCTATGTTGATGCCATTTATAGCATTACTTCATCCAAAAAGAAATATGCAATACTTGGAATTGCTGATTGCGTCACTGTTCTCCTTCTGCACCACTGTGCAATACAGTGGTTCAACTTGGAGAAAGTAGATTTTGTGTATATACTTAGATCATGCTCTAGCTAAGTTTTTTGTGTCAGTGCATGGAGTATTTCGGGAGACTAAATTGTTCCCAAGTTGCCTTTATAAATGATGTCATGAACTCTTCTGGTTTTTTAATGTCTTTATGCTAATACTGTAATATAAATGTATCTTTGGTGAAGTTCTTTTTTTTTTAAAAGAAAAGCCAGAGTACCGAAATTGATGCTGATAAATTAGCATTCAATTTATCTTGCTTTGGGATTGTGTCCCCTTGTTTTTTCGGTATTCCTTTGGAAGTTGTGTACATTGTATACTTAACTTTTACCATTCATGAAGTACTATTTATTTTCCAAAAGCTGACATACTCTTCAAGCTTAGTAGTTAGAACTCTTCCAAAACAAGAAACCTTGGTGTGTTTGTGTAAAACCTTGTGATCGTAATAGGTACTTTTTATCAAATGGATTCATTGATCTAATTGAAGAAACATTAGAATTCAAACTTCCTTATAAAAAAAGCATTTGAATTCAATTTTTCCAAGATGACAGTTTTTTGTGCCAATATACCATTTTAAGCTCTTTTTCACATCGAGTAGAACCTGAACATCCTTTAGAAGGCAGTTCAAAAGATGTACAGTTCTAAGGATTTTCATCTTATAGAAGTGGCATTTGAATCCATGTAAAACTGCAAATTTGAATTCATCTCAATTTCAAACGTAGAAAAATAATAATTGGATGTTGAAAACCAATATTAAAGCCCACATGGCCAGCTGAGGTAGATAGATTATACATGTTGCCTTTTATTTCAATGGAATTTTTCAGGTCAAAAGTTGTGGTCTTGATTAGCCATTAGGCATTTCAAACTTAACGTCCATTCTACAGAAGTGTCATTCATTTGCATGGTATTTTAGTTGATGTAAAATTTGAATATTGTCATAACTATTCTCTTACAATTTGGAAATGGAACAGGTGGGACATCAAGTAGAGGAAGAAATGTTGAGCATGTGGATTCTTTTGGTGATTCTGAGGTTCTTGATTTGTGATTTCTGTGAAGATGTCAAAGATGTATAAAGTATTTAAGCCTGACTAAATTTGTCACAATCTTTTCAGGAATCTGCTGAAGATGAAGAGATAAAAATATCCATCCAAAAAATGAGTAAGAAAAACAAAAAGAAGAGGAAGAAGTTGAAGGAGAAACATCACAAGGTATTTATCAATTTACACATTGTCTATCGTTTATCTTTTGCCTTCCAAGTTAGTCCTGAATGTGGTTTTTGCCAGAAATTGGAGTCGTCTTCAAGTGGAATGGCCAAAAAGAAGCTGAAACTATGATCTATATGGGCTTTCAAGCGATGATATTGTTAGATTATTGGAGCTTTAAATAGATTGATGGCATGATAAGAGTCACTAACTTGTTTGAGGTTTTACAGTTGCAGAAGCTAACCACTACATTCCATCGTGCTTTCTCAAATTTGAACTAATATTTCTTGCTTGGCCAGTTGTGCAACTCTTTCATTCTTGTAACATTTTACTTTGTGCCATAAGTTATGAGCTTTGATGAGATTCATAGTTAAAGGAAGTGTTTTTTCGTTAGACTGCTCAAGGTTTTAACCTGAGTGCTTTAAGTCGAATTTTGACAAGAAACAACATTTGGGAACAGAGGCGTAAGGACCTCAGCTGTTTTGGGATGATTAAACGATATGGCAGCTGATTATAGTCACAGTGCATATCGGCTGCTTTAGTCTGGTTTTGTGTACTGTCAATTAGGTTTTTAATTTGTAAATACCCTAAATTGATCATCAAAACTAGTAATATATTTGTTATCATTTTTTATTCGATTCAATTGATAATAAATGGTCCTCCATTTTAATTTTTTTCCTAACTAGTTTTTTGATACGTGCATTGCATGTGTTTCTCAGTTTATTAGTACAAACTTAAAAAATTAAATGTTATTGCATACTGTTAATTAGTGAAAAAAAATCAGGTCTAAAAAGAATATTACTTTTATGAATCATTTTTTTTCAGACACCTTTCTATCTCTAAATAACAAATCAAGAAATAAATATACTAATAAAATTAGTTGTGTGGAAGGAATATTGTCTACATTCATATAATATTCTTTGTTACTTAGTGTATTAAAGGATCAATTTTCCTAGACTTTTTATTAATAATCTTAAAAATTTAATTTTCATAAATAATTAATTACCATCTCATCAAAATAAGAATAGTTATTATAAGAACCTGAAAAAATCACTACAAAGATAATTGAGATAATTTTTTTTTGTTATGTTATCAAAGAGAAAAATAGTCCTACATGTGCTTCTATAATATCTTTTAAATAGCAAGACATATGAAAAAAAAACTACGTTAATCCTAATAATATAACACAATTACTTGTATAAATTAACAATAACATAAACAATCTATGCCAAGACTCTATGCATATGTCAATCCTTGCTATCAACTCTGGATCAAGATATTCTTCGCAAGTTAGAAGGTTACAATAATTTGAAAAATTAAGAAATTATTGTATTGATTGCATACAACATGATTAAAAGATCAATTAAAAAATAAAATTGTAATATATAACATTAAAATAAAGTATAATAATTTAAGAAAAATATTAAAAAATAATTTTGTATAAAGCAAAATTTTTTAATGAAAAATAAAAAGTTCAAAATACATTTTTAAGGGTCTCTACACTTTTAATATAGAAAGAAGATTAAAAAAAATTATTAAGTAAAGAAAGAACATATTATTTTTTTATTAAATAATTGATAAAATCTGAAATACTTATCAAAATATTTCCGCTCGATATGTAATGTTGTATTTTCAAGCCAAACAAAATTGTTTGAAAAAAGAGACAGTAAAAATGACTGTTGAAATTCTAAAATATAGTATTATTGAAAAAAATAAAGGAAAAAACATTACCTCTTCGTCAACAGATGTTAAAGTCTTTAGAGTGCTTTTATTGGTACCTTTTTATATTATTTTATTGGTCAATTGTCAATAAGTAGACTTTTATTATCCAATAAAAATCATATTTTTTTAAGGTACTAATTGTCACAACTTCATTGATCAAGTACTTCTCAGAATCCATCGCAATATTGTCTTAAATAAATTATTCAAAAAAATAATAAGAATAATATATGAATTTATAACATAAAAACATTTATAAGATGAAAAAGTATCACCTTATTTGAGATATTACTTTACGTGAATAGATGAAGAGGTTAGAAATAAAATAATAGAAATTTTTAAAGAGTGAAAATTTATTAGATTAAACTAACTAAATGAAGATCATAAAGTGTAAAAGAAAGGAAAAAGAATACGAAACAAAGAAAGTGTGTGTATAATATAAGAAAATTGATAATTAAATTGAAGTTCGAGAAAAAAATAATAAAATAAGATCTAACACCACTTAGCACACATAGATGAAAGGAATGAATGAATAAAAAGTTAAAATTAAAGTGTTTTTATAGAAGTAGAAAAGTCATAATTTAAAAAGGGAAGAAAATAATATTTTAATATATTTAGGATAAAACTTTAATTTTTTTTAAAATTTTTTTTACTAATTTTCTTTTACACCAAATCTATTTTAATTGAAAAAAGATCGTAGAAATTTTTCTTTATTTAATTTTTATTTATATTTAATAATATTAAAATAATAATTCTCAAAAAACAGTAAAAAGTGAAAAAATGATTTTGTGTAAAAAAAATCTTTTAATGAAAAACAAAAAATTTACTCAACATTATTAAGAACCTTCACTGTTAATATAATATAAATACATAAATAAATACAATTTCTTCAACAAATTTTAATTAATTTATTTGTAGAACTCCCACAGGCCAAAAACAACATCGTACCAAATTTTAATTGCTTTATTTGTTTCCTTAGAAAAACTCCAATAAGCCAACAGGAAGAAAACACTACCACCAAGTTAACGACCATGAAATTTGAAAAAAAAAATAGATTTGTATTTAAAATCTAACATCATGAAGAAAACACCACCACTAAGATAACGAAAATGTGAAGAAAATAGATTTTTATTTAAAATGTAAATAAATTAAAATTCCAATCATAATAGCAGCTACTACAACCTTGGAGTAGGTAAGCCAACTCCATCAATTTATTTATGATAACTAACAATAATAATAAGCGGAAGATAGGATAGAAAAAGTCGAGGTGAAATTATCGATGTGCAATGCGATACAAAAATACACCAAGCACCCCGAAGTAACCAAAATGACAAACTATCCAGACTTGGTATCATCTCAAGAGCTTCTACGTAGATAGACATAAATATACATTACAGAGGTTTGACTGTCCAAATACAATAAAAAAAATAAGGAAGGGAGCTCAGTACACACCGTTACGGATGATCAGACACGCGCTGAGAGCGGCTCAAATTGGGATGTACATCAAAAGTACCAAAAACACGAGTTAATATCATAGACAGATCGAGCTTAAAAAGATAATGTACGAGATAAATAACACACAGGAAAAAATGTAAGTATTAGGTAACAGGGCATCAATAAAGCCAAGTGCCATAAAATATATCCGTATTAACTTCTCCACAATGCACAAAGTATGCCATTTGATGGTAAATACTAAAAGTAAAACCCGAATAAGTAGACAACGGCTCCTCGAAATTGCCTCGAGCTCATCAACAATATATTAGACGGGCCGCCCCAAATTGTCTCGAGCTAATCAAATATAAGTATAATAATTCGAAAAAGGAAGTCTCTGGGCCGCCAGGAATATGCTTCGAGTTAATCATATGTAGCCGGAAAATATGTCTACGGACCCTACGAAATTATGCGTCGAGCTTATAATTTATTTATCTTGCTAGTATTCATGCCAGAACCATCTTTATACCAAAATCCTATAAATTTCATAAAAATCCCAAAGTTCCATTTTTCATAAGGTTTTATATTCTAATATCAATTTAAATCAATCTTCACTCAATTTACACGATCACGATAATAATTTCAATAAAATTGCAACTTATCACAAATGGAGAGATTTCATCAAGTCTAGGCATAAACAACCGTAAAACTTGTAATTTTTAGCAATTAAATAATTCTAAAATGCGGCACTTATCGGCCTAAGTTTATATCACCTAAAAACCATTTCTAAGAATTTTACGGATCAATTCACAGGCATTATCCTAAACTAAGGTTTTTTGGTGAGTTCCTTCAAATTATACCAAAAAGTATTTCTACATTTTCAACTCACTAAAATTCTATCAATCTACCACCTAATCATGTAGGTTAGGAAACTAGGGCCACAAGTGGGTTCATGAGCAATTGAGTTAAAATCATGCAATAAGATGAAAATCATATAAGGATCATGCTATTGAAATCGATTTGGATTATTAGTAAAGGAACCCACACCAATCCAACAAGCCCAAATCATCATATATTTGAAATCACTCTAATTCACTTAAAAATAATAAAAATCATGTAATCCTTCATATTTCATGCATAAACAGATATAACAATCATGTAAGAATCATAATCCAACCATTTGGAATGTCTTCACAGAATCCCATAGAAATCCATGCTTAAACTTTGAGAAAAAAGGAGAAATAAGTTGGGTTTCATGGATGAATATAATCCATGGATGAATCCCTACATACCTCAAGTGAGAATTCCTAAATTTGAAGAAAAAAATTCTGAAAATTTCTTAGCCAAACCTTCAAACCCTAGCTTCAATGGAGAGAATCACTGGAGAGAATTTTTGTAAACTTTGGAGAGGGTTGTGAGAGTCAATGAGATAGAATGAATTAGGAATATGTTTTATTGGAATTGGGTTAGTTAAGTTAGTTAGAAGGGTCAAAACGACGTAGTTTAAGAGTTAAATGAATTAGAAATGATCGAAAAGCCCTTCACTAAAATCTGTCGAACCCATCCACAAAATCCTGTACATGACCTGTAAACCATTCCACGGATCATGCTTTGGTTCGTACTAGGCATGGTCCCAAAAATTGAGTTACTAAAAATTACAATTGAGAACCACGAAATCCTATGTACTGTCCATAGTTTTATTTATGGACCGTAGAACCCTTCCGTAGAGTGCTTCGAGACTTAGAAATTATTTCCTCTCTCAGGGTCCCATTCATAACTCAAACTATGGGTCGTATAAAAGAGTACGACCCGTCCTGTTCCTCATGGAGTAAATTCCAGTGACCAAACATTTTCACCAACTTCAGGACCTTAACCACGAGACCTTCTACCACTCGTGGTCCAATCAACGAGCTGTAGATCGACTCATGAAACCAGTCCTGCTTGAATTTTTGCAACTTCTCCATTTTTCAAGCTTTCAATATGCAAGGTGTTACACAAGCTGCCCAAAACCACCTCAAGCGCATCAACAATATATTAGAAACCCAGAGGTAACTACGAACTGCCCGGAATAGCCTCGAGCTTATCAAATATAAGTGTCATAACCCTAAAAGGTGAATCTACAGGTCGTCTGGGATATGCTTCGAGCTTATCAAGTATAACTACGTAATTCAAAAATATGTCTACAAACCACCCAAAATTATGCTTCTCGCTTATTATTTATTTATATAAATAGTTTTGCCAATATGCATGCCGACCACCTTTCTACCAATATCCTATAAATTTCGGCAAATTTCATAAAAATTTCAAAGTTCATTTTCCATGAGGTTTCATATTCTAATATCAATTTCAATCAATGTTCATCCAATTTACACGATCACAATAGTAATTTCAATAGCATTGCAACTTACGACAAAGGGAGATTTCATCAACTCTAGCCATAAGCCTTTGTAAAACATATAATTTTTAGCAATTAAATAATCTGACAATCCGGCACTTATTGACCTAAGTTTAAATTCCCTAAAAGCCATTTTTAAGGAATCTACGGATCAATTTACAAGCATTATCCTAAGCTAAGGCTTTTCGGTCAAATTTCTTTAAATCACGCTATCATACCAACAAGTATTTCTAAAATTTTAACTGACTAAAATTCTATCAATCCACCACCTTATCCTGTGTAACTACTAAAATTATATAAAAATCACTCCAAGCCAAGTCCTAAAAATGGAAACTGTAGCCTACCTCAAAGCTAAAATCGCTACAACAGAGCTTTATCCTTCCGAGTTGCCTCCAAATGTTGTCACTCTATCAAATTATTGAATAAAATACCAAAACAAGACTAACGGTACTCATATTTCTATAATTAATTTCAGATTGGAATTGAGACCGTCGCACAAAATTGAAAAATCAACTCCATCACAAGGTCCCAAATGGATCAAGGAACTTTTACCCCAAAAATGACTACATTTCGAGCACTAGTAGGGCCTAAGCCAACCCACCCAAGTTTTAAGCAATAGAACTTTATGAGAAAGGAAGAAATGACAAAATTTATTTGAAACTTACAAAGATTTTAGGATGAGAATAGGGCCTCAAACGCCCCCACAAAATTATCAACCCATCGGAACAAGTATCACTGAAATCAATGGAGAAATATCCTCAATATCCCAACAATACCAAGTCCAATAATGAAATTTGGTTGTTGAAGTCGGGGGATTTAAGCTTCTGTTTTACCAAAAGTGGTCAGAAGGTCACTTAAGCTATCCCTGCCCAAGGATGCTTATCACAAAAACGACGGGCAAGTCACAAAAGCGGCTGGCAAGGCGCTTAAGCGATTCCCGCCTTCCCTATTGCTCTTCGCTAAAGCGACTCATTGGTCACTAAGCAGCATTTGCAAAAGTGATCGCGGATCGCATTTTTTTGAGCACAAGGAAAATCGAACCAAAGTTCATTCTGCATCAAACCAGTGTTTCAAAGCTAACCGTCCCGACAAAATTCTTATTTGAATGCGTTTACCCAAATGTTGATCAAAGTCCAATTAAAGTTAAAATGACTTTTTGCACAAACTCAAAATGGAAGCCTCAAAACTCAAACCAATCTTCTTCCTGGATCAAAATGGACATTCCGGAGCTGATGGAATTGTCGAAATTTTCATATGATTCTCGTATCTCTGGGTGCTGACTAATGTCAACTCTTTTCAACTTGAAGCTCTAATAAAAAGAGTAAAACTTGCTGAAAACTCGCTCAACCGCTATAGGAAATCAAATCATTCATCTCAACCCCACATAATAACCAAAAAAAACTATGGGGAGGGACAAAACGAAAAACACGTAAAAGTACGAAGTTTAAAAAAAATAAATAGAAACATCAGTTGGTTCCGGGGGGGGGGGGGAGGGGGGTTATGGTGAGAGCAAATGGGGGAGGAGGGTAAGAAAAATATTTTATATTATAATTTTTTAAAAACATCAGTTGGTGTTGCATCACTTGTAGATTCAGTTTGTTGGTTTTGTCCACACTTCTCAGAAACAGAGTCATTGCACATATGTATGTCTATTGTATCTCCATTTTTTAACAGTAAACCAAGGTCTAATAAATCTCCATCCTTTATTAATTTTATCAAAGGACCATCCTTGGAGACAATATAAGTTGTTCCTAACTTATT
>JAOTQJ010000001.1:16451416-16472415 GCA_025642045.1 Solanum sejunctum | reverse complement strand
TTTAAATTTAAATTTTTGTAAAATTAAATTTTCTAATTTGTTTTATTCATTGGGTGGGGCTGGGGTGCCGGGGGGATGGGGGCTTGGGGTGGGGTAGAGGGGGGCTAGAGGTGGAGAGAGGAATAAAAAATAAAAATTTAACATATTATTTTATTAATTTGCTATTGTTTTAGCATATATAAAAATCTCTAAATTGAACCAATAATATATAAAATTGAACTGACCGATCCACACGTTCTCCCAAATATTAGAAAAAGAATTAATTTTCTCTTCCCAATAAAAATTTAATTTAATTTTTAAAAAAGTTAAAAATTTTTGCTCACTCTCATCCACTCCAACTTCTTTCAAGAAAAGGTTCATTTATATTATGATTAAATCACTTTTATCTATATTTATCCATATTTAAATGGATAAATATGAACTTTATCTATTTTTTATCCATCTTAAATGAATTAGATGTCCAACTCATTTAAAGTAAGTAAACTAGATAATACTCAAATAATTTATTAATTTTGCCACTTCTACTCCTAATTTAAAAGTCAAAAACTCGTTCCCGTTGTTGTAATTCCCAAAGTTTCAGTGTCCTATATAAGCATTTCGAATTCTTGAATCAGAAAAAAGACAAATTATACTAAATTCAATTCGAAAAGGGAAAAGTATAAAATAATTTTGCTGGCATAAAATACAAAAACAGAGTTTCGCGGCTACTACCCCCAAAATATTTTCATCTTTTTCTACCTTCTCTCTACCGCAAATGCTGCAATTTCTCACCGGCGCTTCAAAATTCACCCATCCAATTCTTTCATTTGTATCGCAGCTCATGGTTCTGTAATTTGATTGAGAATCTGAAGCAGTTTTCATAGGTAAACAAACTTACCTTTTTCTTTTTGTTGTACCCAACAAATTTGTGCAAAAAAGGGGCTAGGGAGGGGTGGGTGGGTGGGTTTAACTCTTGATTTTTGAAAGTTCCAATCTTTTCTTTTGGGTCTTTCAACCAGTTTATCAGATCGCCAATTTTATATGTGTTAAGTGTTTCTTGTTAATTCTGTTGAGTGCTGAGAGTTAGTAATTGTATCTTTTGGTATGGTTAAAGGGTATAGAGATGTTAATAAACCCTTGTTCGTCATGCAAGGAAATTTATTGATCTTATCACTAGGAATTATTGGTTGGCATAAGGCCATATATTTGCTGGATTTACTAGGTAAACGCAAGTAAGGTGTTTTCTTTTTGTGTGTAGAAGAAATTTATATGGAAGATGCTGTTTAAACGTATGGAAGCACCATAGAAGTACTTAGGTGCAGCTACAATTTTGAGCTGTTAATACAAATTATGCATGCATATCTTTGATAACTATTTGAAAGGACCATGTGAGTTTTGAAGGTTAAAACAAAAGTTACTAGTTGCTAATAAGCCACTTAATTGCTTATATAATTTTTACTATTTACTTATATATTGATCAATAAACTATGTCGTGGACATCATGCTTATTAGCAATGTGTTTTATCGCTTCCCAAAATGTATTGTTATAAAAAGAATTTTACATTGTGCTTACCTGATTCTGCTTTTTGGTATAGGTTTTTAAAGATTTTGGGCATGGCTCCAGCAAAAAAATCTAGAAGCATAAAGAAACGACTTTCTCCTACAACTGAAATCACTCCCAGTAAAGATGGCAATGGGGACAATGCAAAGAAAAGCTTGCAACGGGTGAGTTTTAGTATACTTTTGTTTGCTTTTGTGATTTTCCATGATGAGGCATGTAAGTGAGTTCTTTTATGTTTTTATTTATTTTTGAATCTAGGATAAATTAGTATCTTCTTGGAAATGATAACATGCTCTTTTTTTTTGGTTTGATAAGTGGAGCCTTATGATAACATAGGCGGTGCATCTTACCTTTTCCATAATAGAAAGTTGAAAAGAGAGAGATAGTGCAAGGAGAGGAATGATTTTGTCAAGGATGTTAGGAAGTTGCTAGAAATGTGTCACAGAAGTCAAGACATTTTTCTGCGTGTTTTTCTTTGAATGGAAGAGGAAAATTTGGACTGATAAGACAATGTCTGGTTTTAACTTTCAATTTCCTTAAAGGATATCGTAACTCTTTCATCACACTCTTTTTATGGAAGTTATTTTTGTGGGGAAGTTTTCAAATTGTTTTCCAACCACTTTCTTCTTACTAAACTCTAAAGGCGGTGCGTATGGGGGAAAGTTAAATTTCCAGCACTTTCCTTTTTTATTCTTGTCAACTATCAAGTCCCATGCTGGTTGAGGGAAAGAATTGTTGTTTTCCTTATATATACTTGGGAAAGCCTACTCTTGTGAGCTAGCTTTTGGTGTTGAGGAATGAGCTAGGTCCATTGGTTGTTGTTTTGTGTTTCTTAATGTTGGTCCCGACATTATGTTTTGTCAATGCTCCAATGTCCAGTCCTGAGTGTGGGGAAAGTGTCAAATCTGAGATTGGTTGAGGAGATGGATTGTTGTTCCTTTTATGGTTCTGACAATACTCTCCTTCCATCATGATCTAGGTTTTGGAGTTGAGTTAGGGCTTAGGCTAGCCACCAAGGTTCATTCTTCCCACCAGATGGTTTCTTAAAGAAAGTGGTAATATGCTGAGTTGGAAAGGAGAAATATTTCATCAAGTTTCATGGGTTCGATTTAACATGTTCTATGAAGACTGGGGAGGGCTAGGCATCATGTTTGCATTTTGATACGTTTTTTGGTTCAAAATTGCAGAAGAGGAAGTTGTCTGACATGCTTGGTCCCCGGTGGAGTGAAGAAGACCTGACACGCTTCTATCAAGCATATCGCAAGTATGGTAAAGATTGGAAAAAGGTCAGTCCAAATTCAAAGTATATCCATTAATTTTGAAGTTTCTTGAATATACCCTGTAACTTGCATATGTTTTCTGTTGATTGATCTCTGATGCCTTGCCTCTAAGAGCTGCTTTTTGCTTATTGCAGGTTGCATCTGCAGTAAAATCCCGAACTGCAGAAATGGTGGAAGCTCTTTACACGATGAATAGGGTAGGCTCTGAATGCCACAACAAAGTATCTCGTCTTTACAATTGAATCCTCTTAGCTTATGATATCATCTAACGATATATTTTGATTGGTGATACCTCTCTTCATCTTCTTATTCATATTCCTGCTGATATATACCTGGTCTTAAATGTTGTCTATACTGATAGCATGGTGAGAGAGTTCATTTTGTTGGAATGTTGTTCTAATGCTTCATGTTGTTGGTTTGTGAACATTTTATTCTATATAAGTTCTTTGAGGAGCAAAATACTCCAATAAGTCTGATCTTTTTCACCAAGAAATTTTGGTTAGGGTTGTCAATTTTTGAGGGGCTGTTTTCATCTGTTCTTCAGTTTCTCTAATACTAGTTGGCAATCAATTAACATCACTTGCCCTCTGCCACAGAGCCTTTCTTTCTTACCCTTGGAAATAATTTAACCTTCTCTCTTACATGGTCATGATTGGCTTATGGTGCTATGTGCTTCACTACTTGTATTATAGATGCCTCTGGATGTTATTAACATGAGCTGAAATCTCCTGTCTCCATTAGTGCTCTGTACATAATCAGATAGGCTGTATACGCGTGATTTGCTGTTTGGAACTCACCACTGCATAGATTTCACTTTCAGGTGTCTAAAGTAGGGTTGCACGATTAATTTGAGATTGTCATGTATCAAAGACTTCGCACACATAAGTTTCCATTTTGCACCTTGTAAAAATGACATCTCCACTAAAGAATAGTAGGAAAGGAGGAGGATTGTGTTAAATGGTAAAGAACATAGTTCACAGTGTTTGCAGTAGGATCTAGGATGTTGTATATCCTTTAGCAATAATATAAGACTTAAAGTTTTCCCCGTGTTTCTCATAACAAAATATGACATTTCTATTCTGTTGTTACTAGCAATTTAATATTAAAAAAAAGAAAGGGCCCGGTGCACTAAAGCCTTACTTGCTGTGTGCAGGCCTTGGGAAGGGTCCAACCACAAGGGTCTGTTGTACACAACTTCTCAAAAAATAAAAAACAAGAGTCTATTGTACAAAGCTTACTTTGCATTTCTACTAGAGGGTGTTTCCAAAACTTGAACCTGTGACCTCCTGGTCACATGGCAGCAACTTTACCAGCTACTCCAAAGTTCTCCTTCTATAATTGATTTTGTGTGTGGTGTTTGTGTCATGGTAACCAGCTTAGTTCAACTTTTAGTGCTACTTTATTTTACTTTTCTGGATTCTGATATGGAATGTGGGGTAATTGATATTAGTTGAAGATTTGCATCAAAACTGATCCTCACATTCATAAATCTGGATTACTAGTCGGTGATATGATCTGTTCATATTTCTTTTTGGTGCTATTATGTTGCATTAATACCATGAAACAGCCCTCTAAACTCCATTGCAATTGTAAAAGAAAACTGTCATTTCCTGGTGAAGCACATTCATTTAGAAAGAGCAGTCTCTTTTTTGTAGAGCATATCCATCATCTTCTCGACCAACATTTGGTCTAAAAAAGAGTAATCACTTCACTTATGATTATTTTTGCCATTTAGATAGCTATATACATAGAAAGCATGAAATTCCAGGTTATTCATCATTCACCAACGAACATTACAACGAACATTACCCCAATGCCTCAAAGGCTCCCGCCCATTGCGGGGTAAGGGGGGGTAGGATGTACGCAGCCTGACCCCTATGTTTAAAAACTTAGCGTGGCTGTTTCCAGATGACCCATGATGAGCGTCGAAAGTTGCATTGACTAACTATTACTTCACAATTGAAAGAAGCGCAGACAGTTTAAAAAGCCATTTTGCTTTATTCATCATTCACCATTGTGTTTATAAAAAAGTCATTATAAATTATGGTCTTGTGATTTTAGCCAGTAACAGGTCAACTACAATTTGATGATTGTTTCTATGGTGTTATTATGGTTAGATTTTAAATTTAGAATAAACTTCAGTGAATAAATAATTGGCATGGAATATATTGTACTTAAGACATATAAAATGATGATGCAATTCATTATCTACTCCACTGTACTGTATTTTCAGGCTTATTTATCTCTTCCGGAGGGGACTGCATCTGTTGCTGGGCTGATTGCCATGATGACTGATCACTACTGCAACTTGGTAAGACTTTTAGACATATATCTAAAACATCTGAGGTGACATCCTCAGCATTAGCAAAGGTCTTTACTAGCTGTTAGGGGTTGTTTGGTACCGAGACAAGTTATTCAGGGATTAATAATGCTTGGATCAATAATTGAAGATTAGTAATGTAGGGATTATACTCTAGGAATAGTATTCAAGGATTATATCTTAGTTGATGTTTGGTTTGTTGTATTAAAAATGAGTAGATCAATTCATAAAGCAATAACAATTGCCTTTTCAGGCTGTGGATTATATTTTAAAGGTACATAGAATAATAATAATGAGCATTGTTGTCTTTTCAAAATATAGTTATTCCACCTTGAACTAGATATAAAGTTATACCAAAATTATGGTACAAGTCAATGCATGACATATAAAGTTATACTAAATAATACGGAGTTATAAAAAGCCTACCAAACATGAGATAAATTAATGCCGTATTCTATACTTCTATTTTCTTAGTACCTCATATCAAACAAGCCCCTTATTAAATAAATAGCAGGAACAATGATTCCAAGCTTTAAGTCATGATAGCAAAAGCATTTTTCTCACTGTCGACAAGAAAACTTTTTTGAAAAGAGAAGTGTATATATGCTCAATACATCACTTATATTTGTTCATGGTTTCTGAGTTCTAGTGTTTAAATATTGTAGCTGTGTCTTAGTTTTGGGAATTGCTGATGAATTAACTTGACTATGTGATGTCAGGCAGCAAGCGACAGTGAGCAAGAAAGTAATGAGGATGCTGGAATGGCTCGAAAACCTCAGAAATCTGCATGGGGTAAAGTTCACCATAATATATCTAAAACATCTGAGATGACATCCTCAGCATTGGCAGCTAGTCATGGTTGTTTAACTTTGTTGAAGAAGAAGCGTTCAGGAGGTGTGTTGTCCTTTCTATCCCTCCCACAACATAAAGGGATAATTCAAATTTAGTATTTAGTATTATTTTGACAAAAAAGAATATAATATCTGTAAAAAGTCATCCAGCTGGACCTGTATTATAATCTTTCTCGCTTGTTATTCCCGCATACAGTTTGTTGTCAACAGTGCACTGTACTTTCATGCAGTAGTAACTTTTCCTGGGATGTCATTTTGCTGAGCCGTCTCACATAACTTATTTACAGATTTAACTGAGGTTGACCTCTTTGAATGTACATAAACCAGATCTTTCTTTTCATTTATTATCTGTTACTAAAGATAGAAGCCTATTCTCTTTTACCTTTATCTAAGGATTGAGCACTTTTCATGTGATAATATTGATGAATTTTCTATGGAGTTGCCTTTCAGGAAGCCGGCCTCGAGCTGTTGGAAAACGAACCCCACGCTTTCCTGTTTCTTTTTCTTATGATAATCCCATGGATGAGAAGTATTTTTCTCCAAGTAAGCAGAGTTTGAAACCGCAGTCAGATGACACTGATGATGATGTGAAGATAGCGTTAGTTTTAACAGAAGCTTCACAAAGAGGTGGTTCTCCTCAGGTCTCCAAGACACCAAACCGTAGGACGGATGGTGCTATGACCTCACCTATTGGGACTGCTGAAAGAAAGGTATTACTTAACTAATGTTTCACAGTGTGACTTATCTGCATAGACTTTATGTCCATAGCAGATCAACTATTTGATTTCTTTTGCAACTAGCGTGCTAAAATGGATATGGGCAATGGCAAGCTTCTTAGTAATGAAGTGGATGAAGAAGAGGGAAGCATGGAAGCAGACACTGGTGAGCTGATGCAGTATAAGAATGATTTGAGGGAAACTGGAACCGTTGGTCGAACAACACAGAAGCGAAAAAGGCCTTACGGTAAAAAGTTGGAAGTCGATGATAGTGGTGACAATTATTTTGATGATATCAAAGAGGCATGTAGTGGTACAGAAGAAGGTCAAAGATTGGGTGCGGTGAGGAGTAAATTTGAAACCACAAATGAAAAGAATTCAAGGGCCTCACTACAAGGCCCTAGAAAGAGGAGTAAAAAGGTTCTTTCTGGGAGAGGTATTACAAAGTTTTGTGTAGATACTGTTGTTTAGAACTTTCCATTTAATAATTTGACAGCATTTCAAATGTTCCTTTGGTCATCTTTGATTGTTCTATTTTATCTTTTTGCCACGAGTTAAGAGGGGGAAGGTGGGGATGCACTTTTGGAAACATAAGTGAAGTTGAGTCCCTAATAAGATCTGAACATGCATCCAAATTTGATGATAGTGCTGAGCAGTTAGTATGAGGTCTTACTACCGCACTAACCTAAACTAGGGCTAATTTCTTTGAAGGAGAAAATGACAGTTTTTATTTCATCACAATGACCATTAACTCTTACAAATTACAATGTCAAAATGCATGAGTGTATATTAGACTGTATCTGCTTTGTTTTAGCAGAAGGCTACGTAAACCTCAAATACTATCTCCTTAAACCGCAAATACAGAAGCTGTCACTCAAGGTTGATCCACAATAGACATACTAAACATCCCTCGGGCAATGTTTAACAGGTAAAGTGGTTGGGAACTTTAGAATGTGAACAGCATCAGAATAAGAGTAGAAATCCAGAGAAGATTTTCACAAATAACCCAAACAAAATAAGAAACAAAGGGAAACATAAATAGGTTTCCCAAGTGCTTAATCATCAAACCAAGTTTCCCAAGTCTACCTTCAAGACTCGAAGTCTCGGTTACTTCTGTGCCATTGTAATGATAGTACGTTAAGCTTTATAATTGCCACTCTTGGGGATATTTTCCTTTTCTCCAGTTTTTCTCCTTACAAGGCTTTACTATGGCAGGTAATAGATGAGAACATTACCTTCATAACATTAATCTTTATGGAGGTACTTTATCTGTAAAAGTTTTTTTTTTTTGGAATGGGTAACAGTATATTCATATAATACTTTATCTGTAAAAGTCTTAGTCAAGAAAAGGTAGATAATGGATGGACTCAGAACTACAAGTTTTCAGCAACTTAGGGCTTAGGACATCACGGAAGTTCTGTTATTTTGAGATACTGTTTCTTTTGTCGTTTACTTGACTTTGTTTTTCAAGTTGTAAAGCAAGAAGTAATTTCTGAGTTCTGTTATTTTAATGCGAAGTAGCTTGCTACTTTTGGTAAAATAATTTGACTTTAAACCTGTTATATTATATGACAGAAACTGTTATATCTTGGTAGACTGAGTGAAAATAGAGAATATATGTGCTTACTTTTTCCTTCATGTAGATGAAAGCTCCGCTTTTGATGCTCTACAAACTTTGGCTGATTTGTCTCTAATGATGCCAACAGAAGAAAATGAAGATGGTAAGGGTACAAAATTCTGTTTCTATAGATCTTTGCATGAAATCTTGCTTGTATAGCTATTTGAGATATGCTGGTGTTGATAGTATCTCTCCATCCCGCTTTCGCAGTCTCCCTGTCTTAGCCTAATATTCTAGCCACTTCGACTTCTATGCATTCCTGCATCTTCTTTTGTTATTTGAAACTTTTGATCTTTGGATTACGTACTTAGAGGTCAGATTTTTTTCTGTGAATTAGTTACTGAAAAGTTTACTTAAGGTAAAAATTGTATATGAACAGTGATTTCTATTTAGCTTATCTTTGTGCATTTACTTTCGGATTATGCTATGCTTCTCTTTCCTTAATCTCTTCAGCTGCTTCCTGTCCCTGTATGAGTTCAACAACAACAACAACAACAACATACCCCAGTGCCTCAAAAGGCTTCCGCTCATTGCGGGGTGAGGGGGGGTCGGATGTACGCAGCCTAACCCCTATGTTTAAAAACATAAAATGGCTGTTTCCAGTGTCCCTGTATGAGTTCACTTGCAGAATTTATGACCTGTCTATTGTGTTTCAAATGTCTAAATTACTCCAAAAGGTGTATGGAAACCAAAACAATGACTTTGTTTATGATTAAAATTCTTATTCTTTGGGCCAAACAGACACGAACATACCAGTGATGTTTCCTTTTTTGATAATATAAGTTTTTTTTATTTATATACCATCTCCTAGAAAGTGCTTTGAAGATTTAAAAGATATTGGGCATATTCATACTGCAATTGTAAGGGATCTGTTAGAAGAGGAGTAGGAACAAGAATAATATCTAAAATCCTATTTAGAATAGGAATAGAAATAGGAATACCAATAGTATATAGAATCCTACTTGGAAAAGGATTTTATTATAGTATCCTAGTTGGAAAAGGAGTCTAATATAGTATCTATAAATAGGGTCTCAATGTAATAATATAGAGACAACAACTCAATAATATTCTTTTCTATTTTTCTCACATGGTATCAGACCTTCTTTGGTCCTGGTTGAAAATCAAAGAGCTTCCGCTGCCGGCGGGTGGCTATGACCCATATATGCCGCCCGTCTGGCCAATGATTATGTTAGGAAAAATTAGGTCACAGTGTACTGTTTTGGTGAATATTTTTTTTCATATCTAATTTGCGTAGCACCGTGCATCTTTTCGGCGACCACTTTCTCATATTCAATTTGTTTAGCACCATGCCATCTTTTTGGTGACTACTTTTTCATATTCAATTTTCGTAGCACCAGACAATCTTCCTGGTGATTATTTTCTTATTTGTGTTGGGTCGTGCTATCATTCCTACCCTATCCATAGAATTTCTCTTTTTCAGTAGGGTCGTGCCATCAATATGATTCTACCTATATAATTCTTATTTTCCAATTGGGTCGTGCCATCATTTCGACCCTACCCATATAATTCTCTTTCTCAGTAGGGTCGTGTCATCATTCGGACCTTACTCATATAATTTTATTTCTCAATTCATGTCAAGTTTCAGCTATCAAATATAATAATTTGGCGCATGAGCAAGTTCTGACCAATTTACTTTCTTGGAGCAATTTCGAGATGATCCATATTGTCATTCTCCATTGACCTCTTAATCAATTATTAAGAATGCTTTTCTCCGTGATGATCTTGAGGAAGAGATCTATATGGAGCAACTACCTAATTTTGTTGCTCAGGGGAGTTTGATAGCGTTGTATATTGATTGTGTAAGTCACTTTATGGTATGAAATAGTCTTCTGAGCTTGGTTTGGGACGTTCAACAATGCAATTCAGGAATTTATTACTCTGTGTTTTATCGACATTATGCATCAAATTCAGTATTTCATGAGAAGACCAAGCACATTGAAATTGATTGCATTATGCATCAAATTCAGTATTTCATGAGAAGACCAAACACATTGAGATTGACTGGCATCATGCATCAAATTCAGTATTTCATGAGAAGACTAAACACATTGAGATTGACTGTTAATTTTGTGAAGTCGAGTGATCAACTTGCAAATATCTTACCAAACTTTTCATTGGTCGTCGTATTAATTACATTTGTAACAAGCTAGGTACGTGTGACTTGTATGCACTAGCTTTAGGGGGAGTGTTAGAATAGGAATAGGAACAAGAATAATATCTACAATCCTATTTAGAATAGGAATAGGAATAAGAATAACAATACTATATAGAATCCTACCTGGAAAAGGATTGTATTATAGTATCCTAGTTGGAAAAAGAGTCTAATATAGTATCTATAAGTAGTCTCTCAATGTAATAATGTAGAGACAACAATTCAATAATATTCTTTTTCCATATTTCTCACAGGATCTAGTTTCATAGTATTCTCTATACTATTTACTATGTTCAACCTACACCAAAATTCAAATTATGTAGACCTTTGAACTTCACGATAGCTATATTACTTCTTTGTTAAATGATTCCTATCTGGTCAGCGACACGAATCACCAAACCTGCACTCTGGAATAGTAGTGCTTTGAAAAAGGCGTGATTGATTAAGTGAAAGATGCTAACAAAATAGTTAGAGATGCCGCAAGCAAAGATCATATAGCCTAATTGACATATTATAAGCTATTACTTTTTTGCTTAATGTGATGTGAGGGAACACAAGGGTTTTTTCTCCATTGGCCAAAGCCATGCACTTTAGTGCATTGTGCTCTTCAAATGATGAAGCACAAAATGACTCCAATGAGAAACACTTGGTCCTTTGAATTTCAACTTTGAGGAGTTGGATTAATATTAATGTTATTGTATATTTGATAATGACTTAGTTATTTTAGTTGAAAGTCAATTACTATAGTACTAACTTCATACGTGTATGGTATTTTCTAATTTTCTGTAGCTTGTGCGCTTTTCACTTTAGGTTGGATTTAGGGGTTACGTGGAGGGGTAGAGGTAGACTAAAAAAGTACTGGGGAGAGGTGATTAGACAAGAAATCGCGCAGCTTCACACATCATCGAGCACTTGACCATAGATAGAAAGGAATGGAGGTTGCATATTAGGGTTGAAGGTTAATAGGCTAGTAGAGGTAGGTTGTTGTCTTGCCTTGTGTTATAGTAGGTTAGTAGGATTAGTCACGTCTTTATATGTTGTGTTGTTACTACCCGTTAGTTATTTTGCTACTTTTTATTTTTATTTATAGAATTGTCATTGCTTTTCAGTTTAGTTGCCATTCTATATCTATTATTTTCTTATTTTGGGACTGATATATTTGAGTCGAGGGTCTTCGGAAACAACTTCTCTATCTCTATGAGGTAGTGGTAAGGTCTGCGTACACTCTACCCTTCCGAGACCCCACTTGTGGGATTTTACTGAGTATGTTGTTGCTTTTCACTTCAACCCCCAGATGACCTTGTCTCTTTTCTGCACTTTTCACTTTCAAAAGTGTCTTTCCAGTTGGTCCATAATATGCTCATATGAATATTTCTCTGGACATCTAAGCAGTTAGCATTCCCGCCTTTTCTGATCCTGCCAACTGATGATAGCTTTATTCAACTCTCTTGATCATGACCGACTGAAAACCATATATATTTACGAACATGCACCAAATATCTCAAATCTCGCTGCAGTTTGACATATAAGTAGGTAATTAATTTATTCCAAAAGCATCCCGTTTTTGCAGTAAAATGGATGTTTCCTTATTTAGAATAAACCAAAAGGAAGAAATTATTTAGCTTGTGATATTCTACCTAATGTGCTCATCTTCATTTGGCTGGAAAGAAGTCTTGCACATGTTTAGGTATTTCTTATTTGTTCTGAAATTTATATCTTTTTAAAATTTCTGTACAAGTAACCAAATAACAATGTGCAAGGATGTGGTTGACAGTGTCCTGACACCAATTTCTATGCAGACAGTGTAATGTTGTATAATCTTTCTTTGTAACATTTATTCACGGGCTACCATGTGCTATATATATCCCTTAGGAAGGAAAGGATAAATCTAAGGCATGCTTGCACTAATTCCTAAAGTAGCTGGTCATATTGGATGTATCTAGTAGCAATATTTGCTTTTTCTTGACTCTGTTTTTGTAAGTTTGTGAAAGGAGGTTACTGATTTAGGATTTCGATGTCAAGTTTATCACTAAGTATATGGATTCGGGATGTATTAGCAAGTGTAGAAGAATTCTGGAACTCGTAGATCTAACAGTGGATTCAAGGACAATGAAACAAGATTTTTACTTACTATTTCTTGTCATGATAATCTGCTGGCTTGCTCCTTCATGTATTTCTTTTGTGTTGTAGAAGATGATTATTTTCCATTCTTCTTTTCTGGGTTCTCTGCATTGTCCAAATAGCTTGTGGAGGGCTTACTGTCTTACACTTTTTCTTAAATTTTTAGTATCTGACTAGCGTTTAATTCTTCCATCTTGTCCAATTGTGGCATTGCTATTTCTTTCTGCTTGTGATTTCCATTTCCATTCACTTCTGGTGTTTAAGTTTGTTTTTCCATTAGCTATTTCCTTTTTTTTTTCAATTGAAGTGTTGGATATGCTAAATTCCTGTATCTTGATAACACTTCACATGTTTCCATTTGATATTGCAGTTGTAATTCTGTCTGCAAGTATATTAGATTCTCTCTTTTTCTTTTTCAGAGTCAATGATCCAGGTCAAGGATGAAATTGATGATCATGTCGATGAATCTGGCTCCTTGGAAGCCGTTCCAGCACACAGACAAAGAGACAAACGTGGATCGCCGGGGATTAAATCGAGATGGAGTCAACCTTTATCAAAGTTTGAAGTTGCTTCCAGTATGACATCAAAGCATGGTAAAGTTATATCTACTGATGTTAATGCTGTTCCTGAAACAAAGCAGGCTAGGAGGGCACAGAAAGCAATGTCGTCTAAGGTATTAGGAGACAGCTTTGCATCCCTGTTCAATATGCTGATGTGTAAATGACATGTAACAGCTCTGAGAATAATCATGCAGGGTCGAAAAGCTGAAGGTCATGTTAGCTATGATGTTACTGAATCACAGGAAGCTGTGGTGATTTTCTTACATTTGTCCAATTTAAGTGAATTTTTTTTAAGATTTAGACATGTTTGAGCTGCAGTGTTGAGCATTTGGCCAGACTGGATACTTTAATTAGCTGCACTGTTTCTAATTTGACATTGTACTTTTTTCTCCTATAGGCAAAAGAAGCATCAAAGAAGTCGACTAAGGATAAAAGATCCTATCCGGTCTCGCCTAAATTAATCAAAAATCAGGAGCAGTCATCATGTGCAGATCCAAGAACCGAACGAAGTGATTCACCTCAATCAACTGCACAGATCCCTGTGGAAAACCAGGTGGACTTGCCTACTAAAGTCAGAAGCAGGCGTAAGATGGACCCAAAAAAATCTCAAAGACAAAAAGATTTGAAGATTCCTGATAAAAGTTTGGATGATACTAGTGCATCCTTCACTGCACTTTGTGACAAAGCATTCAGTCTTAAGGTTAGTTATGCACCTTTGTCCATCTTGTAGTTCATTATCGTGATATGAACACTAGTTAACTTGCATGCAATACATGCAGAAAAGGATTTCCAGTTGCCTTTCCAACCATCAGGTACGAAGATGGTGTACCTATGAGTGGTTCTACAGCGCAATTGACTATCCTTGGTTTGCCAAAAGAGAATTTGTGGAGTACCTGTATCATGTAGGATTAGGGCATGTTCCAAGGTTAACTCGTGTTGAATGGGGCGTCATAAGAAGGTATACCTCTCAACATTCCTTCAAATTGGATGTCTCTGTTCCCTGGGAAAGTCCTAAAAGTTAGAAGTTTGTTATTTTTATGTTAATGGTGGTCCATTCAATCCTTGCGTTTTGATCTAGTTCTCTTGGCAAACCACGGCGATTCTCTGAGCAATTCCTGAATGAAGAAAAGGAGAAAATTAATCAATACCGGGAATCTGTCAGATCACACTATACTGAACTTCGTGAAGGTACCAGGGAAGGGCTACCAACAGATCTTGCAAGGCCTTTGTCGGTAGGGCAACGTGTGATTGCGATCCATCCAAAAACAAGAGAGATACATGATGGAAATGTGCTGACAGTTGATCACTCTAGATGTCGTGTTCAGTTTGACAGACCAGAACTTGGGGTTGAATTTGTCATGGTAATTTGTTATTGCTTAAATGTGCTTATTTGATATTTTACAATGTTAGTCTATAGTTCCTCTTATGTTCACAAAGATTTTGGACAAGATTAGAGATGATTACGAAGGTGCAAGTAGCACATATATGGATATAGCGAGAGACGGTTTAAATGGTATGACCAGGCCCTGCATAGACCTCCATATGCATCTATCCTTGATTGCAGCGCTATGATGATTGAGGATAACCGAAAAGGACATGGTAAATCTGAAATGACATTGGGGAAGTTGTAACAAAGGACCTATAATCTCTCAAAATCAATGTCGATTTAGATAAAGAATAGAATGATGGAATCAACAGATCCATATAGACAATGCTGAGTAGTTGGGATTAAGGATTAGTTATTGCTACACTTGCATTAGGTCCAGAGTCTGACAAGATTTTTACTCTGATTTGAGATGTATATGTCCATACAAGGATGAGTGTGAGACTTAAAGAATTGTTAGTTTTAGAAAATCCCTTATCTGCCTTTTCTAGGGCATTATTACTATTTGATTGAAGTGTGCATGAATAGAGCAGACGGACACATAGGACAAATATAGCCAAGTACAACTAGTTTGGGATTTAGGAGTAGTTTATAATTGTTGATGTCCTTTACGAAGCTCCCATAATGTGAAAGAAATAAAATTAGGAATCCGGTTATGATATAGTGAGTCCAAATTTCTGGACTCACTCTGGCGTGCCATCCTTCAGATATTGTAAGCCTAATCTTTCTTCTGAACATGCTTTTGACAGAATGTAAGAGAAAAAGAAAGGCAGTACTAAACTAAATTAATTACTCAAGTCCCAACCAAACTGAATTATTGAACTTCTGCATGTAATCTCTTTTATCTGTTGGAAGACAGCTTATCTGTCCTTGTAACTAGCTTTTCTGCGTGTTCATACCAGCTTATCTGTACTTTGTATTTTGGTTCAAAAGTGGTTGGTTTCTGCACGTGATGACTAATTAGAACATTTAATGCTTTCGTAGGACATTGATTGCATGCCTCTAAATCCATTTGAAAACATGCCCACATTACTTAAAAGGCATGCTGATGCTGTTGATAAGTTTTTCGAGAGCTTCAATGAGGTGAAGATGAATGCACGAGCAAATGAGTTTATGAAGCTTCCGGCTTGTGACAGCATGGAGAATGGCGACCTTTCCTCTCATTTCCTTCCGCCAAGTCATCCCATCAGTAATCTCCTAAAGCAGACAAAGGTCAGTGGTTCTCCTCTACTCTTCCTTAAATACTTTTTGTACCTCATATGTCTCGGATTAAATGATTCTCAAGAACCCAGATTTAGAAACTTATATTGAATATGTCCCATCCAGTTCCTAACCAAAACAATTATGACCTCCTAGGAGTGCCTTTTTTTGTAACTTGGGAAAACATAACTGAAGAATTTACTCATCAGGAAGAGAAAAAAAAACATAAGGGAAGGATCATTTCTTTCCCTACAAGATGTAACAAATTCTCTGTAAAAACTCTGAACATAGATTCATAGGTTCAATGGAGTAAGGAGTAATTGTAACTTGTACCTGTACCTACCTCAGAAATATTGGCCTCTTGGTATTCTAGCTTTTGGAGTGTGTGGTAATTTATGTTTTGGATTTTGTGTTTTGGTTTGTCCCATTAAGCAGTGGGCGGAGGCCTAGTAGAGCTTCCACCTACCAAGCTTGAAATATCGGAACAGGCTGAACGGACCTTGGGTTAAAATTCAAACAAATTCACGATAGGACTTGGGAGAACTACTTATCCAATTCCTAATCAAAATTATGTGATATTTCCTTTCTGAATTTATGCCTTTTGTGACACTTCTTTTTCTCATGCAGTTGTTCCTTTTCTTTGGTCTCCACTTGATTATTCTTTTTATGACCTAGAAATCCGTCTGGGGCCAGCCTTTAGGACCAACACAGCTTTTGAAACTCGGGAATAATGGATGCACCCCTTTACATTTCTCCACTTAATACCAAGCTTAGTTCACATTGGGCTCGAATCTCTAGCTAAGTCCAAAGCCCTTCATCCTTTGTGTAACTTGAACTAAGCCCTGTTCCCATGTCATGATTTTTTTAGTCACATATTTTCATAATAAACCAAAAAATTTGTGTACACCGATCTGAAATAGATGTTTGTAGTACTTTTGTGGTGAATGAAAAACACTGCAAGATCTACTGTAACATTAAAGTTTGTAAGAAATGCAATTTAAAATCCAGCAAGAATATAGATGAGTGTCATATAACTTTTTGTACCACATTAATATAATAATTTTGTATGAAGTTAATTGTTCCAAGTTGACTTTGGGGTTGGGGGTTGGGTGGTCGAGCTTTAAAATTGTCACAACTCAAAAATGGATGTGATGACCCTCGTCTTATCCCACTAAGACAAGTCAGCCTAATATCTAATTATAACGAAAAAATGCAGAATTAAATAAGAATAAAAGGTTAATAACAATTAATGTGTGGATAGCAAAGTCAGCTTAATTAAAACCCCCCAAACTTGGTTGTTACGTGCACAAACTCTAATGAATTTTAATAGATTTAAAAGAAAACACTAGTCTCAAATGACAGTCTTTAAAGTAAAATAAGATCATAAATATGAGCAAGAGGTCTACGGAGATGGAAAGCGCCTACCTCACAAATCTCCACATGAAGCCTCACACAAGAAGATAACAGAGAGTATCATTAAGATTTGGGCTCGTAACTACACAAATGTAGATGCAAGGGGTGAGTACTAAACAAATGGTACCCAGTAAGCAAACTCCTAAATAGAAAGCTAGGTAATATATAATATGGGTTCTCCTGACACTCCAACCGAACCTTCATAACTACAATCTACATAAAACCAACCCAACCTAATATTTTACAATTTACATAGCGTATAACTCAATAACAACATCAATAGTTATAGATCAACACCACATAAGATCAAGTTCATCGCTCACAAGTTCCACAAAAAGGTTCACAAGTTCACAAATGATAAAGATATGCAATGCAATGTTAAGTATAGTAATGCATGTCTGACCTAGCGATACACATGCGTTGTCTCTTAGTCCGAGACCCATGGGGAATTTATTAGTCTATGCATCCATTCTGGTGTACAACACGACCCTCAAATCAATATAATCGTCGTGGCACACAACACGTCCTTGGTAAAAGTACATCCTCTTAAATTCTTATTCTTCCTCGATTCACATCACACTTGCCACAACTTTGTTTCCTAACGAATGCAAATATGCATGTTCAAACAAATCATGAGGAAATGACCATTTTCATAGCAATGCACAATTCACTACAACACAATCGTGATACAATATCAACAATGGATCAATAAACCTTTCAAATCATTCCCAGCACATCACACGTCAATATTAATCAAATTGACTTTTAATAACCCCTTTTTCATTATTAGGATTATTGAATATGAACAAGTCAACCTATCACCAAATCTGATTACTCTCCAACACATATAATAAGTACAAAATTCTATACACTTAACAAGGGTCGAGAAATTCACTTGCCTCAAATAATTGAACAATCACTCTAGAATTTGAGCCTTTCCTTTTCATTGGGCTTCCAAATCAATGCAATCTATTCAAATAAATAATCACAATAAGATTTCTCAACTAACAACATCGATATTACTATATGTCTAGCCTAGACCAAAAAACTCACCCAAATCTATAATCAAGTTCTTAATCTTGATGCCAATTAATATGTTAACTCTCAAATTTCTTAACTATCAAGCTTAAAGGTTTAGTTTCAGTTTTCCCCCAAATACCATAAATTTGATGGTATTTATATGATATAATACACCTAATACTTAATTAAATATTTCAATATATCAAAGCTTAAATCACAATGTGATTTTTTTTCTAAAAAAATTTACAATCGAAACTTGATTGTGAAGCTTGTGGCGCACTACAAAAACAAATTGCATAACCTTACTAGTATATTCCAACAACTCAATCATATCTGTGACTTCTCAATTCATTGTTCATCATTACACTATCATTGGCTAATCATTTTGCCATAATTATCCTATAAAATTTGGTCAAAAAAGACAACTCATCTAATCTGCAACCAATTTCATCCTCTTTCAAATCCATATTATAATATTAATAAAATGTCATGATCAAAAACCGCGGTCATGACACATATCCCCAATTACATCTTGATGTGTAAGTCAAAAAGAAAATCACATACGAGACTCCTAAAAGGGAAGTTAGGCCAAAACAACAACTTACCCAGTGAAATCCCACAAGTGGGGCCTGGGGAGGGTAACATAGACCTTATCACTATCTCATAGAGATAGACTGTTTTCAAAAGACCCTCAACGCAAATATATCAGTCCCAAAAGCAGAAAATACTATATACAAGAACGACTATAGTAGAAAGCAATTAGAAACTCATAAATACAATACAAATAACAAAATAAAGGACGTCCGATAACAACACAATATATAATGACACAACTAATCCTACAATCCTACTATATCACAAGGCAAAACATCATCTTACCCTTACTAGCCTACTAGCCTTCTACCCTAATACGTAATCTTTATTGCTTTCTATCTAAGGTCATGGCATCAGTGATACGAAGCTGCCCCACATCCTGTCTAATCACCTCCCCCCAATACGTTTCGGTCTACCTTTACCCCTCTGCACAACCCTTAACTCCAACCTCCCGCACCTCCTAATAGGAGCATCAACCCTTCTTCTCTGCATATGCCCAAACTATCGTAGTCTCGTGAAGTTAGACCACAAATGAAGAGAAATAGAACACAATGAAATTCTCGAAATCTGGTGTCATAAGTATAAGGAGCATTTAATACAACTTTGGAATGGTAAATTCAACAATCTTTGAATAGAAATAATGATTACAATGAAAGATAGAACCGATGACGATTCGTAGCACAAGATCTCACCATCAAATATTATTTGGGCCATCTACTAAAATATCAGTTATCGAATAGAAATAATGATTACAATGAAACCGATGACGATTTGGAGCACAAGATCTCACCATCAAATTTGATATGGGCTATCCACTAAAATAATCAGTTGCCGTGAGGATGACCTTGACTAGAATCTACATCAAAAGGGAGGACACAGAAGTAGGGGTGAATACAATTCATATAAGGTGGGGGTGAGTACAATTCATATGTACCCAGTAGGTTTGACGATTGATATTAAGAATTGATCAAACTATGCAATAAACTAAGGAATTTTTCTCACCTGCACACAGGAAATCCCACTTTGGCATCGGTGCCGCCAATTTTATATTGAAAGGTGCGAATAAAGTAAACATATAAGATTGAGTATTATCAAACATCATTAGGTAGATCAGACCCTCAGATCAATATCATGCAATGCATGGTTGGTACGGTGGAATCAAGATTGTTGCACAACTTGCCGTATACACTTGTTGAGTTGAGCTACTAGACAGGACGGATGGATGCTCGTAGACTATATACCTTATCACAATTTCAATATCTTATCCTAGTTGCCACCTAGCTCGTGGTTAAGGGTTTTAAAAGTGTCTCCTTTTCTTTCTCAAAAAGGTGTTTCCACAATTCTCAACTACCCATGATCCATGATATGATGAATGAGAATGAATGCATCACAATACACAAGCATGAAAGTAATAATCAACTCAACACACACACACACACACAAGGGTTCCAAGTTCTCAAAACTCGACCAATTATGATAAATACCTCATATCTAAAATGGAAAGAGCTCAGTTGAAATAAGTCGACTTTGTCTGAAAAAGCATTTCATCTCTCAAGTATGATAGAATTCGCAAATCAACCCCCACTCTCTGGCCTTACAAGTTAGAATAGCGTTACAACTACCATAACTGGCAATTCAAGAAATGCCTACTCATGAAACAACCAAAATGACAAATAAAGCCCCCCACACTGGTAACACAATGTAACCAACAACCCCCAATCCATGATACGATCCCCACTTCCTAGTCTATGACATAAGAATAATCAATTGCCCACTCTTAATCTCAATGAAGGATAGCCGAATCTACCTCTAATGTCAAAAATCACGCTCGATCATTCTACCGGAGAAATACCTTCAACCATCAAAACTCCCGTAAAATATAATGAAATCCGTCCTAGGCATAAAATCACCTCTTATATTCAATGGAATCATCAAAAATATGATCGGAGCATCCGAATTCAAAATGTTGACCAAAGTCAAACCTTGTTTCAGTTTAACTCAAAATTTCAACTTAGGACCTCAATTCCACAAAACAACCTCAAATTTGAAAATGACAACGCTCTTAGGTTAATTTCCACATTCTAGAGCTAATAGAACTGGGGGAATTCGATTTCGAGACTCGTAAGTCCGATTCAACTTAAGCCTTTAAAACTTAGAAACTCATGCGTTACTCAACTTTTCCTCAGAACTCTAAAATCAATCGCACAGA
>JAOTQJ010000001.1:16419684-16437419 GCA_025642045.1 Solanum sejunctum | reverse complement strand
TATATGTCAAGTCTAGTACTTCATCCCCTCTATGTTATGTTGTATGCATACATACTCATAAGTGACATGTTTTGATGCATAAGTTTGAAATTCTCATGAGAATGGTGTTTAAGTTGCATTGATGCATTCATGTGGGCTGAAAGTTGTCTAATCACTAGTTGTAAGTATATTTTCATTACATCTGGGGACGAATGTTCTCAAGGAGGAGATATTGTAACACCTCCCACGTGACTTGAAAAATTCTCTATAGTGTATTGCTTGAATTTCTTAATATCCGTGCATGATTTTGCAAATCCAACTTCGTAGTTTGTTTCAAGAGGCAAAATTGTGTAGAAATAGGGTGGTCTTGAATTTTTAGGTCACCTATATCAAAAAATAATTTTCAGGTGATGTGGGGCTTAACCAGAAGAGTATGCAATCAATTTACATCATGGACTTAGTCCCACATAATACAAAAATGGACTAAATTCATTCCTAGGATAAAACAGGAAAAAATTAAACTTCACAAAAGAATGACCTTGATAAAAATAAGTTTGCATCGCTAACAGGTTCACCATAGGTCAAAATTCTCCGAACCTTCTCTGTTTCAGCTGAGGGAAATTTGGTAATAACCTAACACACTTATAGATGGGAATCCTCCATTTTTCCATTATTTTTATCTCTAATCCTCACTAAAACTCTCCCAAAAATATTTTTAGTATTCACTAAATCCCTCAACTAAATTCAAGACTCTTAATAACTCTTTTTGGATTTCAAGAGCACGTGCAAGTGAAGCCTCAAGTCTTTCTTAAGTTTTCTTTCAAGAAATTTGAAGTTTAAGGTATGTGATCTTCACTTATGGGTTCTTCCACCCATGAAGCCCAACTCTCTTTTTATATGAAATTTCATGATTTTAAGGATTAATACTTTATGGGTACTTCCTATTGTGCATTATGAACATGAATTATGTTTGATTTCATCAAGTATTAATATGATTATGCATAAACATCTTTTCAAGGCTATCCTATGATTTGATTTATGACTATTGAATCTACGCATGATATGAACTACGAAAACTATGAAAGCTTATGGATTTTTAAGATGGATTTCATGACAACCAAACTAAGATTTTGCTATATGTTGGTGGGTTGTTTTGAATATTTTTCTACTAATCATGTTTATATCATCCATGGCTAGTACTCATGTATTTCATGATTTTAAGTCTAAATTGCATACACTCACTATGTTTGATTAAATTTAAATGATAAGAATTCTTATGTTGATGAAAGATTATTGCATGAGTTGCAAGACAAAAATGTTATGATAAATTAGGGACTCCAAGCATGTATTAAACTCATGAAAAGTTCCTATGATTTATAAGCAAGATTTTGAGCCCTTATGCCATGTTCAACCTTCTTGTGAATGAATAATGCTCACTAGAAAGGGTCAAGTATATTACATGTTCTAACCTCATGTGTAAAGCAATGCCCACTTGAAGGGGTCAGGTTTATAAAATGTTTTACCCTTTAGTGCAAGGCAAATGCTCACTTGTAGGGATCAAATATATGAATGAGCCACTCTTATCATGTTATTATATTTTTACAAGTTATTATAATTACACTTATTGTTATGTCAAGTATTTCGTGGGAATAAACTTAGTACCAAATTAGACTTAAGGTGGGGGATCGACCCAAGGGGATCTTATATAAAGTTTTAGTCTCATAACTATGTGCATAGGCCTTTACTAGTGAATCCAACTAGGACAAGTTACCCACCATGTGGGGTACGATTTACCTTGGCAAGTAGACCACTTCTTTTTGATGTGGAGGCAATATCAGGACTCCATCTAGTAACTTGTATAGTTTTATATGTCGATTAAGGTCTCCTCCCACATATGTATGATATATTATGAAAGTTTGACTATCTCCATGCATATTTTGACATAAGCATTGATCATGCATGTCATATTGATCTTATATCCATTGACCATGATTATGCATATTATTTAATTATAGCTTATATTCCTTGTTGCATTGAACCCTACATACTTAGTATATTTCAAGTACTAATTCATACTTCTGCTTATATGATCTAACCATGTATGGACTGGAACTCCTATTCATCCACTCTCTCATAGCTAGATGGACTGATTGAAGATTTCTATTGATGAATCCTCCATTTCAGAAAAAATATCCACTTTCCTTTTATGCTTGTTAAGACTATTTACTTTTGAGTACTCACTTTTGAGGAAGAGCTCATGAGATATCTTGGCCCCCATTCCACTCATATTAGAGGGGTCGTTGGATATATCTTTATGCACGTTATAAGCTTTATTCCTATGATGATTATGTAATTATGAAAGACTTCCCTTAGTCTGTATCCCCCTTCTATACGTTGATGCTTGTTGTTTCTATGATATGGAAGTCCTAAGTCCCTACTTTCCCCATATCATGAGTCATACCTACCCCCCACCCCCTACCCCTTTAGTCTTTATATGCTATATGATCATGGTGATCCTCTTCCCTATAACATCTCTATAGCGTGAGTCAAAAGTCTCATTTCCCTTAGAATTATTTTTTTGTTGTGTTATTATGCTTCTGCAACCAAGGATGTACTCTGTATGCTTAGAAGCTTGTTTGGCGTCCCTTCGAGTTCCTCATTCGTCGAGTCAGATCTAGGCCTTAGGTTGAGATCGTGACACTTTACTTGATCCAAGTGTGACGTTGTCTTTTGTGACCATATATGGTTGTTAAGTTTGGGGTCCTTCCCAAATGCCTCTTTAAGCCTTTCAATGTTTCTGCTTTTATTAATGAGTCGATTCTTACCGAGGGAGTCAATAGAGATTATCCAGTGTCTATCTATCACAGAGATACTATGGTTGACCAAGATGAGTTAGACCTAGTTAATATTGATATTATTCTAGGTATGGGTTGGCTTACATTTGTTATACCACAGTTGATTATAGAATTAGAGTTGTCAAATTATAGTTTTCTAATGAACCTGTCATAGAGTGGAAGGATAGTCCAATAGTGCCTAAAGGTCGTTTCATTTTATACCTTAGGACCAGAAAATTGATTTCTAAGGAGTGTGTCTATCACATAATTTGAGTTATATATGCTAGTATGGAGATACCATCCCTTTAGCCAATTTTTTCATTAATGAGTTTTTGTCAGTCTTCCTCAATGATTTACCTAGAGTCCCTCTCGAGAGAGAAAAACTTTGGGATAGATGTTTTTTTTTGATACGCTGCTTGTTTCTATTCCACCATATAGAATGGACTAGATAAGTTAAAGAATTGAAGGAGCGGATAAACGATCTCCTAGTTAAAGGATTCATTAGGCTAGTGTCTCACCTTGAGGTGCTCTTGTTCTATTCATGCAAAAGAAAAATGGTTCACTTAGAATGTGACTAACATAAGTTGAACAAGGTTACCATAAAGAATAAATAACGTATTCTCAAAATTGATGATTGATTTGACCAACTATAGGTTGTCACATGCTTCTTTAAGATAGATCTCAAATCAGGCTATTATCAATTGAAAGTGAGAAAGAGTGACATCCCGAGGAATTAAATTTATTAGTTTATGTAGGATGGAAAAAGCTACGAGGAATTAAAAAAAAAAAGCATCATGATTTGTCATGTGAAAAAAGTGTATCACATTCTATTATATTCTCACACTTGTTTGACGAGAAAGGACAAACAAGATATTTAACTTGAATTGTTTATTAAGCGTAAAATTATAATAACTGAATTCATCGTATTTTATTACACTTTAAAGATTAAAAAAAACTTATTTAACTTGAACTAGTTATCAAATGTGAAATAATTATAATTAAAGTAAGAAATATATATAGTTAATCATACATTTAACGCGTACTTGGAAAAAACACAAGAGTCTAAACAAACACAAAACAAACATAAAAAATTAACCTAGAAATTTGAACACATAAAATAGAAAACGTGAAGTAGTTATTTCAATTTAGTATATGACGATACTATAATGTACTACAATATTCACTGCAGTTACAATTTATTTTCTTGATAATATGTTGGATATTTATATACAATTTAACTTGAATCTTTTCTTTTTATACGTATGCATTAGTATTACTAGTAAAAATATAACTATTTAACAATTAAAATAAATAAAATTGGCATCTTTTTGTAATTTATTTTCTTTTTATTGTGAAAAATATGCCAATGATTTCAAAAGTTTCAATCAAGATCATGTGAGAAGTTTTGTTGAGCCTGATATATCTTCATACGTATTTGAAGAGGATATACAAAAAAGACATTTAATTTGAATCGATTATTAAATGCCAAAAAATCGTATTTAAAATAGTCGCATTTCATTGTGTCATGTGAAAAATTATAATATATTATATGGTTCAATATGTCCGTGTAAAACTCATGTAAAGAAATTAGTAATAAAAAGTTATATGAATATCCAATTTGAAAACTTAAAAAAAAATATAATCAATCAAATAAATAATTGAATGCAATTTTTTTTTAAAAAAATGTTGCTAGTTTAAGGAGGGGGGAAATGAGGAAAGAAAAAGAACAAAAGTTTTCATGATTTTATCAAGTGAGATATATTTGAAGAGAAAAGATTAAAGAAAAGTATTTAACTTGAACTGCTTATTGAGCATAAAGCAATCATATATGAATTTGGTACATTTTATTATATCTTGCAAAAAAATTATAAAGTAATATATTGTATAATTCTTTATACATGTGTAATGTACGTGTTAAGTTTAGTAGTTAAATTTTTTTTTGTAAATTATTCCATTTGAAATCATAAAATCTTAAAAACTAATCAATCACTCAAACTAACAATGGAATGCAATTTTTGAAAAATATTTAGTGATAACTTGAGTAAGAGAGAGGAAAACCATGAGAAACAAAAAACAAAAGAGAGAGAACCAAAAAAGTCATGATTTTGTCATCAGAGAAGGTTTGTGCATTTCATTAAATTCTCACGTATGTTTGAAGAGGATGGACAAAATAGATACTTAACTTGAACTATTTATTAAGTGTAAAATGATGATATTTAAATAAGGTGCATTTCATTATATTCTATTAAAAAATTATAAGACAATATATTATATGACTTGACATACATATACAACACACATGTAGAGAAAGTAATGATAATTTTTTTTTTATAAAGCATTCTATTTGAAACTTTAAAATCATAAAAACTAATCAATCAATTAAACTAACAATTTAATGCAACTTTTGGAAAAAAAATATTGTTGGTTTAACTAGGAGGAAAAATTTACAAGAGACTAAGAAAAAAACATAAAACCTCATGATTTTGTTGTGAGTAGGTTTGTCGCATTATATTATATCTTTATATGTGTTTGAAGAAGAACAAAGAAGACATTTAACTTGAATTTCTTATTAAGTCTGAAATGATGATATTTGAATTTGACGCATTTTATTATATCTTCACATATGTGTGAAGCATAAAACAATAATTTAATTTGAACTAGTTATCAAATGTGAAATCATCATAAATAAAGTGAAAGATGTACATGTTACATATATATTTAACGCATACTTAAACAAACAAACATTAAATATAACAAACACAAAACAAACATTTAAAATTAACCTAAAATGTTGAAAATCACATAAAAGTAAAAACTTAAAAAGCATTATTCTAATTTAGTAAATATGATTATAATATAATGTACTATTGTATTCACTACAGTTACAATTTGTTTTCTTGATAATAAGTTGGATATTTATATAAAATGCAACTTGAATCTTTTATCTAATAATTTATCCATTCTATATATTATTAATACCATCAACTTTTTGATTTTGATATAGAGTTCTCTGTATCGTTGCTGACTACTTTCTCTTATTTAGATGGACTGTTCCTTTGACAAGTTATAGCTCCTTTGAATAGGTCTTAGCTTTTATTCTCTTTTCTTATTTTTGTAAGAGGAGAGTCTCCTTTGTTTATGCTTTCCTAGATTTTATGTATCGAGAGGTGTCCTCTCATTAGATGCTTAGATTCTAGGTTTGTTTCTTTACAATATTGGGGATGAGTTGACCGACCTTAATAAGTTGCATGACTTTTGAACCACCATGAGATTGAAGTAAGGTTTATGTCCTCCTCCTTGTACTTTTGCTTTTTGTTTATATTAATGATAAAGTCTGGGGTGTTGCTTAGCCGCTGACCCCCTCAAAAGGTCGTTAATCGAAAAAACAAACTAATACCATCAAATGAATAGTATTAGTTAATAACATGTAGGATATATTAACTAATACATGAATTAATTATAAAAAAAAACTAAAATTTCTATCAAAAATAGTATTAAATAATATCACACATAATACATAGATTATTTTTTCCAATACCTCCTGCCAAACGACTCCTGAATATGAAATGGTAATATCTAAATTTGGCGTACTTTATAATATCCTCACGCGTGCTTGAACAACAAAAAATTCATTTGACTTAAACTAGTTATCAAATACGAAACAACTGTAACTGAAGTGAGAAACGTACACGTTAAGTATATCTTTGGCGCGTACTAAAACAAACAAACACCAAGTGTAACAAACACAAAACAAAAATTTAAAATTAACCTAAAAAATTGAAAATTACATAAAATTAAAAACTTAAAAAACATTACTCTAATTTAGTAAATATGACCCCTAAGTGTGAAATGGTAATACCAAACGACCCCTAAGAGTGAAATGGTAATATCTAAATTTGACGTATTTTATAATATATTCACACGTTCTTGAACGACAAAAAATTCATTTGACTTAAACTAGTTATTAAATGCGAAACAACTGTCATAGAAGTGAGAGACGTACACGTTAAGTATATCTTTGGCGCGTATTTAAACAAACAAACACCAAGTGTAACAAACACAAAACAAATATTTCAAATTAACCTAAAAAATTAAAAATCACACAAAATTAAAAACTTAAACAACATTACTCTAATTTAGTAAATATGACCCCTAAGTGTAAAATGATAATACCAAATGATCCCTTAGTGTGAAATGGTAATATCAAAATTGGCATATTTTATAATATCCTTATAGGTACTTGAATGACAAAAAAATCATTTGATTTAAACTAGTTATCAAATGCGAAACAACTGTAATTAAAGTAAGAGATGTACACATTAAGTATATCTTTCGCGTGTACTTAAACAAACAAATATCAAGTATAACAAACATAAACTAAACATTTAAAATTAACCTAAAAATTTGAAAATCACATAAAATTAAAAACTTAAAAAGCATTACTCTAATTTATTAAATATGACTATAATGTAATGTACTATTATATTCACTACAGTTACAATTTATTTTCTTCATAATATTACTGGTAAATTATAACTGTATAAGTAACTAAAAAATGAGAAGAAAATTGAATTTATTTACTAATTGTTTTCCTTTTTATTGTGAAAAATATGCCATTGATTCAAAAAGGAGTTTTTACATCCCCTTTCTTTCACCTGTTGCCACTCCGTCGGCCTTACCCTGGCAGCCACACGACACCCCTAGAAGAAAGAATACATACAGAAAAAGGCTATTTGGTGCGAGAAAACCACAAAATCAAGACTGAAAAAACAGAGAGAGTGACGAGTGTGAGATATAGAGAGAGAACTACTTTACAAAAAAAGAACCCCTCTTTACTTTACTTTTTCTCTCTCCAAAAACCACCAAACCCCCCCTTCACCCCTCCCCCCCTTACCTACCTCACTGTTGATCAAAACCTTTTTCCATAGCTTCTTTCACACATACTTTCACAGACACACACACTTCTTCTTCACTTCTGTTCATACATAATTTTATATAAATACACGTATAGTCGTAGATACATACATATACATCTGTATATTTAGCTTTGTGTACAGAGAAAGAAGGAGCAAATGGAGAGGTACAGTGGGACCCAAGCAATGGAGGGTGCACCGGTGGATCCGGTGTCTGAATGGAATGTTCCCGGCGGAGAGACGGGCCTTGAAGGCGGGTTCTATAAACATGTTTGCTGCATTTGAATTTCATGTGAATTTCACGCGAATTTCACCCTCAATGTGGGATTTTCTAATGATCCTTTTTTGTGTTGATTTTACTTAATGCAGAACCTATGTGGGAGTTATCAGTCGGTACTGGGACAGAACCCTACCCTGAACGGCCGAACGAGCCCGATTGTATTTATTACTTGCGTACGGGCTTCTGTGGTTATGGTACAAGGTGTCGGTTCAATCATCCACGGGACCGCACTTCGGTAAATGGGTCTTTTTTTACTTTTATTTAGGGTAGAAAAGATGGAATTTGTAGGGTTTATTTTGCTTGATCACTCATTTTTATGTGCCCAATTTGGGGTTGATCTTATGATTTGATGGGTTTTCTCTTGTCGGTTTCACTCTGGATGTGTAAAGTTTGATCCTTTTATCTTTCTTGGACATTTTTTAATCTTCTTGTTAAAATATTGATAAGCATTGCCCTGAGTTATATTTACACTAATTAGTGGGTGGGTCTACTTAAAACTCTGCATTCATCTCTGGTGATTGAAGTTTAAAAGATCTTTCCTTTTGTTCAGCTTTGCTGTTGTTGGGTTTTAATTTAGTCTAATTTTAACATGCGTTGGTTGGGTTGATTTGTGAACGAAACGGCAGGTTTTGGGAGCAATGAGAGCTACTGGAGGAGAATACCCAGAAAGAGTGGGTCAACCTGTTTGCCAAGTAGGTTTCCTTACATGCTATGCTATGAGTTTTAGAATGTTGGGTGTTTTATAGAATGATCAAATTTGGAAGAATGTGTGGTTTCTGGATTTGGCTCTGGTTTGTTTAATCAATTCGTCTGCTTGCTGTTGATTCTGTATTGCGTAAGCTAGCATCTTGTTAGTGCAATTAATTCGTCTTCTTGCTGTTTATTATATACTACTGTGAGCTCACATCTGGTTAGCACAATCACTTCATCTGCGTGCTGTTGATTCTGTACAGTTTGAACTCCCATTTTGCTGATCATAAATTCGTCTTTTTCCTTCTTTTGGATCTCTGATGTGCTAAATGGAAGCTTATGTGCCCTTCGGTCTGGTGTAGTATTTATCATCTTCCTAGACTTGTCATGTTATCTTTCAGATGCATACTGGAATTCAATTTGCTTGATTTGTCTGTGATGATATTCGTCATCTTGCTGTCTGATGAGTGATAAATGCAGGAACTTCTTTTCTTGTTAGACATGAATTCGTCCTTTTGTTCCTTTATCTGGAAATTTCCATTACCATGTTTGTGAATGCAACTCTAAATTAAAAAATCTCCATATCAGATAAATGTTTTTCAGGCCAGGCCAGGAGTTGTGTACTATCCTCAATTGTCCATGTAAATTTCAATTTTGGCCGACAGTATTATCCCTTATATTGATCATTTTATCGATAACATCTTTTGTCCATGTTCTGCAAGTCTTTTTTGTGTGTGTGTGTTGAGTGATTGGGTCTAGTTTGAGTAACTGGGTTTAGTTCACTACTTATCATTGGAGTGTTAGTAATTCTTCTGTTGGAAAATGTATTTACACTATCTACCAGCTCCCCAATGGTTCATATGTTGGTTTAGTCTGAGTGATGGTTTTCTACCCTTGACTTGAAAATTCTCTTTATTTGGAACTTTATTAGGTATTCCTCCTCCTTCGATTCTATCATTCTATGTCAAATACACTTTCCATTCGCGTTTAATGTTCTGGCCTTTGTTTGTTTTAAAAAGAAGCTCATTTGTTTTCCATCCACTTTAGTACTCGTGTGGTCTATGATGAATGTGTTGTATCCTTAATGTACTAATCATTATTATCATTTCAGTTTTGTGCTGAAGATGTTTCTCTTTGAATATTTTGTCTGATAATTTATCAATTATATCTTAGAAAAAGGCTCCCACCTGTATGTTGATTAGACTCCTTTGCAATTGAACATCAAACATGCTGTATTTTTTCCCAATTTTGTGTGGTCGGCTGCAATTTTCAAATGTTCTTTCTTACTTTTTTGTAAATCATCAAAAGAAAAAATCGAATGATATATCTACTTGCCTCTATCTTTATAAGATTTCTTTTGTACTTAATATGTTTTCAAATGATAAATCACAGTTAAATGCTTGCTTAAAAATATGATATACCTATTGAATGTTGAAACAGTTGCTCAGTTAAATGTGACTAGTTTTGTGTCCTGTTTTTCTGCCGACTTCTATTTTGGATATGTTAATATAAAAACCTGCACTTTTCATTGCAATAATGCTAGTTGTTTCTGATTCTTATTTGCAGTACTATATGAGGACAGGAATGTGTAAGTTTGGTGCTTCATGCAAATATCATCATCCAAGACAGGGAGGTGGATCTCCAGCACCGGTGACAGTTAATGTTCATGGATACCCGCTGCGTCCGGTCTGCCTTCTTTTTGTTTTCAATCAGTCTTCATCTGCTTATTTGTTTGGTTATGTTCCTTGTGTTTACTTTTCTTTCTTTTTGGTTTTACCGTTTGAAAAAGTTTCTGTATGATTATGTCCTTTTGAGTTGGCTTATAGAGTTCCTGTCACAGGGGGAAAAGGAATGTTCGTATTATGTGAAAACAGGACAGTGTAAATTTGGCGTCACTTGTAAATTCAATCATCCACAGCCTGCTGGAGCACAAGTGCCAGCACCAGCAGCTGGACCTGGACCTATGACTGCGCCAGCAGCTGTTCCTGCACCCCACATTTATCCAGCGGTGCAGTCTCCTTCTGTTCAATCAGCTCAACAATATGGGGTAGTTTCTGGAAACTGGCCAGTTGCAAGGCCTACTCTAATTCCTGGTTCATATATCCCTGGGACTTATGGCTCTATGCTTCTTCCCCCAGGGATGGTTCCTCTACCAGGTTGGACTCCTTATCCGGTAGGTACAGCATAGATGCTTCTTTCATCTGTTGATGTATATAATATTTCTGGATGCACCGAGTATCTGCTAAGTGTTAAATATGCGGTATAGGCCCCTGTTAATCCGGTTCCTTCCCCAAGTACTCAACTGGCTGCTGCAGCAGGTCCTATGTATGGGTTCTCTCAACTATCTCCTTCAGCCCCTGCTTACACAGGACCATATTTATCTGTTCCTTCTTCCGCTGGTCCTTCAAGCAGCAGTCAGAAGGAGCATGCATTTCCAGAAAGGCCTGGACTTCAAGAATGTCAGTATTACATGAAGTATGGGGACTGTAAATATGGATCTTCTTGTAGATACCATCATCCACCTGAATGGAGTGGACCTAAAACAAGTTTCATCCTCAGTGCTATGGGCCTTCCTCTTCGTCCGGTGAGAATCTTTGTATGCTATCTTTAGATTGAAATTCTACATGTGGGTAAGCACATCAATGTTTCTAATTTTGTTGCAAAAGCGTTCTCCATGTTAAATTTGACCTTCCTATAACCTTTGAATCTGGCATTACATTACTATATGATAGACAGACTCCGATAGATGCATGAAATAGGGAACAAGACATTATGTGGCCTAGGATATTTAGGATGAAGCAGTGTACTAATTATTGTGATGGTAAATTGCATGAAGTGAAGAGTATTTGAGTTTTATTGCCTCAGATAACTTTTACAAGAGGTATCCGCATTTGTTGACATTATTGCAATAAGAGTGGGCAGCGCTGCTTTTTGAAAGAACAATTACTTAAATTGGGAAATAGCCTATTTGACTTTGTGATGGAATGTGTTGAATTTGCTTTTTGTTTCAAAAGAGATGATTGCCATGGTTAAATATGGTGTCATTAGTTTGTCATCTGCGGCGCAGTATTAAATTGAAAAAAAAATGATTAATTTTCTTGTTCTCATATTTGAGGAAAATACTTTTCAAGCAACAAGGAAAGTGCTTGTGAGGATACAAATAGGATGAAGACACTAGATACTTGTTTAAGTACCTGTTAGTTCTGATGTTGAAATGCTGGTCTTAATAGTTCATGCTCACAGTTATTTCTAGCCAGTTTTTGGGTCTGTCGGCAAACAATTGATGTTTAGAAGAAAACCATCATACTACTTTCAAACTGATGACACCTTAGTGAATCAGCAGTTAGTCATACTATCTTGTTGTGCCAGTTTTATCCAGATCTGTGTGGTTCTTGCAGCAGTCTGACCTTTTGTGGTATCTCCTACATCACATAGAATTTTGCGAACATCCTTGTTGTGCCTGTTTTATCCAGATCTGTGTGGTTGTTGCAGCAGTCTGACCTTTTTACCAGGCTTTTCATCTTTGACAGGGTTTGAACTCGTAATGTGCGCCTTCCTACATATCACGTGTTGAACTTTAGTGCTTCTTATTTAAGAGTTAAAATAAAATAGCTTTTCCATGAGGCAAGTTTACTTGGATTTTTAACTATCTTCAGATTTGTTGCTCATCACTGACCAAAAATAGAAACATAGATTCTAGTAGAGTGTAACATGTGATGTGTGGGTAGGCACATATTACGAGTTCAAACCCTGTTACAGATTAAAAGCCTGGTATCATCCACTAAGTTTCAAACCATCCGCCAGCTGGCCTTTGGGGATTTATATATATAGCTCCCAATATTTTGTGATATTATACCATCATTGTTCTGCTTAAAAAATCAAATATGAAACTTCATACACCTTTTAAGTTCAGACAAAGAAAAGTAAGAACCTGGTACAAAACCTCCCACTTTGCACCATATAGTCTAATGCCATACATTCCATAATCTTTGCTATTTATGCTTCCAAGTTCCATAAATCTTGCATGATTCATTGATATAAGACTCTGGTTTTAGTTGTGGGAAGCAGTAAAATTGACATTTTGGCAAGATCTTGGTGCTCTAGAACTGATTCCATAATTATGTGTATTCTCGATATAAGATGCATCCCAGCATTCATATAAAGCCATTAGCTATTAGTCGTCAATTCAATTAAGTACAAGTTGCATACTGTTGTGATTAAGTTTCAGTGCAGTTTTATGTACAAACTGTTGCCTTAAAAATAAGTTTCTTTGCCAACTGAATGTGCTAGAAACAAACTTGTCTTTTCCTTTACCTCTCCTCTTAATCACTGCCATTTCTTGCTGAAGTCTCTTAGTACTTGAAACATGTGAGTTCTATAGTTTGAGTTCATGCACTACTTAAGGGATTTGGAAGATTCATTTTGTTTGAGTTCCTCTGAATGGTTTTTCAGGGTGCACCAATTTGCTCTCACTTTGCACAAAATGGAGTCTGCAAATTTGGGCCTTCTTGCAAGTTTGACCATCCAATGGGAATGAGTTATAGTTCATCATCTTCTTCTCTTGCTGATATGGCTGTTGCTCCTTACCCTGTGGGATCTACTGTTGGTACTTTGGCTCCGTTCTTCTCATCCTCAGACTTGCGTCCTGAACTCGTATCTGGATCTGGCAGGGATGGCTTCTCTACTCAAGTATCTTCCGTGAGCACTTCAAGCGGTTCAGTTGGTTCAATGTTTTCCAAGGGTGGTCCTGATTCTCATTCTGGTGTTCAGCAATCTGTACAGAGTTCCAATCCTTCTAGTGGCAGCAGCAGTGCTGGCCATGGAAGTGAGGCTCGCCAATCAAATTGAGAGAAGATTGAGTGATCACATTTTTTCTGTTGCTCAATAATCACATAACGAGCACTTTATTTTTGGTGATAGTCCCTTTAGGAGGATTTTATCCAAATTAGTCATCTTGCTTCTTTCACTATTCAGATCTAGCACACACTCTAGTTCTGTCCATCTGTTGTTCATAAGCCACCGCTTTTTCTCATTTCAAATAAGTGATAATCCATCCTTGAAAGGTCCAACCCTCCGTAGAGGTTTGTAGCTAGTTTCTGAATAACAAGAAACAGACACCACCTTCCATCTTAGAAATATGCAACCATGCCCCAATTTTTGGACCTTGTCGTGGCTATTTATGTTGTAGTCCTTTTTTAGGGAGTGAAAACATCCCTCCTACATTGTTGTCCTTCGGAATTTGGCTGTCTTCACCTATCCTCTTTAGTCCTCTCTAAAAAATCCGAATGAATACCAAGGTCTTCTTTTCCCCAGTCTCTGCTTGGGGCTTTATTGTGAAGGAACGGTTGAACTTAAAGATTCTGAACCAGACAATGTTTTATCGTCTCTTATGGGATATTTAATCCATACTTATGTTGTAATATGGGGAATTGCTCGAATTTATCATCAAATACCGTTCAAAATACCAAGTAACAACTTTGACTTTGTAAGAAGTTACTTCTTTTTTCTCTCCATCTCATCACTGATTCTTTATTTGTTGCTGTTACATAGTTTAGCTGCTGTAAATGGTCTTACACATCTAGAGCAAAAATCTACCCAGTCTTCTAACTCATATCATTGTAGGTGTTTAGACTTTAGAGCTTGGTAGCTGATGAGCTTACTTTTTTAAAAAAAAAATGTGGAGTTGCTCCTAATTAAGCATGGTTACTTTGGCATACATTAGTAAAACCATTTAAAAGCCATCTCCCTTTTCTATTTGAGCCATTTTTGTGGCATCGAATATCTTATTCTGGCAATATAATCTTATTTCTTTTGCTACTTAAAATGTCTCGTCTTTGGAAATCTGTAATTATAACCAACTTTTGTTGTCTTAAACTTGCCAAGTAGGATATTGAAATTGGACAACTTTATTAAACATGGAAAAGACACTTTTTTTATTGGCAAAATAATATTTCATATGAAAAACTCAAGAGACATTCACTATTTCAGTGAAAAATTGTTTTTCAACATGCCTTTTTGCAGTAAACGTAAGTGTGTATTGTCTTTTGGACATGTTTGGGATTGAAGTAAAGGCAAGTTGTATTTTTTCTGTGAGTGTTGCTTTTAGTTTGAGTTTCCCTGTTATACTAGAAGAAGTGACTCTGCTTAGACAAGACTAGTAAATTGCTGGACATATCTAATTGGAGATTGCATACAAGTCCACAAATTCGTCGTACTGATGTCATTTTTCTTAGTACGACTTACTAGATCACTATGATTTTAGGGCCGTTTGCTCATAGGTCTTGGAAGCATTTTTTAGAAATGTTTTTGGCAAAATCTAATTGGCCGTAGAATCAGCCTCATTTCTCAGAAATTTCTGAACAGGTTAAAATATTCCTATTAATTGCTTTTTAAATTTTACTCTCTGCATTTCAATTTGTTTGACCTATTTTCATTTAGTTCGTTAAAAAATGATCTTTTATTTCTTTGACAATTATTTAATTTTAACTTTTCAAATGACATACTTAAAACTATAATATTAAAGAGCATTTTAGTGCATTTAATATATCTATAATTTTAACCAAGATATTTTAAAGTTTTAATCTTTACTTTCTTAAACTTTTATGCATGATAAGTAAAAGATATATTATACAAAGTGAAATAGAGGAAGTAAAACTTATCCAAAACTTTTATATTCTATGAAAAAGAATCATCTATTTTATGAGTACCCTAACTAATTCCTATCTACCCTTTTCGGCCATTTGATATGAAAATATATGCTCATTATGAAGAAATTGTTTGTAGAATGTTGGAAGAATTTATATAGACGAATAGCTGGTTATTAATACCGTTATTGTTATTTATTTTTCTCTCTAATGGATCTTCATAAGTAATTATAGCAGCTAATACTTGTGTTATATTTAGTATTTTTTACTAAAATATAATGATATGATTTTGGGATAATGTATTATCTAGTTTATTATAAAAGTAATAATTATGTGCCAACTCATGGGTAGTTTTTAAACTTATGGATGTAAGTGTTGTTTCCTACTTTTCACAAAACAAAGTGAATAACGTTTCCAAAAGTTATGGCGAAACACATTTTGAACTTCAATATATACTCCACCCAAATATGATTTCCGAAAAAAAATTATTCAAAAATATATGACCAATTGCTAGTTTGATTTAAAGCAATCAGTTTCCAGCATGATATAGTATTACGCATGCATAGTTTAACAACATTGTGCTTCTTTCAAAGAATTGGTGAAGTGTACTAAAACAATTATTGTAAAAAATAATAAGCTTAGCTTGTTATTAATAATAAGCATACATGATGTTTGTTTCTTGGAATCAATAATGTTGAGCTATTTAATCCTTTTTTGAGAAAATAGAATAAACACGTAAAATAATGTCGACATATATATACTTGACAAAATGATCCATACATAAATATCATAGTACTATTGTTACATTACAACTTATATATCCGTTGCTTGGAAGAAGCTAGTCTTGTACTGAAAAAATCAAAATACTTCAAGACACCCTATTAATTAAGATTTGACACACTGAAAAAACTAGTTTAACAAAAAAACAAAAAAAAAAAGAGGAGGAATTGATTAGGTTGGCAAAAAAGTAGATAGATGGGATTACACTGAAATTTAAATATATCAAAAGAGAGTAGTGTATCCAAATTCAACCTCCCCAAAAGCAGCCGCAGAAGTAGTTTCATGAGTAGGCATCATCATCATCTGATCATTAATATTAATATTGTTATGATCAAAATTAGCTGCATTATTAATCTCCATGCTTGGATAATAACACTCATCCATAGTTTGGTTCATGTTGTTGTTCATCATTGTCGTCATGGCTGATAACTCACAAGAACTCTCCCATGTCGACATGGTTGATGAGTACATGCATTTTTCTTCATCCAATAGTCCACTAGTACCATAGAAGGTCGTCATGTTTTGATGATCATCATGGTTTTCTTGACAACTTTTGATCATTTTACTCTGTGGAGTTGAAGAAGGTGGTGGTGGTGGTTTCAAGCAGCTATCGGGGACGATGCAATCTAATAAGTAACCTGAATTTGTACTGTTGTTATTATTGTCACTTAAAAAGATGAAGCTATTGCTCTCATTAGGTGATGAACCATACGAGGATGATTCATCAGAAGTGGTGGTGGTGGTAGTGACGATAGTCTTGTTTTTGGTAATGTTGTTGTCGTTGTTACTTAGGGTGGTAGTATTGAAGTTGAAGCGTGCATTAGGCTGTAACATGTTTTGGACATGTTCAAAAGGTGAAATAAGAGAAGGGAAATTAGTATTAGCGGTATCAGATGTATAGATAAAATTAGTTCTTGCTTGAGCGCCTTTCATAGAAAGTGCAGCTCTATCGTAAGCCAAAGCAGCTTCTTGAGCGGTATCAAATGTCCCAAGCCAATGCCTTTCTTTTGTGGTGGGGTCACGGATTTCAGCAGCATAACGACCCCACGGCCTTCGTCTGACCCCAAGGAATCGCCCAGGCTCGGTCTGCTTACGGCGCCCTCGCTTCTCCCCCGGCTGGCATATGGCTGTGTTGCGTTGTAGCCAAGAGTATCCTGTTGGTGTTCGGATGGGCTCGAACATGCCAAATGGTAATGGATGATTATCTGATGAAATGGGTGCGGAAGAAGAAGAAGATGAAGACATTTTTGTTTATGGAATAATGAGACAAGTGAGGATATGTTGAAAATGAATGGATTGTGGTGTGTGGTTTTATGGCTCTTTTTAAAGAGACTTGGCCATGATTACGGGGAAAGTGAAAAGGACAAGATGTGCACGTAATTTACTGTTTTAAAAGATTTTGAGTTTTTCCCCCTTTATAACAACTTTTAGATTTCTTTCTTGCAACTAGTATCATGTACACTGTGTTAAGTACTTGTAGTTGATCAGTCCCTGTGTATCCCTATCACCGCCTTCACCCCATCCATAACAATTTACATGTCTTTATACCAGATACTATCCTTATTCTTAAAAGCATATACTTATTCGAGGTATTTTATCTTTAATTTAGTTTTGA
>JAOTQJ010000001.1:16386067-16398177 GCA_025642045.1 Solanum sejunctum | reverse complement strand
TTGGTTCTGGGAGATACTCGGAGGGGCAGAGATAGACCGAAGAAGTACTGGAGGGAGGTGATTAGACAGGATTTGACAGAACTTGATCTTACTGAGGACATGACCTTAGATAGAAAAAAGTGGAGGTCGCAAATTAGAGTAGCAGGCTAATGGTAGGGTTAGGTGTTTTTATGTGTTCGCATTACCTGTCATATTATGTGTTAGTTTATCTTATTTACATACTATCATTATTAGTAGCTCTTTTCTGTTCCCTTCCCTTCCTTTGTCATATCTAGTTTTTTCTTGCTTACGGGTTTTGAGATGAGGGTTCCCAGGAAACAGCCTCTCTACTTTTATGGTAGTGGTAAGGTCTGCGTACATTTTACCCTCCCCAGACCCCACTTGTGGGATTTTACTGGGTATGTTTGTTGTTGTTTTTGTTGTAAGCATTTGTTAAATTAAACTACGCTTGTCAAAACAAATTAACAGAATATCAATGATATATTAGCATAATCAAGTCCGAAACAAATAATAATAGAGACATAAGAATCGCTTACCTTCTTTAGCAGCTTCTCTTCTACGAACAAGCTCATAAGCAGCACAAATAACATCATGTGCGCCTTCTCTTTTCACTGCACTCATGCAAAAGGGTTCAATTCCACGAGATCTCAGACTGTCCCTGAATGCCTTCCAATTCTCATATGCGTCTGGAAGGTCCATTTTGTTGTAAACCACTAAATAAGGCTTTTCAGCAAGTTCAGGACTAAACATTTCCAATTCAAGACGAACAGCTTCATATTCACATTCAGGTTGTGGAGATGAACCATCAACCACATGCACCTTTCTCCAAATTAGTCAAAATTATTAGCTCAATCTCAGAATAATCAGAAAAAGGGTAAAGAAAGGTAATACACCAGTACAAAATAATTGGGACTTTTAAGTAAACTATGAAATATAAGGATGCATATAGTACATAGAAACCATTAAAAGATACTCATGTCAACAGAAAAAAGGACATGGTACAGTGATTCCATGTTGAGAAACTCAGAAAGGAAAGGGATGGCTAAAAATATGACAACACTAATTTTTTTTTCTCTTTACAATATGAAAAGGCCAAACATATATTTGGACTCTTAAACTTGTCTGAACATTTAATTTAGATACCTAAACTAAAGTTTGTAGTTTGTACCTATTGAACACTTGACCTATGCTCAAGCTGTGTTTATTAGACATACATTGCTGACATACCGGAGAAAGTGTAGCAGACTTCTAGGCATGTGAAAGGCCCTAATTTTTCTTCTTAGAAGAATTCTCTCTTCCTGTCACCACCCACCATCCCCATTTTTACTCTTTTCCTCTTCCACCATTGCATTCGGCAGATTAGGCCACTGTTTTTCTCCGAAATCTGGGTAGTTTTTGAACAGATTCTGGCCTCCTCCTCCTCCTATTAGTCTATTACTTCTTCAACACTTTCTCCAATGGATAAAACCACAATTTTTTTCCTCCACAATCTGGCCATACTTCTCAACAGATTTCACCATTTCTAGACTACCTTAAGAATATAACTGTAATATCCCTAGCGTTTGAAGGTTGGAATATGATATAATAAGGTGAAATATTGGAACGGCCTCAGCGGACTTTTAGGTCAAGATTATCAAGAAATAAAATTTTTGCCAAAATTGAACTTTCCAGAAGGGTGTGTGACCATTCCGCATTGCAGAGATGGACAAATTCGACCTTGGCCAAAATTAGGCCAAAATTCATTTTGCAAAAAAATACACTGATGAAACAACTCCGCGTCACAGACTTGGTCCCTATCGTTGTCCGATTTCAATTTTTAAGTGGGGATACTTTGGACTTTTCCCTACCTATTAGTTAATGAGTCTGGACGGTTTTTGGGACTAACTCCTATTATATAAACTACCCTAAGCCCTCCAAATCTTTTCATTCTCACCCAATTTTCACTTTACAAAATCTTCTCTTCAGAAAACACTCTCAAGGCTTTCTTTTTTTTCAAGTAAGACTCCATTGAAGATCAAGTAAATTCCTCCACTGATGTTCAAGTTTTCTCAAGTCAATCACTCAAGGTATGTGGGTGTTCATCAATGGGTTCCTTTCACCCATGGAGCCCAAATAATTATCTACTTTTTCTACTAATTTCAAGTATATATTTTTATGGGTCTTCTCAATGTCTACTCAACTTCTTAAATTATGGTTCAGTTTATGATTATTAATCTATTTTAATATGGATTTATGTCAATTGCATGAAATTGATTATTTTTCATATGAATTTCTACATATACTATCTAGGGTCCATGATCTCATCATGGATCTGTTCAATTCTCTTTCAATTGCATGATTTAAGTTTCAATTATGAATTTATTGGTCCAACTAAGCATGAATTGCATTTAGTTTAATGATTTCGAAGAATTTATAAGAAAATCATCTATAAGACTCTATGGTTCATGATTTCCAATATAGGTTCCTATGATTTTTTTTTGGAAACTGGTAACTTCATGAGTTCCTATGATTATAAATTTCTATTGTAATTATGTATAAATTTTATTAAATTACATGTTTTTAAGTTGATTTGGGATTGAACCCACATAATTACCATAGTTTATGTTGAATTATGATCATGACCTACTGTGGACCATGCATGTTTTTCAACAATCATGAACTAAGTTTTTAAATGATGTTTCTTGTGCGGAATCAGTGTTTATGAATGAGAAGGGCTTCACTTAAAGTTTCATGAAAGTAATTCAACTATGATTTATGGAAGTCCCAAAATGAATGAAGGAAGGAAGGTAGAGGATCTCTCACTTAGTTAATGATTAAGGAGCTATCCTAAAATTATGACCTTATGATAATAAGGGGTTGGAAATTGGACCACATGACTATAACCTTATGAAATAAGATTTTCTATTCTTGTGAGAATACCCATGTCCCAAAACTACATGCCAGTGTAGGTGAAAAGGGATGAGAGGCGAATACCTAAAGCCTCCCAAAGGTCAGCAGCCAAAATATCAAGGCTTTGAGGTGAGTACCCAAGTCCAAGAACTAAGAGAGAGCACCCGATTCACATAATCGCTTACTGAATCCACTTAGGCATTAGGGAGAACACCTTGGCAAGTAGCTTCCTCCTTTCGTCCAGTGTATGAGTAAACATCGGGACTCCATGGACTAGCTCACATGGTTTCATGTCGGTTATGATCTCTCTCACTCATGACCTACGATTAATGACTCTCCTTATGAATTAGAAGTCTTGTATGAATTAGAAGTCTTACTGCAACTTATGAACTCACAAGCTTTTCAAGATTTCCTAAAATAGCTTAAGATTATTCATGCATTGTACAAGCTCTTACTAATCAAAATTGTACTATGATTTTACAATGATATTGGCCTTGTTCATGATTTGTTATTATGATTAAATGATTTACTTACCATGCTTTCTACATTGGTCATTGCATTATTGCTTTTATATCATGCATTGCATCGCTCGTAGGCGTGGCAATTAGGCAGGTTGGGTCAAATTTGAGCGGGTTCTAATGGGTCAAGACAACAAACAAGTCAAGACCCAACCCAATCCAAATTTGCTTGGGTCAAAATGGGTTGGGTCAAAATGGATTGAGTACTGGGTTATAGAGCGGGTTAAGACCTAACTTTTACTAAGTTTTACTTATTTTATTTGTTCTTTTTCAATTTTTTACTACTTTAAAATTATATTTTTCTTTATTTTGGCTATATAAAACATATCAAAATAAGAAAAAAGTATTTTAATATTTTGACAAGATCTCTCTTAAGTCAATTCGGGTTGAATATCAACCCAATTTAAATGGGTTGAGATGGGTTGGACTAATAAATGGGCGGCTTAATAACCTGCCCAAACTTCAACGGGTTGGGTGGATTGAACGGGTTGGGTTTAATTTTCCGACCCCTAATTGCTCATATACTTAGTACATTCAAACGTACTAACGCATACTTTTGCCTGCATTGTTTCATATGAGAGGAAGGCGTTCACTCTACATCTCACTCTACCCATGCTTAGCTTGGAGTTGCTTTGAAGATTAATTGATTGGTGAGTCCTCATGATCCGAGGGAAACCTTTCGTGGTCTTTCTTGTTATTTCTGGTTGTTCTATGTTGAGACTATTTTCATTTCATTTCTTTCCTTGTTTAGGTGAGCTAGGGGCTTGTTCAATGCCCCAACCTATGTTGTCCATTTAATCGGGCCTAAGGTTTAGCTTTATCTTTAGACCTTAATTTGAGATTTTGCCTATCATTTTTTCCTGTTGTTGATTTACTTGTCTTATGTATGCTTGATATGTTGAGATGGCTTGGTTGAGTTTCTTCGAGAATTCTAATCGTCGTGTCACACCTAGGCCCTAGTTGGGTCGCGATAATGACACAATGTGAGGAAGTCAATGGCATTCGATGGAGAAGACGAAACTTCAATTCTGTAATCCAAATTCCAGGAAGTTGTGATTTTTGGATCCAAATTCATAGAACCCGAAATGGATTTTCTTGGATTAAGTCGAAACAAGACTTGTATATTAAGAATTCGGGAGAAAAAAGAAGCTTTAAAGAAATCCAATGAAGTGGGAAAGAACAATAGTAGATGCATGAAGATGAAGACAAAAAGGAAGGGGAAAGGAATTGCGGTTTGTTTTTGCTACCATTAGGTTTTAGCTACCATTATTGTAGGTGACGAGAAGATATAAATTTTGCTTTCACCGGAAGTTTCTTTTTGACCAGTCAATGTATTTTTTGACATACTGTGACAGATAGGATAGAAACGAAGATATCCTCCATTGGAGGACATGAACGGGAAGCAAAATTGAGATGGTTTAAACATGTGAAGAGGATACGCACGTTTGCCCTAGTGTGGATGTGTGAGATGTTGTGTATGGACAGTTTTAAGCGAGGTAGAGATAGATTGTAAGAGTATTGGGAAAAGGTGATTAAACAGGACTTGGTATACTTTCAATTTACTGAGGACATGACCTTAGATAGTAGGGTGTGGATGACATGAATAAGGAGAGAAGGTTAATAGGTAGTAGTGTATTGTCTTCTTGTCCATTCATATTACTACTGGTAGTATTGCTACTTTAGTTTCAAGTCCTTCAATTTTTGTATCTGTTGATTCCTTTTACTTCGATTATTGTATTGTTTTCTTGTAGTACCAATTCTATTCTGTTACTTCTTTCGCTGCCTGGAAAGCTTTGGATGTTTTTCCTAGAGCCAAGGGTCCATCACAGCCTCTCTACCTCTGAGGGGTAAGGTCTGCGTACACTCCACCCTCCCCAAATCCCACTATGTGGGTTTAGACTAGGTATGTTAATTTTTTTCTTAATATTCATGTCATAATTTAATCGGTTTTATTTTCCATATAAGGAGCAAGTACCATTGATGTACTTCACTTTGGCTGGAGCTGCCAAATATGTGTCAGCGCGCACAATTTTTGACAACATAAAGTGTTCGATAGGTATAAACCACCATGGATTGTAGCTGGTACCAGAAGAAATTGAACTCCTTGAACGCCCAGATGACATGCTGGCACCAAAAAGGAAGGTATACTCTGACCTCAAGAGGTATCTATTCTGTCTCACAAAGCTACCAAGCTCTGCTGGGAACTCTGCCTAAAATGCAGGAAGTTGATTTAATATGGAGTGCAGTAATGCTAACCAAGCAATGGATTATAGTCTGGTTGGCATAACAATAAAGGCTGCTCATAAAGGAAAGGTTAGTACATCTAAACATTCCCATTGATACCAAGCAGGGTTGCTTATGTGAGGACCAAGAAGAGACACAACTGCACCTGTTTGTCAGAAACAGATTGAGTATCTGGCTAGGGATAACAATACAATGAAAAGAAATGTATAGCACAGTCCAATTGATCAAGAGAAAAAGGTTTCCATAGGTCCAAAAGAAGATAGTAGCATCAGTATGGGAGCAATGATCTACTACACGTGGCAGTCAAGGAATTCCAGAATTTTTAAGCAGAAGAGTGTGCAGCCAGAATATGCTATTACACAAATACAGAAAGAAATATGTGAAAGAGTATACATGTTACATAGTACAAAAGAGAGCTCATAGACATCAAAGGTTGATTTAGAAACTTATATAATTAGATGTTTGTTTCTAGAGATCTAGTGGTTATGAGGTACTCTTCCTAGAGGCTCCTTAGGGTGTAAATATTTGTTTGGTATGGTAATATTTCATAAAAAAAAAGTATAAACCTTTGTTTAGGTATCTAAGAGAAACTCAGACAAGCTTAAGGGGCCGTTTTAAGTAGTCAACCAAAAAAACCACCAAGTTAATACAAACCCAAAATTTTTTTTTTAAAAAAAAAAAGAATAAATCAAAACTACAGCTTGCAATTATAGGGGTGCAGCACTTCCCCCGCCTTGCGTGAATGTGTAATCCTTTCTGCATTGGGCTACTCTTTATAGTTTGCAATCTGTTTAACCTTTTCTAATACTTATTTTTAGATTAAAAACTCTCCTAGAAACATTTAATCACGAATTAGCTACAACATAGCAAGCATATTCACATATCATAACGCAAACTATATACGGATATGATAATCTGCCAAAATTTTATCTGGTTCAACAACTTACTACGAATTCAATTTATGCAGAATTGGGATACATTCAATTTATTTGGAACACTTTAGAAAAGCTTGTACCAGGACTGAACATCTTTCGGAGTGCCGAAGAAACTCATGGCCTAAACCGAAACCTCGGTGTGCCCCTTCAAGTAGACCAGGCAGATCAGCAACGACCACAGTAGCATCATAATCAAATGAAACTACGCCCAAATTTGGGAGCAAAGTGGTAAAGGGGTAATTTGCAATAGCTGGCTGAGCAGCACTTATAACACTAAGAAATGTACTTTTCCCTGCATTTGGCGCGCCGACTATACCAACATCAGCAACCAACTTAAGCTCCAAGTCTAACCACCTGGTCAGTAGGACTGTTACTGCAAGATACTAAACAATGGAATATCAAAGAAATCTGACTAGGATATAGTCCTAGCTTAATTAGAATTCGAAATAAAGGATGATAGCCTAATAGACCCACAACCGAGAGGTTTTGATCATTTTTCCTAGCCATGATATTATAATACCACACTGCTATATGTAGTTAGATGTTGAATGTACCCAAAAGATAACAAAAAAGAAAAATACAAAGTCCAAGAGCAGAAACTATATTCATTGAAGATACTCACATCTCTGGACCTTCTTCTCCATTCTCCGCGATCTTGGGCACCCTATTCAACCCTGTCTTAAAAGAGGCATTACCTCTCCCACCTCTTCCACCGGGCAACAGCAGTGCCTTCTGTCCTGGATGCAACAACTCGAGAAGTACATTCCCTTGAATTCCACCCTCTCCAGCCTCCCTAATGACAGTACCTGGTGGCACCTTTATCACTACATCCTCGCCTTTTGCCCCAAATTGCTTCTTCCCATGACCATGGCCTCCTCTCCCAGCTTTAAAATGCACACTCTGCCTAAATGGCAACAATGAGTTCATCGACCCATCTACCTCCACATACACATTCCCTCCCCTCCCTCCATCACCACCAGATGGTCCACCCAATGGCACAAACTTCTCCCTCCTAAATGCCACCACCCCATTCCCTCCATCCCCTGCTTTTACATATATTTTCGCCCTGTCAAAACACCTCATTACTGCTGGAACCCCTTTCTCCTTCTCCTTTATATCACTCCCTTCCCCTTCAAACACATCACCACCCTCAAAAATCCCACTTGTAGAACCTTCCATTTCAATGCCCACGTCTTCATTTTCATCAAAATCATCATTAACCTCGTATAGCTGGAATTTTCCACTATCCTCAAATATCCTACTTCCAGTACCTTCCATTTCACCATTCACATCATCATTTTCATCAAAATCATCATTAACCTCGTATAGCTCGAATTTTCCACTATCCTCAAATATCCTACTTCCAGTACCTTCCATATCACCATTCACATCATCATTTTCATCAAAATCATCCTCGCTCTCATCCTCAAAATCATCATCAACCTCGTACAACTCGAATTTTCCATAATCAAACCTTAAATTCACTACATTCTCATCATCCAATGAATCCAACTCTTGCTTACGACTCTTAGCTGGGGTGGGAATAGTTAACTCGGAGAGGGTTATTTCAGTTGAATCTTGGAGAGATGGAAGAAAAAAGTCATCTTTAGGAGGTAGACGAGTGTAGGTGGTGGCAGTGCCACCGGCGCCGGTGGTAATTGGCGGTGGTGGCCTAAACTCGCCGGATTTGAGTTGAGGGCGATTGGGGTTTTTCCTTCTTCTGTTTGTGTTTGTAGACACACGCTTTGAGTTGATTCTATTGCGACTGGTACTGGGTCGAGCTTGGCAGCGAAGATAGTAGCTTGATGTAGTTGTGAACATAGAGAAAGCCATGGCTATTGTTCCAGAGCTCAAGAAATTATCCGTTTGGGCGGTGTTCCAGAAATCCATATATTTTCTTCAGATAATTGAGAAATTTGAGAGAGGGCTCATTTAAAAAAAGTTAACTCACCATGTCGAATTAAATCCTTTATTAATTAAGGATTAAGTTAACTTGGGGTTGAAATATAATTTTAAAATTTTTAATAAATATAACATAGCATAAAAGGAGGGGTAAAAATATCATTTTGAAAATTGAGTAAATTTGAAAAGGATAAAATTATTTCAACTACATATTATAAGTTACTTTTTGCTTCAACTTCTTGAACACATCTTCTCATTTCAAAATTTCTCTCAAAAAATGATGCAGCAACTCGAAGGTAACTCACAATAAATTCACTTTTTTTCTTGTCGATTCACCCTCTTTGTTTCTTCTTGGTCATCTTCTTAGTAAATGGTAAAAAAAATTATTTCGTTAGAATTTTTGGACAGTATTTTTGCAATGAAAATTTTGTTTTAAGTTTTTTTTTAAAAAAAAAAGAAAGCATGGATATAAAAATAGTGATATAGGTTAAGAAATAAAAAAGAATGATATATTTCATTTTTGCATGTCCTAACAAACACTCGAAACAGTACTTGTTGCCTTGATATGGTATTGTTATGGATTTTTACAAAATTTATTATTTTGTTGGCTTGATATGACATATTGTTATGAATTTTTACATATTTAGTTATTTTGTTGCCTTGATATGATTTTTGGGCTCTTACATGTTTTATTTTTGTAAACAATAAATAAGTGATGTGTGTTGATATTGTTGTTGTTATTATTTTGGTCGATTCTTAATTGTTGGGTTGTTGTGCTTCAAAAATACATTGTTTTTGCAGAATTTAAGCATATATGTGATTGAATTGCACATATGTAATTGAAATTATTTTGAAACTAGTGCAGTAATTGGTACAATAATTGTTAAAATTGGTTCAACAATTGTATAACAATTGTTAAAATTAATATAACAATTGTTAAAATTGGTTTAACAATTGTTAAACTAGTGGAGTAATTGGTTCAACAATTGTTAAAACTGGTTCAACAATTGTTAAATCTGGTGCAGTAATTGGCATAACAATTGATAAAATAACTACTGAACAATAACTGTTAAGACTAGTTTAACAATAAAATGTGTTAATGTTGATATTGCTTTAGCAATTCAGTGCTTTAATTTGTTTTAATTTGTTTTTTTCTGCTTTAGTTTGTTTCTTCTCTATTTGTTTTGAATGTTAATTGATGGTTTCTTATTTTATATCATGTGATGTATATAAATGCCCCCCACCCACCCCGAAAAAAAGGCAGCTACAGAAGCCCCAGTAAATGGAGATGGAGATACTCCTGTTACTGCAGCCCCAACAACTAGAAGATCCAAAAGGCAAAGAATTAAGACACAGAGGCAAAAAGAAATAGAAGAAGCCTTCCAAAAAAAAAAGTACCAACAAACTGTCAGCACTTGCTGAATATGCAAATATTATTTTTGAAAGTGAAACAACATCGAGAAGTCAAGAAAATACAGATAGCGGATGCCAAGAAGAAGAAGAAGAAAAAGGAGGAGATGATGATCTGAATGAAGAAGGAGGAGGAGACAATGTGGAAGAAAGAGGGGGAGGAAATAGTGTGGAAGAAAGAGAAAGAGATGCTATAAAAAAAAGGAGAAAGAGGAGATAATATGAAAGAAAGTGGAGGAGGAGATAATGTGGAAAATCAAAAAAATGGAGGAGAAGGTGAAAAAGATGATTCTTCACGGAATGATGATAATGATGCAGAGAATGATAATGATGATGAAGAAAGAGTTGATTTTGAACAAAGAAGTAAACACCGACATAATCAATCTGTTCAACAGGAGACGATTGATTCTGATTTTGTTGAGTCCTCTCCAGTTAGATCTTCAGGTGATGATGACACCTTAATTAAGATTGTCAGATATTCTGATTACAATTTTGAGACCATGATAGATAAATATTCACACCTCACTGATACTATTATCATAAAGTACAGTGCGAAAAATTTTAGTGATTTCAGAACACTATAAAAATCATAGAAGTTGGAAGAATATTTCAGGACTACAACATTTGCCAGCTACTTGGAGATACCTGAGAAGATACCACAGTTCCAATGAAATTGGTGTACAAACTTTTTCATCGCCGAATTCTGAGCGGGCGTACATAAGAAATTTGGATAAATTATTGCGGCATGCTTGTCCATTTTGGTACGAAAGAATTTAAATTTTCCATTATGACTGGTTTGAATTGTCATATCTCACAAAATAATAATTCTATAAAATCATTTGAGAAGGTTAAGAATAGAAGAAGAAAAATTTTGAGACGGCGGGAAAAACCTTTAAGAAGGATGAATTGATGGAGCTACTCCTATCGTAATTAATTTTCGCAAGATGTCAAAAAATCTATATGCTTGATTTATTTTGTGCATTGCATTCTTCTAGTGAAAGATCTAAACACAAAGATCCCAGCTGACATGGTGTGGCTTTCAGCCAAGAGACAGACTTTTTGTCACAGTGCATGGGGTCGTAAATTCTATGAGCTAACAGTTGAGTACCTGTTGAAGGTTATGGACAAAGGAGAAGATGGGAAGACCACTAATCTTTGTGATTTTTCATGGGCATTTATTGTACATTTTATGTTCTTTAAAATAAATTTTGTGTCTATTCTTTCATAATTTTGATCATATTTTTATATATGTCATTATCTTATATAGTGTTGGGCATTTGAGGTCATTCCCCATCTTCGAAAGAAATTAAAGGTGGTTCCTGCTGCATAACCTCGCCACGACTCATTAGATGGCTATCAGCAGTCAATGATCATCCCATCAATGTTAATGTTAGAACCCGTAACTTAACTTAAACCCCAAAAGTCCTTACTTGGTTCGATTTAATAAAGTTTGAAGATCGAACGTAAAATTTCTTTTAAGTTTGGTCCTTAAGCATAATTTATGGTGGGGTCAAGTGTATATGTACTCTCTTGATTGGTCCAAGTGGTATACTTGTTGCCTATATATACAAGCATGTACCTTGTACAAGATAATGAAGTCTCATACTTAGCAAAATTTGAACAAAAAATATTGATCAAGTTGTAGAACCCTCTCGGGTTGCTACAATAAATTTCAAAAAATTCCAATTTTTCTTGTTTTTGATTATTTGAGGCTTCAAGCTCGGTATATTGAAGCCCCTAAGTAGCGTGGAGGCGTTGGTTGGTCAAGAAACGCGTAGTTTAGCGGCTACGAAGGTTTTGGGTGTAGTGAGAGATTGAAAGGTATGTTAATTTTTAGCTTGGTTTATGTTAATTAAAGGTTGTGAAGATGTTAGGAATATGTTAAAATGAAGGTAAAACGCGAAAATAGAATTGGTTGTTAATGGAATTACGAATTTCGAATTTGTGGTCGAATTCGGAACAAAATTGCATATGGCTATATCTTGAATTATTGTCATGTATTTGTGCTTATTTGTCATGGAAATAGTCTTTATAGGGTGAAAGAAGTGTTAGAAAACTATTCAAATGATTACATGAACGTTAGCTTGAATTGGAGTCCCGTCGGTATAATGTTATGTTTTAGCGTTGGAGTTTCACGTTGGGCTTTGGGGTGATGTATTATGGTTTTTGGAGTATATCGGAAGGCTTGAATATGGTAGATATAAGTTTGAAT
>JAOTQJ010000001.1:16365718-16385967 GCA_025642045.1 Solanum sejunctum | reverse complement strand
TTTTGTGGAATTCCTTAGCTGTCGTAAGTAAAGATTCAATATAAGTGGTTGTCGCGATGTCCTATCGGCACCATTCGCGGCCCCGGGGTTGGGTCGTGACATCCCATTAGCGGCCTTGAGTCACTTTGGTTAATTTTAAAAGTTGATTTTTTGTGTAAAGTTGAGATTTTTTTCAAACATTGAATTTTGAGATTTGAATTGCCGAATTTTGAAATTTTGAGTTATTCGAAGATTTGAATATTAGAACAGAATTCCATAGACTCCATTAGTATCAGAATAAAGAAAATGGCCTAGGAGAGTTTTTGGAATCAAATTTGGTTATGTTATGTGGATTTTAGGTCCGTAGTTTGGTTTAACTTGGGTCAACGTTTTGAGTTTCGATGATCGAATTAGTTTTCTGATTGTTCCAATGGTCTCAAGAGCTGATGTTGGTGTTAAAATCAGCTTTTTCATAATCTTTGAGTGCCTGGATATAATTTTGATATTTCAAGTGACCGTGCCTAATCGCGTTTTTGATTAAGGAGGCATCAAATTCGATTTTTGATGTTTTCATTGAGTCCAGAATATAAAATTTAGTAGAGTTACATATATCTTTAGTGTGTAGAGGGTTTTGAAAGAATTTTGAGGATTGATGAAAAGTCTTGAATTATTCAAAAAGAATTTTTGTTGTGTTCTAGTGCAAGCCTCACTCTAGCGAAGGGCTTGAACACATTTGCAACTTTGTTGTAGCAAGGTGGGCTTTGATATAGGGAATCCACTATTGCGATCTGGGTTTTGATATAGTGAAGCTGTTATAGCGACTGATCTGTCATAATAACGGAGCCACTATAGTGATTGATTGGTCACAATAGAGAAGGTTGATGGCTTTAGCGTGTGTCGCTATAGCGATAGGCCCCTACATCTCATTTTTGAGCATTTCCTCCATTTTCAAACCTTGTGAGCTCGGCTTGGACATCTTTGGATTAATTTTTTTGAAGGTTTTACATTGAAAAAAGTATTTGTTTTTACACTTTCATTATTATTATACATTAATTACCTTGATTTTAATATCAAAATTGGAAGATTCAAATAAGAAACCTGAAGATTTTCATGAACTTTGGGATTTTTTACGAAATTGATGATTGCACACTCATTTCAACTTCGTTTACAAATTGGTTTTTGTTGGTGATTTTCTAATCATGAAATGAACTCTTTCATCTAAAAATTTCCTAATTACGGCATTAATTTTTAGTAGTGAATTTTTGAATGAGTTTTTTCTTTTTCCCTAATTGCTTGATTTTGGTGTTTTTAGTTTTGTATTGTGATTATGAATTCATTTTCAAGTAGATTGTAGTAATTTGAATTTGATTTGAAAGGGGAAAACATTGTCATTGGAGTGATTGATTGGCTAAATAGGCAATTGGACTCTAACCATTGCTAAGTTTATTGAACTTAGTATTTTATTTTAATGTAAAACTTAGGAGGTTAGTGAATTATTCTAATGAAAATGATTTGGGTAATGAGAAGGTAGAAATCATGACATAGATGATTTAATACATGAATTGATGACTTATTGTTGACTTAGACTTGTGACAGTGCTACTTAGCGATACCCTTATCTATTCCAATCTACTCAAGCCTAATGTATTAGGTTCTTCATACTTAAATGGTTTGAATCCCTTCATTTTTATGTCTTCATGCCATGGTATGCATACATGTGATGAATTTGATAATTTAAAGGTTTTAAATGATTGAATTTGCAATGTGCTTTCTTGTTGGATGGTTCATGTTCATTTTGGTCCATTCAAGTCATCTTCTATCTCGTTCGAGGATGAATGATCATAAAGGGAGATGATGTAAGGACCGCAACTCGTAAGGCCTTAACGTTGGATAAAAATTAGTTTTGGAAGGTTTTTTGCCAAGGGTGCAATCCAAGGAGCACTCCACGGCCCGTGAAGCACTTCACAGACCATGAAGTGCATCGTAGGGGTAACCTTGGCCTTGAATGGACTTGTTTTCCTTAGCCTTGGGGCTACCTAGATGGTGTGCCCACCACGAAGCACATCATAGCCAGATTTGCACACCAAGAGTCGTGGTGTCTCTTGTGGAGGCCTCTTAACAAGGCCCCTAATTTTTGGCTCAAGTGGCATACCATGGACCTCTTCACAGCTTGTGGTGCACACCACAGCCTGAAGGGGGTTCCGTATAGTGCACCTCTGGGTGCATTTTTGCCCCATTTAAGTGGGTTTTTCTTGGTAATTTGGCCTAATCCCAAGGCCTTTTAGGACTTTTATATATTCCTTTTAAGTCCTAGATCAGTCCCTAAGATATTTCATGTACTCTCATTCAAATCTAACACTTAGTCTCTCAAAATCTAATTCCTAAAATGCTCTCAAGCCTATAACTCAAGGATTCAAGCTAGGATTCAACTAGGGTTTCAAGTTCAAGTTGAATTCATTTCAAACTCCTCAATCTAAGCAAGGTATGCATAGATTCATCCTTGTTTCAATTCAACCTTGGAGCCCAAATCCCTTTCATTACTTTAAAGTATGAGCTAAGTATGAACTTCATGAATTGGTTTTAAATTGTTGAAATTATATTATGGTTTACACTTAAATGATGATTTAAGCATAAATCAAGTCCTATTATAATGATTTGCATGGATTTCAGGAGATTTGAACTTGTATGTCCCTTTTAACTATAAATTCATACATAAATAATTTATGATTCAAATATTTATTTCTTCATGAATTATGCATGAGTCCATCCTATTATCATGTTTTAAGATTGAATTTCATGTACCCATGTTTTACTCTCGCTTCTCATGTCATGAGCATGCATGAACAAGGCATTTCATTAGATTTTGATAAGGATTTGGTTACCAATAATGGTTATTAACATGATTTCAAGGGGGATATGATTATGACATAGTTATGATCATTATGATGATTATGATATGGCTTTAAGCATCTAAGGGTGTGCATACATCATCATGCACAAGTTATGACTAAGCTATTCCTATGCATATAAACATGTTTTGAATTACGATTTGGCTTTTTAGCCCAAATATGGATTAGGTTAACTATGAGATGACTTAGTACCATCTTATGACAAGTAAAACCAAATATGCATCAAGTTAACTATGAGATGACTTAGTACCATCTTATGACAAGTAAAACCTTATGCACACGCACACACACACACTATGTATTCCGTGGATGATAACTTGTACCAAACGGTTACTCTTGAACACACTATATGAGGTTATGTGTTTACTCTTGAACTCACTATGTGAGGTTGCATGGTTATCTTATATTCACTATGTGAGGTTATGCGTTACTCTTGGACTCACTATGTGGGGTAATGTGGCTACTCTTGGACTCACTATGTGAGGTTATATGGTTACTCTTGGACTCACTATGTGAGGCTATGTGGTTACTCTTGGACTCACTATGTGAGATTATGAGGTTACTCTTGGACTCACTATGTGAGGCTATGTAGTTACTTTTAGACTCACTATGTGAGTTACGTTACCCACTATGTGAGGTTATGATATGGGTACTTAAGGACCCACTATGTGGGGTTTAGCTCATGATTTTCTTCAAAGCCTCAATGAGAGGGTATTGATAGATAGCTGCTTAAGCATGGAGAGAAAGTTCTTGAACTTGCCACCTTATGTCGAACACGGGCACATATGTTCATGTGTAAGGGCATTCATACATCATGGTATCTTATGACATCTTGATATGACTATCTTTTCTATATATACATATATAGTTTGTTCATCTAACATTTAAATATAGGTTTTGACATATCTATATTTCATTGCATACCCACTATTTGTATATTCAAACTTACTAATATATACTTTATGCCTGCATTGTACTACAATGCAGATGCAGGTGATCTTATTATCTATCCCCGTGGCTAGATATAGATAAATGTTATAGGACAAGACCTTCTATCTTACCTTTCATGTTGTTTACATACTAGAGCAAGTTATTTCTTTATGTTCAGGATGAGCCAGGGTCTTTTATGAGCCCCATCTTATATCATGAGTTAGAGACATTTGTTGAACCTATCATTTCAGTTGTCAGACTTGCATACCCTTATGCCATGACCCTTCTCATGTTATGAGATTATGATAAGTGTATGCTTCCACTTAAGTGTTCTTCTTGACCTACCTTACATGCTTGATTGAATGTTAAGGGTTAGTTTGAGTTTCTATCAGGAATTTCATTCACCGTGTTACGGCTAAGTTCTAGGGTTTGGGTCATGACGATGTTTCTAATATATGCAATACAGTATTAAACAAATTGTACAACTATGTCTTAAAAGGTTACTTGGAGAATTGTGTTTGGAGTATGAAGGTATTCTTATACAATTGCTTCTCCTTAACCTCTGCATTGTTTATATCCATTGTGTAAATTATTTCTTTTAATTTTGATAAATAAAATGAATCATCAATTCCTGATTTAACCACAGTAAGAACATGTACATTCTTTCTACAGCTTTGACATAGGCAATGGCATAAGCTATTGCATCAAGTCAATGTATGATATAGTGAAATAAGCAAAATTGACACTTTTATGTATTATATACATACCAATGGATTTGGTACACACTGCCTTAGTTATAAAATTGTGTGATTTTTGATAATATGCACAAATACATAACTTTCTAAGTTGAATAAAATTGTGATATATAACAACAACTAATAAGCAATTTATAGTATTTATGTCTTAAATACATAGATAAAAACCTCTTACATACTAATCGATGTTTCAATAAAATAGAATTATGTATCAAAACCTTTATTTTGAACACTACATATTGTATATAATAAGGGTGTAATGTAATGGCAACTTTGATTTTTTCTCCCTTTTTTGAAAGAATTTTCAACAGGTGATTAGAACTCGAACATGCATCATTTTTGATTTCTCCTCTAGGAGTTTCTTTATGATCAATGTATTCCATTGTTTGGATCTACTTTCATAAAAATCATTATCATCCAAATAAAAACCCGAGGGACTAGATCTTTCAGATTGTATATCTATCTAGGTGAGATCAATGCTTGTTGTTGGACCAGAACCCATATGTATCAAAAAATTGCAGATGAACAATCTAAAATAGGCGGGGGGGGGGGGGATCTAAACTAATAAAACGAAGAAAATTGATGAAGAAATTGTTATACCTTGTTCAGAACTCGAAATTGTTAAAGAAGACTGGGATGATATGATTGTAGTTCAATAATGATGAGTTGGAGGTAATTGATGATACATCTGCATGATTTTAGGTATGAAATTGGGGAATAAAGACATGAAGTGGAAAGAGTAATAGTGATGCATTTGAAAATAGGAGAGAGGGTGAGGAAAAGAATTTTTGTAATTTTTTCAAACAGTAGAAAATTTTAAAGAACATGGCAAAAAAGATGTGTAGTTAGCTAATTTATTCTTTATAATACACAAATGCTAACAATAGTACATACAAATGCAAATGATATATGTCTATTATATAGATCATCTTTAATGATAAAAAATACAAACACACATGTTTTCGTTGATACAAATGATAACATTCATTATACAAATATAAATGTTGAACTTGAAATAGTTGGATTTGCCAATACAATTTTATTCATCGAAACAAGTTACATTTTGAATAAAAATTATATTAAGATATAAATTGTATATGTTAATATTATTATATTCATTGATACATATGCATACTAATGACATATTGTATAATTATCAAGTAGATTTATAAATACAATCATTGATACATATACATACTAGTTATATATATACAATTATCTAGTAGATATATAAATATAATTTTCTCTCTCTCTTTCCTCTCTCTGACATGTAGCAATGAATCGTAATTAAGCAACCTATAACTATTTTGCCTCATTATATTTCAAGTCTTTGTTATTTTTGAAAGTTCTCATGCTTAAAAGATATTCCATCCATTATTTTAAAAAGTTTCGACTAGATCAATGCATGTATGAACCGTAAAGGTTCCGGACGAAATCGCTGAAACGGACAGGCTTCACTATTTACTTTGGATCATCCCATGAACTGAAGGGTGAAAAAAGAGAGGAAATTTTTGGTTACTATCAGATTCTGTAATTAGCTCACTGGAATTTTCCAGGCTGAGAAACTTGGAGCTAAACCTGTGGTAAAAGGAGCCTCAAATTTACCAAGTGTTGCAAAAACTAACTTGCATATTATGTAAGTGAAAATCCTCACTTATTAAGTTTAAGAAACATGTTGGCTACTGAAGCTTAAGAAATTTCTTATGACCATTCATCTGTTTGGACGATTTTCGTCATCTAAGTCCTTGGATGTATCTTACTGGTCTCTATAAAGATGAAACATTCAGTACTAATTTCGTGAACTTCATTGAACGTGAGTCTTCTGCTAGTTTCAATAATCATCAAGGCCACAGCCACAATCTAAAATGGATCATTTCTTTCAGTATATCGATCAACTAGATCAAACAGGATATTAATTATCATAAATCAAACAATAATGCCCTTAAACGCCTATCAGGGGTATCGGACATAAAAAAATGTTGCTGATTAATATTTCAGGCCCCGACCTTTTGCTCATCTAGCTTTGTAAGATGAAGCAGAAGGAGGGGAGAGGTGAAAGCTATTCAAGCTGATGTACATTTACTGGCAGGCCAAATTCATTCATGAAAACAGACTAGGTCTCATTTCCCTCTATTGACTCCGTCATTGTTTCAGGTTGTAAATAATTGACTCCCTAGGGTAACTGTGGAAGTACCTTCTCCCATAACAGTTGTGTGCATGATTTCCCTCTCAAGAATCTTTTCAAGATCCAACATGATCGTTTCCATGGTTGGCCTATATCTTCCAGGAAAACTCATGCATCTCAACGCTATCTTGACGAAATCCCTCATCACCTCTGCAGTGAAGCTTCCCAGCAGCCTATGATCAACTAACTGCTCTGAAGTCAGCTGTTTCTCGACCTTTTGCCAAGTTTACGTAAACATTTAGTATAAACATGATGAATGGTGGAGCTGAAGATATTGAATTTTGGTTCTTTAACTTACCCAATCACGTACACTTTGGTTTGATCCAAATTCATGTATATGTGAAACATCCTTACCAGTTACGAGCTCTAACAGGAATACGCCAAAACTGTAAACATCAGTTGTCTCACAGAGAATTCCAATTTGGTTTATTCTACACACGAAAAGGAAAAAACGAATCAAAAAGTGATTTAAAGTCATGTAGTCTGGAATAAATCATGTAGTCTGGAACTTCAAATGAGGCACAGTGCTATTTACTCTGGATCTCTAAAAGCATTGAAAGAACTCAAGCCAGAAGGACCTGCATCATCAATTTTCTCGAGTAGCTTCAGAATCCCCGCGTCTGCAACTTTGGCAATGAAGTCCTCATCAACCAGAACATTAGCTGTTTTAAAGTTCCCATGGATTATTGAAGGGTGTTGGCTATGCAAATGAGTTAAACCTGTTACATTTAAGAACAAATTCATCTTTGGATCAATGGGGACACTTAACTGGAAGAGCCTTATGTTATACCTTTCGCTGTTCCAATAGCAATAGATAACCTTTGCTTGAATTCTAGTTTCGTTGCAGATTCCCTTCCCATGTCTGACAAAAGAGGCAATATTTTCAGCTTTGAGATATAATGTATATTTGAGGGGTGTCTACTCAATAGAGCCCTACCATACAAGTGATTGTGCATGCTTCCATTAGGCAAATACTCGAAAACCAGCATGGAGTATCCACTGTTTTGGCAGTAGCCTAAAAGACTGACCAGGTTGCGGTGCTGAATCCGTGATAAACGAGCGACCTATTATTCGAAATGCAAAGTTAGAGCTAGCTTTAGAGACATATGTGTGACCTTTTCAGTGATCAGTACTTGGGAAATAAAATTGAGTTCGATGGTTTCCACTTCTTTTCTTTTTTTGTTAAAACAGGATATGAAGTTAGAAAATTGTATTGGTTCCTTAAGAAGGAAAGGGGTGAGTAAAAAGATGAGTAGGATAATCCATTCCTTATTGTCTTGCCCTTTTCTTCCTGTTTTATCAAACAATCAACCCCTTTTAATAGCTAGACATACCTCTTCAGCGAATTCTTGTTTCGGAGTCCCTAAACGCCTTTTTATAGCAACAATAGTTCCATCACAAAGCAACCCTTTGAAAACCAGACCAAAACTCCCACAGCCAATGATATTGCTTTCAGCAAAATGCCTTGTGGCTTTCTCCAATTCATCCATTGTGAACAGCCTTGATGGACCAAAAGATCCTCTCCTTTTCAGCTCCACTGAAACTACTTGGCCAGGCAGAAAGTAGAGTTAGCAGGGCAAATTCCCATACCTAGATAGTCATGATTGTTTTTTTCTACATTACCTACTGCTGATGGATCTGAAGAAGTTGAGTCTGAATACTTCCTTTTGCGAAAAGCCCGAAAGCATATACAGAAAATTACTCCCAAGAGGACTACTACCCCTCCAATTCCTCCTGCTATAACTGCTAATGAACTTGCCATCCAAGAAAATCATCCAACTGATTTGAACATTGACACTTGTTGATCAATGAAGAAATATTTTCATGTCCTTGATAACAGCACTAAAAACCATATGGATGAATAAAGGTACCAACTTTAACTCCATCAGTATGAAATTTCAGATCAAGATGGTGGTCCTCTTTATTGTACTTAAAGTAATTTTAAACTCTGAGGAATGTTGATTTCAAGAATCCATTTGAGAAAGAGTAACTATGGTAAGGAAGCAATGCTGCCAATTTACTTCCATCAGACAAGTCATTAGTCTAATTTCCATAGTACCCCACTTGCTTGTCCATGCATTCACACATGCCAATATGTCATTCAAGAAAGGAACTCTACCATAGTTGAAGAGCCCTCTTTTTCACCTTTTTCCCCTTCGACTGCACAGTAAAACTAAAGAAAAAGGAACTAACATGAGTAGCTTTCTTCAGATTCTGTCCCTCTTTACACCAATTCAGTTAAGATTACACACCTTGTCAGTTGTACAAGTACTTTTTGATTCCCCTGTGTAGACTAGTTGGTATTGGAGATATCACTTAAAGGTGTCCAACAAATTCCACACACACACACAATATTATCTTATAATAAGATAAAATCTTGATAAGGGTAGTTACAAACCTCAAATTTCACATGAAAAACCATTATAATGTGCTTTACTTGGGAACCTTTGATACATTGTCATCCCATCTGACTAGGGTGTTATGCACGTTGACTTAAAGAGATTATTTTCGAAAAACTTTGGAGGTGACATAAATGATATTTAAAAAGTTTTTGTCTTTACTAGGTTAGGAAAAGTGAAAGAAACTAGTACTAAGTTTTACTGGACAGACATAATAATTGAAAGGAATCAAAAGAAAAGGAGAAAAAAATGCATATATCAATTGTGTCTTTTCCTTGTATCCACACTATGAGCCTTTTTGCTTTCTTTTTTCTTTGTATGACCTGGAAAGAAGAAGAGTTTTTTGTTGATAGAATGAGACATCACGTCATTACAGATCATGACAGCTGAGCAAATAAAACATCCGCACACCAAAATCCATTCACAAATGTTGCTGGAGTTACTTGTTGCCTACTTTGTTATTACCTTTGACTCTCCAAAAATGTTGCCGCATCTGTATTGGATCTTTCAAAATTATACTATTTTTTAAGGATCAGACACGCATTCGTTGACATTTTTTAAGAGTCCAACCACCATAGGTTATTATAACTCAATGTCAATTTGGTTGATGATTAGCATTACCAAGTCATTGGTAACGAAAAAAGGGTCCGTAGATATAAGAATTAGTTATGCATAGTTTAAATATTATTAGTTACGTAGAAAAGAGGAGTTAATTTCATAGATGGTCACTCAACTATGGGCTGTTTTCACAAAAAGTCACTCAATTTTCATTTTTAACTTTAAAATCACTCAATTATGAATTTTTTTGTCAAAAAGTTGCTCAAATTTGATTTTAACTCAAAAGTTGCTTAACTATCATTGTTTTATTCTCAAAATCACTCAACCTAAATAATTAATTTTTATTTCTAATTAAATTTTTAAAAAATAAAAGTGTATCCATTTAAATCATTTAATGACCTATCCCACCTTAACCCAACCCGCTTACCCACTCCACCCGCTAAAATATAAGATGACCCAATAATCAACCTTTATTAATTGTTTACCAAACTAATCTTTCTCTTCTCGTTCTCTGCGTATTTTTGACTTTCACTCTATCTCTTTTTTACCTTGATGTTGTAGAGGGACTGAGTAATGATTTGTGGTCAGGCTGCAATAATACTAAATTCTATGAATTAGCACTTAACATGTACATGTAAAGAGTATGGCCGATACCTGAAAAAGTTTTTTCATTCCTGTAGGTAGAAAGATATACATTTTATTACTTTTATATTTTTCCTTTTCATCAAAGTAGCCTGGTGGTCACAAGTTTAGATCTTTCTGGATTCTGTGACTTGTGAAGCAATTCCACACAGAGCTAAAAGCCTTACCCAGAAAATATGCAGAGAAGGAGAAGAGAAAGATTAATTTGGAGAATAATTAATCAAAGGTTGATTATTGGGTCATCTTATATTTTAGCGGGTGGAGTGGATTAGCGGATTAGGTTAAGATGGAGTGGGTTATTAAATGGTTTAAATTGATATATTTTTAGTTTTTAAAATTTTAATTAGAAATAAAAATTAATTATTTAGGTTGAGTGGTTTTGAAAGTAAAATAATGATAGTTAAGTGATTTTTGAGTTAAAAATTAAAGTTGAGTGACTTTCTGAAAAAAGAATCATAATTGAATGATTTTGAAATTAAAAATGAAAGTTGAGTGACTTTTTTGTGAAAATAATTCATAATTGAGTGATCATTTGTGATATTAACTCTGGAAAAGAGCTGTATAAATTAAAACACTCTATTTGCACTTGTATATTTTTTATGTGGAGAAGAGAAAACAATCCAACACTCTCCTAGATTTTATGGGGAGTTTATTTTTTCACTTTTTTTTTAACCAAACAATATATATAAAGTTTATGCAAATTTGAATACAAAAAATAATCAAACAATGTATAACTTATGCTAGATTTTTGTGGAGTTAATTTTTTTCCATTGGGAAATTTAGTGTATGTGATAACTTTGTGTATTATTAGTCTTCCATTTAATGCTTGTTTAGTTATTCACTCTTTTTCATTAGACTAGTTTAATCGATTGTTTATGTAGAAGCTATGCTACAATTCTTCTTCTTGAGTATTGAGGTGTGTATTATCAGTACAATGGTTTTTCATGCATTAATTACTAATAAAAGAAGATTTCAACACATGAATTAGATTGATTAATGACATAAATACTCCTCAAGTCCCTTTTGAAATATTTTTCATTTTTCACTTTTCAAAGCTAAAGAACATGGAGAGTATTTTTGTAAGTTATGCAAATCTTGTTGTTTTTAGTACATCAAATAATGTATTGTAAATATTGTCAGTATAACTAATAACAACATTAGTAATGCAAAGCATTACTAATCACTATATTCAATATTATTCAAATACACTTTACTAATGACTCATAGTGTTCCATCCAACTATTACAAGTGATATGAATATTGGTTAGAATTATGTAGCTATTGTTAACGTAAGAATTAGTTATGCAAGTATTAGTAATACAAAAATAAGTTATACAAGGATTAACTATTTTATCTTTTACTCTGCATAAAATAATATATAAATTTCTCATATTTATACATATGTTAATTATACGAAATTGTACATTGATAACCAAATTAAACATCAATTAATTTAATTGGTATTATATATAAAGATAATAGTAATAAATCATATTCCTTATAATAGCATCTACCAAACGACCCTTTAGTATTTTATACATATATTAATTATATGAAATTGTAAATTGATGACCAAATTAAACATAAATTAATTAAATTGGTATTATATAAAGATAATAGCAATAAATCATATAACTTATAATATCATCTACCAAACGATCCTTTAGTATTTTATAATGCACATTGATGTTGATGAGTCTTTATCTTCCACTTTTTGGGTGCTAACATAATGGTAGGGGCCAGAGTGCTAAAATAGTGGTCGGGGTCCGCCGCTCATTCAGACTATGAATTTAATTTAAAACAAAAAATGTCTTATGCACCATCCCATGTACAAAAAATATCACAAATTTTTTATTACATACTATTTTTAATATATCAAATTAAAATATTGAATAAGAAATAACGTTCGCATAATCAATTCTTATATTACTGATATATCATATTTAGTAGTAATTTGAAATATCCTACTAAATGTACTCTATTTGTGTAAAACTTTAATACCAAGTATTCACTTTTCCCCATTTTACCTGAGATACTATCAAAAAAGAATGATGTCTTTTTGTGTTTGAAAATAATTTAAATTTAAATTTTATTTTTATTTTTAACGACATAATTTTATAGTCACAAAACGTTTCTAACATATTTAACACAAAATTAAAGCTTCTTTATTCTTCGTTTATGATCAAGCTCCATCACATAAATTGACCAAGAAATTTTATAGTGAAAATATTTGCATATTGTTGGTTTTGGGATGACTTGATTGCTTAAACTTTTAAATTCTCAATTTTTAGAACTTGTTTGGATTGACTTTTAACTTATAAATATATTTCAAAATCATAAGTTTATTTTTATTATTTTGACTTTAAAATAAACACTTATAACTTATAAACATTTTTTTATTACACTAAAATAATATAAAATTATTTAAAATTATGTAAAATAAATCAATCCAAACAGGCTCTTAAACTTAAATTTATATTTTCCTTAATATTTACAAGTGGTTGAGTGTTACCATTTACCTCCCCCCTTTCCCCCCAAAGGCTGGAGACGAGTTGTTGGTACTTGAGATGTAAGATATTCCTTGTGCATCCTCTCTTTGTCTTGCTCTGTCTCATTTATTAATTTTGTTATTTTGTAATCAATCGGTTGTCCTTTAATTTGGAAGGAAGACAGTGGGAGCTACACCACCGTACAGCAAAAAACCAAGGGCATTAGGATTCCTGCTATGCATGACCGAGTTAGTATTTTCGTCAAGGATTTAAATATAGATGAGTGATTTTTGTATCAAGCGTGTTGATCAACAATTGATATATATCAAAATATCTATATCTAACCTATATATTCGAAAAAAAATTCGACAAAAGATGTTCATCTGATTACTCTTGAGTGAATATAGTTCGGTCTTTGGTCCATCTAAAGCTGTCATACTTGAGTTTCATATCAATATTGATGTTATGTCAATTCGATACTTGACCAATGTAAGAGTAGAATAGGGTTAAATTTATCCCTTTAATGTGCAAAATAAATTAATTTTATCCTTTATATTTATACAAAAATAATTTTATCATTAAATAAATCGTTCAAATATATATCATCTTTCATTAGGGCTAGCTGTCCTAACTGTCTTCCTCCCCCTACCTCTTCTTCCACACTTCCATTGAATTTTCGGTTTGGGCGGTCTTAATAGATGAGATTATATTTAAACATTTGAATAACATGTAAGTATTTTTGTAAGAATATAGGAGTATGATAATCTCAACTGTTATAATAAAGAAAGTTATATTTGAACCACTTATATGGAGGGGTAAAGGTAGACTAAAAAAGTATTGAGGAAAGTAATCAGACAAGATATGATAAAATTTTATCTCATCGAGGATATGATATTAAATAGAAAGGAGTGGAGGTTGAATATTAGGGTAGAAGGCTAATAGGTTGGTAGGAGTAGGTTGATATATAGCATGCAATATAGTAAGATAGTAGGATTGATTGTATCTTTTATATCATGTGTTGTGCTTATCCATTTTATATATGGTACTTTATGTATTTTACACAATCATTTGATGTTCATTATTAGTTATATTTTTTCCTCTTTTTTTATATTTAGTATCTTTTACTTATGGGGCTTGATTCTGAGATGATGACTTTTTAAAAATAATCTTTTTATCTCTACGAAATAATAATAAAGATTGCATAAATTTTACTTTCTCTAAATTTCATTTGTAAAATTTCACTAAACGTTCTTATATATTTGAACCACTTAAAATGTGAAAGTGTGCTTGTAAGAATACATATAATATACTGAATAGTGGTAGGATGTTTCTCCACATTGAAAGTCTTTTTTTTTTTTTTTAAGACTAGTAGTATAGCAACAATCAAATTTCAAAATGTCAAGCACACGGTCGGATGTAAGGTCGGCAGCAACTGCATCTCACCGACTTTCATTAGCTTGAATTCTAATTTATAGTTGAATAATTAAAAAATGAACATTTACTTTAAGTTTCCACTCAATTAACAAAATTATTATCTTATTTCTTTTATCTTTTTATTATAATATAAGTGACAGTTGAACTCGTAAGCAGACAACTTCTTGTTAATGTACCTATTTGAATTATCTGTTTCTTTTATATATTATATGGAATTTTTAAAAATATTTTTGTGAATTTTTTAATTTAATCTTTTTAAGGCACCTGCTTACTTCAATTATAATTGACAATGTTACCTCCAATAAATAATTTTCTCAATTATCATCCCGATCAATTATTTTAAGTTAAGTATATATTAAAATTGGATAAAATAAATTTCTCTTTAAATTGGACAAATAAAATTAAATAATTATTTTAATATCTTTACGTGATTATATTTATGTCAAAAAGAAAGTACTACAAATATACATATAAAACTTAAAATTACTTAATCATTAAATTTAAAACTTAATCAATAGCAATAATATCTATTGAATGTCAATTTTACATTTAATGAAAAAATTTAATAGCGTTTAATTATATTATTAAAAAATAAATTTATAAATAATTATTGGGTCCATACATTGCACAGAATGTTGGGACTAGTATAATATAAATGGGAACAATGGTTTTGATTTAGAATTATGAATTTGTCTCTAAGTTGTATATCAAATTCTAATCAAGAACGTAGCATTCAAGAAGCCGGTTCAAAGGGGCTCTATACATTGTATACTTTTTTTTTTATTTTTTATATTAGCAACATAATACATAAATATGCTTTTTAATTTTGTCTTAAGTGATCTTTATATTTTAAACTTTTGATGTGCATAATTAGACACTTAAATCTATATATAGTTGAACAAGTAGATACACGTGTCCTATGTGACCACTTAGTATGCATGTATCTATTTGTGCACGCCCAAAATTGAAATACATAAATATCAGCGAAAAGGACACGTTTATGTATCACGCCTTTAATATGTTGTTTGTCGTATATATATTTGAACACATATATTTTTGTGTGTCACTGTGTGTGGATGATTATAAGTTATCAATTCAACTGATCAACCTGCTGCTGCAAATACAAAAAGTAAGTTATGTGTCTCTTTGGCTAAGAAACTAGGTATAGAGAGTTATAAAGAGAAGAAATAGTTGCATGTTTCTTGTATCTGATGAAGAGACTAGCAAACCATAAAAAGGAGGAGAAAATTAATAATAATCTAAAAGAAAGATGTTGTTTTGAATATACTTTCACTGTCTGGTAAAGATCGGATATGTGCTAGTATATGTTCATTTCTCCATTGTTCAATATGTAAATGCAAGTACTTTGTAAAAACCCATTATGTTTTGCTATGCAATTGGTTAGCTAATCCAGTGGTCCTGCTCCCATTTGCTTCTTTCACTGTCAAGAAAATATTACTCTGTTTCGTTTTAATTTGGTTGTTTAATTTTGTCTTAACGCAAAGGTAATAAAGACTTTGAATCTTGAAGTTTATGTTTTTTTTTTAATTTTATGCTCTTAAATATATCACTGAGGATATGACCTTAAATAAAAAGGAATGGAGGTCGCATATCAGAATAGAAGGTTAATAGACTCGCAAGGGCAGGGTGATGTCTGGCCTTGTGTTTTAGTAAGTTAGTAGGACTAGTCATTTCTTATCATCTATCTTATATTTATTACTTTTATTGTATTTATATATTATCATTTATTTTTCACTTTAGTCGATTTTTTTTTCCACATCAAGTATCTTCTGCTTTGGAGCCTGATATTTTTGAGACGAACATCTTCCGAAAACCACCTCTCTATCTCAATGAAGTAGTGGTAGGATCTACACCTATTTCACCCTCTGCAAACCTCACTTGTGAAATTTCACTGAATACGTTATTGTTATTGTTGTGCTCTTAAATATATCGAGTGAAAAGTTAGAATTAAAGAGTTGCACAAAAATAAAAAGAGACATCCTTTTTAAGAAGCTAAAAAGGAAGTAATACAAATTGAATAAATTTAAATGAGAATTATTTTGCTGTTTCTTATGGGCTGTTGTTTACTTCTTTATTTCTTTCTTTTTTCTGTTTCGTCCCCCCTTTTACAAAAAATAGATTTCTTTTTTCCTTTTTTATTCTAATGGGTATCGAATGTTTCAATCTTATCAATCTATAAACAAACTATACGTCAAATCTTAAACTAGGTAAGACGTCTACAAAATATCTCCAAATTATATTCCATTTTAATCATCTCAATCTTGCTAAATAGTCATCTTTAGTGTACCATGTGCTATGCAGGACAAAGACATACACATCACGAATATTCAATGACGAAAAATACATTCTTTTCTTTTACTATGATTTTTTTTTTTAATTAGAAGAAATAATTTGAGAAATGACAACTGAATAGGGGTCCACAAGTAGTGCTACCAAGAATAAAAATTGATGTTTGAACCAACTTGTGCACACCTCAATTGATTTTAGAGGATACCTCCCACCTAATTATGTCCATCAAGGATATAATGTATAATCAAAATCATCTAATGCTTTGTCTCCGTTGGTCAACTCTCTTCATTGAACACTAAGTCACACCCCAGGCTCTTTTTCTGTTCTGCTAGCACAATATCATCTCCTGCACACTTCAAAGGTTTTACTTTGGTTTCAACTTCTCTATTTAGTCTAGTTTTAAGAACTCTTGACGGTAGTTTCCCACAGAAACAGTTTCATATTGATAAAACTCATCAAGTTCACGGAAAGCATAATATACTTGGCCAAAGCATACAAGAGAGCAGGAAAACCTGACATAGCTTTTTCATAACATGCTCAATTTTGTTTGGGTATGCGCAATTAACCAAGCAACATGCACCTTCGATACAGTATCCATCTCACATTTCAGCACTCTCTCAGCTATACGAGATTTCAAATTTCTTCTGGAGGTTTGTTCAGCATCCAAGAAGACTACAGCATCATTAGCCACTTCCCATTCACACAACTAAGAAAAGCCAAATTCTCTACATACATAGTAGGATAATCTATTCTGCAAACTAGGATCTGATGTTAGTGCAATTACAGATGATTGGCTCTTTGAATCCTTCATCCTTCTTCTTGGGGTTCTTCCTCTTCCTGTAGAAGATTTTCCCTGTTGTCATGGGCCCAGAAACCACGCACGTCTATAAGCATGCTGGCAACAGTGCCACCTTGTTTGCATGATAGCAAATCAGCCAGTGATATCCTCAAAGGGTCAGCTGGCTTCACCATATCCCATATTTCATCCCTTACATCCTCGATACATAGTTCATAGTTCCCTCCTTCAATCCATTTTTGATGGACATCTCTGTTTTCAAAATAAAGGACATTTCATATCAGTAATGAACCACTACAGTGGAATACTCGGTGATAAAGGAATAAATCTGACTTTTAGATATAAATACTTATCCCTATCTGAGATGATGTAAAATGTTTAACGGACTGGGAAAATATGAACCTAAATCAGTTTTGGTTTTTGGTTGGACATAAGTCGTTGCAATATAATATTAATGCAGAGAGGAAGTGGGGAATGTTTTCATTTTACCAAAACATGTTCTTTACTTCTAAACAACTAAATACAAAAAGATATTATTAAAAGGAAAACATTTTGCATCATACCAGATGGACCTCAATCTGGACACTGGAAGAAATTCTGGAGCAAATAATGGTGACCAACACCTAGATGGCCAACTCAAAACCTTCTACCTTTCATGAGTTTTTGCTCTCTTTTCCACATTCTATTGGGTGTACAAGGGAGAGGTAAATGGTTATGGAGTATATAAACAAACAGTGCAATTCAGCCTATTGAATGGATGGTAATTCAATAAGCTGATGTATCTGGTTATTTGAGACTTGCAGCGGTATCTCAGGAAGCACAAGCAGGAAACCCCAGAAACTCTTTTTAGGAAGACTGAATCAGGATACAACTCAACTTTTATGTGATCCCTTCTTTCACTTCCATATTTCAAGTTTTCTTTTATCAATTTGGAAAAACAAATACAGAACAACGACGTACCACTAACTAGACAGGTGGTGAAAATTTTCTCAGAGCAAAAAATACAACTTCATGCTCCTTTTACCTGAATAGTGTATGAATATCTGCTGTAGTTAGGAAACCCCTTCCTTGGAGATCAAGACACCTGAACAAATATGTTAGACCCTCCGGGGCATCCTTATTTTCCAGGGCTAGAACAAAGTCAAGAAAACTTTCAAAATCCATCTCACGGGCATTGCCTCCTCCAATTTTTCCACGTCGAACATGCTCGTCAAAAACTAGTAATTACAAACCAAAAGAAGTTCACAACAAACATACAGATTCAGTCCTTGTAATAAATAAAAGCAATAGGAGGTTCTGAAATAAAAACACCAGAGGACTTCTGACTGTACAGATGAGCAATGCAAATTGGAATGAGATAACAGCAAGGAGCAAAAATTGTGAGAGAAAACGAGAGTCGCAGATGAAACAGGCCAAGAGCTTTCCCTGGTAATCAACTGCATCATGTTACAAATAGCAAGGCAAGGTGGAAAAGTAACATGATGTGGCTGAAGTTCATTTGGAATGTTAGCATTATTTCCTCAAGGGGAAGGCAAGTTAATTTTAGGTGCATGCAAAAAGAACATTTCAGGATAATCTATCTTAAAAAGCATCCAAATCCTTTAACATCCAGTAGATGAGTGGTGGTGCAGGTCTGTTTCATCTAGGGCCTGAGCTATAGATACTGTAAACATGACCTATAGAGGGGAAGATTTCTGCCTTAAAGTGGGCAACTATATTGATGATGGATCGTGTTGGTAGTGTTTAGATTACATATTAATCATTTTTTAAAGATAGAGCACTTCCAGATATTATTTTTAATTCTTATGACGTCTGCAAATGTTTTATGGTGCCGAACAATTGGAGTGTTCCCAATTTGCAGGTAACTCTACAGGTGGCGCCATAGCTGATTCTAGTAATGAGGCAATATTAGGACTTCAATGATGGCAGCAAGACAAGACCTACCAGTAGTGCCTATGGGGTTCAGGAGAACACCATCAATTGCTTGACCAGTGCTAATACTGTCTCCTAATATTGAGAATATTTTGGAGAAATCTACTCAATCCAGCAAAAAGACCCTTGACCATGGTGCCAGATTGGAGTGCCATGACAGCAGCAAACTGGCAAGAACTTCCTTGGTGAGACAGCTCGTCCATCAAGGAGTCTTTGTCCACTGCACTATGATGGTGGTGCCAGATTGGACTACAATGTAGTGCCAGCATAATCGATTAAATACCTAAGTATCCATCTGGTTTAGGCAATTATAGATAGGCTAACAACAAAAGACAAGTAGGGATTCATTATAATGATACTTCTTTCAGATTGCCCCATTTAATTAAAAGTGGGTTGGACAATTGATTTATTCGATTTATTTAAATCGGGTCAAATATGGAAAGCCCATAATATCCGCTTAAAAAAGGGGATAAACCATGGGCCAAAAATGGATAAAAACCTATCAAAACATTTCAAGTTACCCTAAATCTCCTTGTCACCAGATGCCCAGTGAAACAAGAAACTTGGTGAAGTTCTTCAATGACTGAAGTCCTTGTTTCGTTCAATGAGTTCATTCTCATTTTCATGATTCTATATAGTTACATCTTGCATCTTTTTTAAAACAAACTTAAGTTACATCTCATATTTTATATTTATATTGTGTTTCACTCTATTTTCCATTAAAATTATCTACGACGACATTTAGATCCCTTTATATGAAGGGACAATCAATTGTTTTATTCAAAGGATGATTTTATATTAAGTTTCTAACAATTGCTAACAACAACAACAACATTACCCCAATGCCTCAAAGGTTCCCGCCCATTGCGGGGTAAGGGGGGGTCGGATGTACGCAGCCTGACCCCTATGTTTAAAAACATAGCGCGACTGTT
>JAOTQJ010000001.1:16322398-16340281 GCA_025642045.1 Solanum sejunctum | reverse complement strand
CTAGCTTCATCACCAACTACCACCAACATATCAGTAACCATTACTCATTCTGCAAACACCACCAACTACTAACATCAATCAATTCACTATTACAATCACCACAACTACTATCAATCACTATAATACCAACCATCTCTACCATCACAATTATCACTATAACAATTACCAATCACTAACATCAACCATTAACACCACTATAAATCATCACTAATGATATAAATATTTTTTATCATCAAATAATGATTTTATTTTATTAAATTTATATTTTTCTAATATTTATAATTTTTTTAAAAGTTTTGATTGTATATTTAATATGTTTACAAATAAGTAAAATATACATATCCAATATTAAAAAATAAATTATTTTAATCATTTCATATCAAGCTTCTAAATTTTTTCAGAAAAACAAATGAGGTGTTACTTGGTCTGTTCCTTTTTATGTGTTGTTCTATTGAAAATTATCTTTTTTTTAAAAAATTATTATTCTTATTAAAAAGTAACAATTAAAATAAATCACTAATGAATATTTTTAAAGTGAAGTTGTAAAAAGGAGGAGTGTAATTGAAAAGGTCAGTCATGTAATTCCAACCTTCTCGCCAAACAGTTTTCCTCAGCAACCTTAAGCTGATAAAGGGAATTCAAAAAAGCGAGCGGCTTCGAAATTCAGCTACTCTTCACATTCACTCTCACAGTTTCAGACTCCATAAACGAGCTCCCCTCTCTGTGTCTCTTCTTCACGAAGCTAAATTCTTATCATCAAACGATGGACGTCCCGAAAGACTACATGACCACTCTATTGGATCATGGCTTGTTCGCTTCTGCTCAAATGCTCGTAAGTTTCTATAACCCTTAGGGTTTTCGTTTTACTGTTTTATCTATCATTCAAATTCAATTCTTTTGAATTTATGAATAGACTCATTTATCTTGGGTGTTTGGATTTCACTTCCATGACGGCTATAATTTCATCGCTTTAATTTGCTGTGTAGATGATCTTCCTTTGTTTCTTTGGTGATTGAAATTTTCGTCTGCTCAAATGCCGCTAACTCACTAACGTGGAAGTCTTACTGTTGTTATCTTTAGCTATCCTTATCTTGATTTTGTTTCTTTGGTGATTGAAATGTACCTACCTCTGCCCAAATGTTGGTTTTACTAGCGAATTTCTGTTTTGATTTAGTTGTAAATTTAACGCCTAAGTAATCTTGATTCTGTTTCTTTGGTGATTGCAATCTAGGGATGTTTTCTTGTTTCATCATCTTCCGCAAGTCTTGAAACAAGTCCGCACCTCAAGGCTGAGAATTTGGTTTGTTCTCTTCTTTCTATCTATTCATCTTTAGGATAAATTTGAAATTAAACAACAACATACCCAGTAAAATCCCACAAGTAGGGTCTAGGAGGATAAATTTGAAATTCAAAAAAAGAAGAAGAGATGTTAGGTTCAGCTGCACCATGATTTTGCATGTTTATAATTGATTTGTTGATTGGGCCTGGGTAGAGATGAATGAATATGCAAACCATGACCAGTTGATTTGTTTGTCACTGTACTTTCTTATTCAGGTGCTTCTCGGCGATGCTTTATTTCGGGAGAAAGAGTACAGGAGAGCTATTGTAAGATAATTTGGTTTAATATAGATGAATCAAAATGTTTTTATTGGCATTTTATATTGTTATGCGATATCGGATTTTATATTGTTTGTGCATGTTTCTACGATTTAATTATTGATAATGAGCACATTTTTTATATGTATGGTACTTAGATTGATTAGATAGTGTTAGTCAAACAATTTTTTTAACTAAATTGCCAGCACACATACAAGCAAGCATTGCACTGTCACAGAATAATTCCTAAGCAAAATGCATCAGCAGTTAGAAGTTCACTCTCTGCATCAACCAGGTCATCATCGCCAAATTCTTTCAACATTTCAACGATTAATGAGAATGAGGTATCTTGGCTTATAACTTATTTTTGGAAATGTTGAATTCACTACAACATTACTGATAGTCTTTTGCTCCTGTTTTTTCATCTGCATGATAGGTAAAGTTCAAAATTGCACAATTGCATTGTGTACTCAATGAGAATAGAGCAGCTGTTCTCGAGGTTAGTCATCTTTATGACTCTACCTGGTGTAGACAGTGTTAGAATGTTGGGTAGATACCAATTTGTGATGAAAAGCCCAAAAAAGAAATTTGTTCGTTTCTTGGTAATTCTTCAATGTTGCTTGGTAATTTTGTTATATTGTTTCTCTGTAGAGCTGAATATAGACATTTAACTCCACCTATATGTATAACATCTGCCTTGGAGAAAATTTTCAGTCTCAAGACTTTTTTCCATATTATGTCACAGATGGAGGGAATCCCAAGCAAAGCAAGAAACTTGCAAATGAATCTCATGATGGGAAAACTTTACCGAAATTCAAGACATACCCGTGCAGCCATTACGTGCTATAAAGAGTGTTTAAGGTCTTTTGTCTTTTCGTTTTTCTTGAAAAACTTATTTGCCCGTGATATTGTATATGCATTCCCTTATTTATTTTTCATGATATTGTATATGCATTCCCTTATTTATTTTTCCTTCTCTGGATTTTTTCTTAGTTTCTTGCTTTCTGGTATTTAGTTTTTGACTTCTCATGTAAACAAAAGAATACACTGAACATCTTTTATTGCTCTTTCTCTTTGTAGTAATTTTACTGCCTTCTTATTCTTTCTTTGCATCTGTCCTTGTTCAGTACCCTTCCATTTTATAGATCAACCCCAGAAGGAGTAAGCAGTGTGAAGTGTGACCAGTCATTGGTTGCATTAGTTAGTTATTTCAGTCTTACCCATCTTACTGTTGTTGCTTTCCTGTTATTCACAGGCATTGTCCTTGTATCATAGAGGCCATCATTGCTTTGGCAGAATTGGGTGTTGCAGCTAAGGATATTATTTCATTGTTTCCACAGGTTTGTTTTACCAGATTTCCAGTATATTTATCTTCACTATCCCCAAAGAGATGTTAATTATTAGCTTCAAATATGAAGATACAAATGTTTATCTTCCCATGCGGTTGACAATTCTATAGGTTGTGGTATCACATGCTTAACTTAGTGAATGGAGAAATGAATGTCTCTTCTTTGATCATAAATTTCTTCTAATCTAGTTGTCCTAACATTAAGAGTATCAATGCTAAGTTGAACAACGATTGCAACCAGAGTCATGTACACATCTTAACTATGCCATGCCCCTGCTGCAGTGTATTATGAACAATTACTTCTATGCTTTAGCTGAATATGGGATAATCTTGTGAAAAAATAGGCACACCCTTTAATACTACTCTGGAAGAAAGGCAGTGCTCAGTTGTATTTAAGGGAAAGGTACATTTAGAGCCTTTGAGTTAAATAATTTCTTATACCCTGGCCCCATAGTGTCGAGAACTAAAATAACTTTGGTGCAGCTTAGAAGATGTATACGAGGAGCGTAGACTGGTAGAAATCATTATTTGTTACAACAGGAATATACCTCTGTCTTTTTGGGTCTGGTTTTGGACGGGTTGAGGAACCTGACTTGGAGGGTATTACCACTCTCCTTTTACTTCACCTCCTCTTTTGTTAACTGTCCAAGGAGGAGCAAAACTCACTTGTAGCCTTCCATTTTTTTTTTCACGCTCCAAACCCTGCAGAATTTCCCTTGTAAGAGTCACAGATCTGGGTAGCTAATGATAAATAGTAATACAACAACAATAACAACAACAATAATATACCAGTAGAAGCCCACAAGTGGGGTATGGGGAGGGTAAATTGCACGCAGACCTTACCACTACCTCATAGAGATAGAAAGGCTGTTTTCGGGAGACCCTCGTCGCAAATAGTAATGTGAAAGATATACTGATTCCATTATCTTGCTTGAAACCGTAGTCTCATAACATCTACACCATTTTGCTTACTTTTGATATCATTGCAGACCCCAACTAGAGGTACAAGGTCTACTTTTGATCATTTTGATTCAAGTCGTTGGTTACAGGTGAGTGGACAATTTATATGGTTTAGCTTGCTTTCACTAAATACACCGAGATGTTTTTGTTAATCCTATTATTGTTTTTACTTTTGTGTCACATCTTGTGTTTTACCTAAATTATATTTGGATATCCTCACATGATTTCAATATTCAAACATTGACAACGTGTTATTGGGTGGTTCAGCTTCTTTAATGTAGAATCTCTTTTTTGTTTCTTACCAATTCCATTGCTAGTTACTTTCTCATTGTGCTAGCGTTCATGGAGGGACACTGGACTAGTTTCTCGTTATTTCCCAAAAATACAAAACCAAAGCTAAACCAGATCATGTTGCTTTTAGTCTAACCCCACATAAGAGTGAGTGAACTAATGAGAATTTTAGGTTTTTATATCTTGTGTTTGCTATGCGGGGTTGACACCCACTACTACAGTGAGTAGGTGACAACTTTATATAGGAGAATGACATGGATAATCACAAATGTGCTCTCTTACAAGATATGTTGTTTCAATGAATGGGATACCATTATGATGGGAATTTTTACTATCTTAGAAGATATCCTTAGAATACTTACTCATGAGTTGATAGATCGGGTGGTGCCAAACTTGTTATGGTGGCAACACATGAAAACAATAAACATAGGTTCTCGATGTGGTAAAAAATGAGCTAATTTGCATTCAAGGCTGTGACGTGGTGGTTAATGAAGTGGAACAAATCTCGTAGACCAGGATTTAAATTAAATCCCACTAGAGATAAAAAATACTACTTCCTGCATTTTCAATTTATGTGAATCTATTTGACTGGGCATAAAGTGTAATAATAAGTTTTGGATTTGTGGTCTTAAATATGTTGTAGCATTTGGGTGGATATAAAAGTGTTATTAAGGGTAAAATGGGGCATTAAATTATTTCTAAATTTAGATATAGGTCTATCTTTTTGAAACACATTAAAAAGAAAATAGGGTCGCATAAATTGGAATGGATTGAGGAAATGATTTCTTCTCGTCTGTTTAAGCCTTGGTGGATAGAGTTACCTAGTATGTGTGCTAGTGGAAGGTAGTAGATACCTAGTGAAATAGTGGATTTGCATGTAAGCTTTGCATGGGCACCACCGTTGTTGAAAAAATAAAAAGAAAGAAATGCTAGTTGAGTTGGATATGAAATTATTGTGTTCAATTGTCAAGCCCCCAATCAATGTGCTGTCCAAGAAAGTATTATGCTTACCTCCATATATATATCTGTGTGTGTGTGTGTGTGTGTGTGTGTGTGTGTGTACACACATATATATGTGTATATACATATATATATATATATATGTGTGTGTGTATATATTGGCATGATGTACATAGAACACTGTAATAGAAAATTAAGTGGCAACAGGTGTTTACTTCTTCAACGGAAGTCCTCTTATCACATATATATAGAAATCATAAATTTCATTGAGAAATGGTCAACACACAAAAATGTTAACTGATAAGGGGACTTTTACACCAATTGATGCATAGAAATGGGCAAATATCAAATTAAAGAACTAATCCCCCATTTCAATTTGTTTGTCTACTTTTTTCTTAGTTTGTTTAAAGAAGAATGTCTCTTTCCATTTTTGGCAACTCGTTATTTCTAACTTTCCACACGACATGTTAAAGACCATAAGAATGAAGAACATTTTGGTACATTTTACATATCTTTTGTTTAATACCACAAGATTCAGAAGTCTTCTTTACTTTCTTAAACTCCTTGGCAAGTCAAAATCAACAAACAAATTGAAATAGAGGAGTAAATGACTTATGCCGGAAAGTTAAGGAAAATTACCATTTTTCAGTTAGGGAAGTAGGGAGCCTAATCTGAGATTCCTTATTCTGTTTGGTTTCCATTTCCCTATCATTTTGGTACCAACTTGATTCAAACTCCTTGTGGTTTGCATGTCTTTCAGTATTTGAACTTGCCAACTATAAGTGCCAACTCTCATGCACCTAAATAGGTATAATTGTTTAAGATCTGGTCTGAAGTTTATCAGTGAATGTTCACTTTATATCTTTTAAGTATTTAAATTTTACATATAATGTATATCTGATGTTCAAGTACTCTCTTCCTCTTGTGCAGCGTTATGTTGAAGCCCAATGTTGTATTGCTTCAAATGATTATAAAGGTGACAAGCTTTTATCTGATTTGTAATGTGCCAGTTTGACTATTTTAGCTTATTGTTGGCATTTGTTACAGTTTTGCCGTGTCTTTTGATTGCCGTGGTTTGGCCAGATGAAGATGCCATTTGAAAATTTTATCCTTTTCTGCTTTCTAATTTTCATGGCTATGCACTGGAAAGAAGTGAGATACTGTTTTATTAACATGTTTCAAAAGGATTTTCAGCGCAGGAAAAATTATATTCATGACAGAGTCACTTTTCACGGTGAAATTTTGTTGGATTTTCTTTCTTTCTTAATTTAAAATAGCGAAGTTCGACTATATGAAAAATGAAGAATAGTTTATCTGCATGTAAATGAGATGTGCAAAAGCTAAAACAAGCAGATTCAGAAGTGTTGTATTGGCAATAGTAAAGGCATCTACAAAAACTACGATAAACTATTTTCATTAGGTAGTACTCCCTTTATCCCAAATTATGCATCCTTTCTATTAACTTGTCGGAGCAATTTTTCTCTACTTTTCAATACTTCTAAGATTCTCTTCTTTTAGTAAAGGCATTATCAAACTCATACTATGTTGAAAAACTTCCTGATATTTCAAATGCTACAAATGGAAAATTTTCAATTCTTACTTAATAGGAAGGGAATGTTAAGATTATATGTTAATTTGTAAAAGCAAATGTATTTAATTTAGAGCAGTTAGATCCAGTCAATTTAGTTGGATGGTTGCATTAGTTCCACACTTAAATTTCCAAATGAAATCTGACAAGATAATCAATTATGACAGGTTAGAAAGTAGATTGTGGAAAAAGTGAAGCTATACTAACATGAGGAATTGTTAAAATGCTGGAAAATAACTAACCAAATGATTTATTGGTTTTCTTGGCTTGAGCCCCCTAACTGTTCTTGTTTAGTTTAATGGTATGCCTCTTTGTGTCTTTCTACCTGTTTATACAAGTTTGTATTCTACCTCTATGAACTTCAACTAATACTTAGTAATATCGATTTTATATCTCGTATAACACTCATGTTCTACTTTGGTCATACTTTGTGAAATGCTCTCAATGTTTTTATGCATTAGAAAATTTGCTCACGTATTCTTAGATCTTAATTGATTTTGTTATTAAAATAAATGGAAATATTAGAAGCTAAATTTATTGATTAAAGTTAGTACTAAGATTAGTAAATATCAAATTTGTGGGGTAATGTAAAATTTCTGATATCAGTTAATGCAAAACAATTCTTTTACATGATATGCTAAGAAAATAATCTAAACAAATTAACAACAATCCAAGGTTGTCCATGACCTGACCATAGAATAATCAGTATTTGAAAATTAGCTTTCCCTTTTCTTTTATTATGAAATTTGGCTATATTTATCAGGAAATAATTAGGGAAATGTGGTATTTTGACAAACCTGAAAATAAATGTTTGGGTGGGTTTCTAGAATGAATGAGCAGGAATCATGCAAATATTTAGACCTGGTTAGTGTTATCTGGTGGTTGGGGGGATTGATCACCAACTCACCATAGATGATTAGCAAATGAAAGCCAGTTTCAGCGGATTCTCTGTTCCCTATATTTTATTTTTATTGTTACTTTCTTTTTTCTATTAGCAAAAAACAGAAGCATAACACCCATATACCGCTTGCATACCGGGATATTGTTGCACAACAATAATCCAGTTATTATTTTATCAAAACTATTTTTGAACCAAGGAAGAGGGAAAAGGTGCTAGCCAGATGGCCTTTAAAAAGTTATATATTTCTTTATCCATGACGCTTTTTGTTTGATTTTCCTTATCACAGTCTGCTGTTCTTTTTCTGCAGGTGGTCTGGAATTCTTTGCAGAGCTTCTGCGACGATTTCCCAATAACATACATATTCTGCTTGAAATGGCTAAGGTTAGGGCATAATGAATATATGAAAATTTTTAAATCTGCAACACATATCACACTGCTCCTTTTATTCATATGGTCAAATACATAGATAGCCCCTTAAAGTTGACATGAACTGCTAGTTAGACATTTTTTAACTTTGCCACTGACCAGTTAGACACCTATACTTGACATGAATATGTCTCATGGATATCCGATTTTAGCAGATCTCAAGCGTGAGTTGTAATCATGGATGACATGTCAAATGGGCAAAGCAATGAATGACACATGCATATTTTATTAAAAACAATTCTAGTGTTCTATACAAAAAAATACTGTGATCTTTTCATAAGTTCTTTGTTTTTAAGACAACACCCACCTCTCGCCCATTCTTCTTGGATACCCAAATCAGAAAAAACCTTCCATTGCTGATGCTGCTTCCTCCCCCCTCTTGTTCATGTTCCAACCAATGAAGTCATCACATCGTATGCAGTACTTGAAAGGAAGATTATTCCCTTAGTTGAAGAAGACGTTATGATAATCCTAACCTTTTTCAGTAGTGGAAAAAATCCAGTTTTCATTTCATGTCTCTTCCAAAAGATTTGAAGAGGTTTAGGTCCTTGCACATGTATGATAGAGACACGTGAAATAGAACCAAAAGTTTTTCTTTTTAATAGAGGGATCGATTTGAAGTCTTTCTCCAGCGTTTTTCTTTGACTTTTTCTAGATTGGGTTGATTTAGTGTTGCTGCTGGGAAACAGAAACTTGTGAGTGATAATGAGAGTGGAGGAAGGTGAAAAACAGTGAGCTGCAGGGTGGTCTTTTGGTTTCGGATGAAGCTGATTGGGAAAGTTTTTATGGTGTTTGATGGGTCATGTGTCAAGCTTTTGGTTAGTTGGATTCAATAGCTGAATGATCACCGAAGAAAGATAGTCTTCATATTTTTCAATGAGTAAGAGTGTAGGTCAAATTCCAAATTCTTTTCATCTTTTTCTCCTTTGAAATTATTCTGATGGTTAAGGTGGCATTGGGTGGATTTATTGGTGTTTGAGAGTGGGTGTTGTATATGTGAAACGATGCAGAGATGAACAGCAGATATGGAAGGTGGGAGAGAAAAGAGGAGTTCTAAGCCAATAAAAAAAAGTCTCACGCTCAAAAATTAGGTAGAGAACACACATCTACCATGCCAGCTACGGGTATTCCTAAGATACATGTGCCGATTAGAGGTGTCCTACTGGTCACAAGGCTAGATAAGGTGTCTAACTGCCAGTTCATGCCTACTTTATGGGCTATCCAAGTATTTGGCCTTCCTTTCACCATTTTCCTGTTTGTGTCTGACAGTAGGATAATGCTCATGATTAATATGTCAGAGGCATGAATATATCAATTGAAATCTAATGGAATTATTATCCATAAAATAAAGCCGAGTTATTTGAAAGATGTTGTGCTTTTTCTTTCTCGTGGATCAAATATTCTCTACACTGGTGTTCTCCTTACTGGTGTCACATATATAGACAGGTAGAAGTAGTGAACTACAACATGCCTAGAATTTTCTTTCCATGTTCTAGATTTGTCTGGTCTTGTAATTGAAAGTCCAACTCCAACCATGCACATCTGAACTGCTCGTCAAGAAAATGCCTTATTTTAATGATAATTCTAAATTATTCAGTAAAAATCCCTCATGAAAACTATATTTTTCTCCACTTCCCAGCTTTTTGACTATATAGAACTACTGTTAGTACATGTTTATTTTCACGGATGGTTGAATGCTCATTGACACTAAATCGATTAGATCTCTTAAGATGAAAATAGTTGCATCCTTAAACCTTAAAGGAGATGGTGTCTTAGCTTTTTCTCTGCAATTTTTATCCGGAAAATGAGAAAGTAAGTTATTGTTATCTCTTATCTCATGTTTGCACTTCTAAAGGTTGAAGCCATCATTGGAAAAACTGAAGAAGCTATAACAGATTTTGAGAAGGTAATATGACTGCCACGTACTGATGTGATGTTTTATCAATTCTAAATATATACTACATATTAATATGGCATGGTATCTGCAGGTTCGATCCATTGATCCATATGTTATTACTTATATGGACGAGTATGCTATGCTCTTAAAGCTGAAGTCTGATTATTCGAAGTTAAATAAATTAGTACATGATCTGCTAAGCATAGACCCAACCAGACCTGAAGTTCTTGTGGCCTTGTCTGCCTTATGGGAAAGGAAAGATGAGAGAGGGGCTCTATCTTATACTGAGAAGGTTAGTTTTGTTGAGTTTTAGTTTTGAAATTGTTATTCACAAAGCAAGCATAGACTAGTGATATTATTTCGTTTTTTTAACCAGAGTATCCGCATTGATGAGAGGCATATACCAGGTTATATAATGAAGGTGCGCTTAAGATTTTTTCTGCCTAGTGGAATGCTTTTCAATACCACATAGTTTGTTTATTCTTTTTTTTTGCCCGACATCTAGGGAAATTTATACTTGTCAATGAATCGACCTGAACTTGCTGTGGTTGCCTTCAGAGCAGCTCAAGAATTGAGACCTGATCTTCGTTCTTATCAAGGTTTGTCATCAAGAAGGGTGAAGTTTAATTGTTTGTGTTGCCAGCATTCTGCTTCTTTGAATGACACCATTGTGTTGTTCCATTCCTTTTCTGAATTGAATTTCTTACAAATACAATTCTAGGTTTAGTACGCTCTTATTTAGCGATTTCAAAGATTAAGGAGGCACTGCATGCTGCAAGGGAGGCGATGAAGGCCATGCCACAGTCAGCAAAAGCTCTAAAATTGGTGGGTGACGTGCATGCTAGCAACACTAGTGGGCGGGAAAAGGTATAATTGACTTTCCTTCTTTTGCCCCTTTTGATATTTTAACCGAGTTGCAGAGCTAGCTGGTTTATTTGATATTTCTTAGTAGCATTGTGTAAGAGAACATAAATATTTGGTGAAATTTAAAACTAAAAGAGGTAGCAATACCAGGATTACCCTTTCGCATATTATTGGTTGCACTATCAAAAATATGCATTTGATAATATTTCAAATTGAATTCTTAATATGATTTGGCGAGATTGTTAACCTGAGAGCTGAAAACATGCACTTCTAGTGCACCCAAATAATTGACCTAATTAGTTTACACACAGCTGCTTGCACTTGTTTGTAATGGAGAACACAAAAATAACTAATTGCTTATAAATTCTATAAAAAAAATATTGATTATTGAAATGTCTGGGATAGTTCTCTAAAATTACTTGTGTGGTATTCAAAATTGTTAAGAATTACTTCCTTTGCCCATGATCAATTACTCTCTGTCCCATTTTATGTGGCACTCTTTCCTTTTTAGTTCGTCCCAAAAAAAGTCACCTTACTGTAATTAGAAATATTTTAACTTTAAAATTTCTATTTTACTCTTAATGAAATGATGTTTACAATCACACAAATCGAAGGAGTGTTTTAGACCTCAAGTTTGAAAAGTCTTCATTTTTTTTCCTTTAACTATTGTGCCAAGTCAAACGGTGCCACACAAAATGGGACAGATGGAGTATGTGTTTGCTGTCTAAAGCTGAACTGTATACTTTCTAAATTGATATCAGCATCATACATTTGTTTTGTAAACATAAACACTTATTATACGTAGAAACTATAAAAAGCAGTATAGGTCAACCTTTGAAAAGTTAATAATTTAGCAAAATATTTTAGGGTTTGATTCTTGAGATGAGAGTTTCTCGGAAACAACCTCTTTATCTCTAGAGATAGTGGTAAGGTCTGTGTATATTTTACCCTTCGCAGACCTTACTTGTGGGATTCCACTGAGTATGTTGTTGTTTAATCTTAAAAGGGAAAAAAGTGCTATGCAATTAATAATCGTGTCATATCTTTTGGGACACTTTAATCCTCTTTGACCAATGAATTTTGATTTGTTCTTCACCTTTTTAATGCCCAAAGAAAACTAAAAGTTGAAATAGATAAATATATTATACATAATAAGAAAAATAATGATATTCCAACACATTTTTAATACGAAAAAGGGTAAAAATATCCTTAAACTAATACAACATTGTATAAAAATGCTATCCATTAATAGTTTGATCCAAAAATGCCTAGTGTTACTTTATTGGGTCAAAAATGCCCTTTTATTGGTAACACATTGCTTCTTTTTTATTTTTTTAGACATTCTTTTCCTAATGAAAATAGTAGAACCATTTTCTTTTTTTCCGTTTTAAAATCTATTTAACTAATACAAAAAAGTGAGAAGTATTCTTTTCCTTCTTAAAAAATCTCATTTACTTTTTTAACTGATAATATAAGTCTTATATAAAATTAGAGTAACCTATTATTAATTTTAATTAGATAATGATAAAATTCATTTTTTTAATAGAAAATACTCTTATTTTTTATTTTTTTTCGAATTGAAGGAGGATGAATATTTGCAAATATAATCCTTGATTTAAAGTAGGATACTATAATCATAATGCTAGAAAACACGAAATTATTCACATTGCTTAAAGTGATAAAATATTTTTAATGTATCGTCGATGGAGTTATTGCTGACGTTTTTTTCATTTTAACTTTAAAACCAAGGAATACATCAACAAATGTTTATCCTATTTCACTTTAAAAAATATTAAGAAATTAAAATGTTTTCTACTTTATTAGGAAAAAGAATTTTATGGTTATCTTAATGAAAATTAGATGAGGTTACTATGATCATATACACACACACGCACGCACATATTATCAGTTTAAGACATCCATGGGGTTATTCTATTTTAACTGATTAAACTAGATTTTAGATAGCAAAAAAATAACTTTCCACTTTTTTATTAGTTAAAAGGACTTTAAAATAAAAGAAACAAGAAAAATATTCTTTTAGTTCGAAACCTAGTAAGGGTTTTGCCTTTTGGGTCAAGCTCATTACACTGGACTTGCCTAGTGTGGGTCACCTCTCTTATGCGGTTTGCGAGCTATCGCATAGGAGCGAGGGTTTACCCTGTGCACACCCAAAGGGTAGTAGCTACGGGTTCCTCTTGTCATTAAAAAAATATTCTTTAATAAATTATTTTATTAGGAAAAATTGTGTTTTTTTGATTTGAAAAAAATATGTTTATTAGGACATTTTTGACCCAATTAAGTAACAACACGGACATTTTTGGACTAAACTATTAACGGAGCACAAGTTTTGTTTAGTTTTGCATAGTTTAAGGGCATTTTGACCAACAATATATCCAATATAGTCCCACAAAATAGGGTTTGGGGAGGGTAGAGTGTACACAGACCATATCTCTACCTCATAGGTGAGAAAAAATATTATTTCCGATAGACCCTCAACTTAAGACAAAACCAGTTTAGAAACAAGACGTAATGGAAGTACAAGAGACAATATATGGTAATAAAAACAACAAATGGTACAACAATATACCCAATGAGGTCTTACAAGTGGGGTTTTAAAAGGGTAGAGTGTACGCAAACCTTATCACTATCTTATGGAGTTAGAGAGGTTCTTGTCAAAAGACCCTCGGCTTAAATGCAACAAATTCAAGTACAAAGAAGAAGAAAACAATGCAAAAATTATAGCAACTAAACAATGCAAAGCCTACAAGAAAGGAACAAGAACAACCAAATAGTGCAACAATCGAAAACTGTAAACAACAGACTATGATAGATATAAAAAGCAAGAACTATGATTGTACATCTAGTACAATGACAAACACCAAGCCTAAACCCTCGAAAATGAAACATCCTTCTCTACCCACTAACCTTTTATCCTAGTGTGCGACTTTCATATCCTCCAATCTAGATCATGTCCTCTTTAAGCTGAAACTGCATCATGTCTTGCCTAATCACCTCTCCTTAATACTTCTGCGGTTCTGCGGTCTACCTCTGCCTCTCCTCGCCCCACTATATCCAACCCCTTACACCTCTTTACTGGGGCATCCATACATCTACTTCACATCTTAAACTATCTCAGTCTCCCTTTTCTCATGTTGTCTACCATAGAGCCACTCCTTCTCTTCGTAAATTTGATTTTTAGTTCTATCGGTCATAGTATGCCCACACATTCATCTCAACATCCTCATATTCGCCACTCATTTCTTCTAAACATGGGAGTTCTTAATTGGCTAACACTCCGCATTATACAACAAGTCGGTCTAGCCACTACTCTATAAAACTTATGTTACTTTCTCATTACACAAGATACCAATGCAAGCCTCCACTTCATTTATGTTGCACCAATACGATGTATTTTGGGGACAACTTAAGTATCAAGTCTCATTTCCACACCAGCCTCCTGTATCTCATCGTTGAATTTACACTCTAAGGGGTCATTTGGTCGAGTGTATTAGCAAAACTAATGTGTGCATTGATTTGATGTATTAGTAGTACCATGTTTGGTACACTTTTTCTTGTTATGTATAACTACTGCAAGCATTAGTTATATTCTCTATTGTGTATTAAGGTGTGCATTACGAATACCAAGGATTTTTAGGTATTAGTAATGCAAAGGATTTAATGCATGCATTAATATGGTTAAAGACCTAATTGACCCCCCATTATTTTTTACATCTTTTCCACCATAAATATAAAGGGTATTTTGGTAATAATTTTTTCATGTGATACACGCTATTTTTTAATGCATCAAACCAAACAATGCATAAAAATATTCTATGTATAATTAATGCAAGCATAACTAATACTTGCATTGCTAATGCAAGCATTATTAATACACTTCATTTAGCATTATTCTTATACACCATACCAAAGGATCCCTAAATACCTTTATCTTGGTCCTGCTCAACCTTAATCATTTAGACTCCAAGTTTGTCGCCACTCTACACCTCCAATCTATCGTTACCTGCTGCAAGTATCCTGGATCAATATAATTTCATATGCAAATAATAAACACCTAGGCACCTCATCAGCAAGGCAAATAGAAACAGACTCGACGTTGATCCCTGGTGCAACCCCCTGTTGACCGGAAAGTGCTTCAAGTCACCTCTCATCGTTGTGATTCGAGTCTTGGCTCAATCATACATGTTCTTTATCGCTATAGTATAAGCCACTGGTACAGCTTTAGAGTCCAAACATCACCAAAGGACTTCTAACAGGACTTTGTCATAGGCCTTTTCAAGGTCTATGAACACTATATGCAAATTTCTTCTCTGTCTGTATTTCTCCATCAGTCTACTCACAAGATGAATGACTACAATAGTTGAACGCCCTAGCATGAATCCAATTTGGTTCTCTGAAATGGACACATATATAGTAGCAGAAAAATACTACAATATAATTATACTATAATTGAACTACACGAAACCATAGAGGCATACATAGCAACAAAAATAAAAGAACAAGAAACCATATATACCATTACCCTTTTCCATTTTTTAATATAATGATTACTTAATTTTTTCTCTCGTTTTGTGTCAACTATATATAGGGAATATACTTCTCATTAGACATTTTCACTTTTTACATGTAAAGAAAAATCAAATCAAAATTGGTAAGATTTGGGATGTGTTTGGTACAAAGGAGAATGTTTTCCACCAAAAAATATCTTTTGGAAAGCATTCTCTGGTGAAAAATAAGCAATTTTCTTACTTCTTTTCCGATGTTTAGTTGGTAAATAAAATATATGTCTAAAAGTATTTCCTAGTAATTGATTGATGGATAGAAAATATTTTCTAAGTCCCTTTTTATTGTTTAATCTAATATCAATTCTACAGATGTTTTGTGTATCACAATCCGGAAACAGCCTCTCTATCTCTATGAGGTAGTGGTAAGGTCTGCGTATATTTTGCGCTCCCTAGACCCCACTTGTGGGATTTCACTGGGTATGTTGTTGTTGTTTTGTATATCACAACCCAACACCATTGAACTGATCAGGTGGCTACTTAGAACTTTAAGTCAAAGGTCACAAAGATTCATCTTTTTATTTTCTTGTAAAAAAATAGTAAAAATTAATCAGGTATTTTTTTTACATTAAGATTGAAAACCTATTGCACGTGTCCTGAGGGAAAGGTTATGAATTAATTGTCTCAGAAATATAGATGAGCTTGTACAGGGAGAACGCCTCCGTGATGCTGGAGTGTAGTGCCTATTTTCGCATGAGGAAATATATTCTCATGTGTCATTTTCCCCTAATTTCAGAGAAACATTTTCTGTCCAAAAATATTTGTCCAAGTATTTGGTGCAACCAAAAAAGATAAAATAGGAAAATATTACACCCTTGATCTAGAGCAGAGTTTTGTTTTGTTTGTCGTGTGATGTACATTAAGGACAGTGACTGCCATCTTTAAAGGAAGTTTTGTTTCTTCTTCTCTCCTTTTTGTTTGTATTCTTATGCTAGTCCCAAAGAAAAAAAATTTCAGCTATCTTCTATTTTACATATATTTCTTAATATCTGAAAAGTTCATGTCAGTATAGATGATTGAGTGGCTTAGTAGATTACCACGTCTTTATGTAGGTTCTCTACTTTTGGCATGCATCTGGTATATGTGGCTTTCCCACAGGATTAATAAAATATTACCTTATAGATTTTTAAAAAACAAATTTACATTATAGTTGTATGTCTGAGTAGCACTTTATTTGTTTCTTTTTCTTGAAATTCAATACCAACTCTTTTTACAGGCGAAGAAGTTCTATGAATCTGCATTAAGGCTGGAACCTGGTTATCTTGGAGCAGCACTAGCCTTGGCGGAACTGCACTTCGTTGAAGGTCGAAACGGAGATGCTGTTTCTCTCCTTGAGCGATATCTCAAGGATTGGGCTGATGACTCATTACATGTTAAGCTTGCCAAAGTGTTTGCTGCTACTAATATGCTGCAAGATGCCTTGTCACACTATCAGGCAGCACTGAGGTAGTACCTTTTCCTTGAATGCTCTTGCAGTCTTTTTCTGCTCGATTTTAAGGCATTTTAAGTGTTGGATAATCATTTATCTGATCTGCGCTTTAAATCAGAGAAGGTAAAAGCAAACGAGAAGAGAAGAAGTTTGCATGGATCTTGCATAATTCTTAAAGCTTACATCCATATTTTGCTCTGCATGTCAGGATAAATCCCCAAAATGAAGCTGCAAAGGAAGGATTGGACTGCCTAGAGAAGCAACTCAAGGTTTTGTTTCCTGTTCAACATGAAAGCATTCTCTATATATGCTTGTCTAAAGTCCAAACATGCAACATAGTTTCTCTGCTAAATATTGTACCTAGTTGTTCTAGAACTTCTCTATTCATGTATACGTTGCAAATTGACCCTGGGCCACCAAATTCACTTGGCTGCACCGCTGGTTTTGCATTACTTTGCTCCTTTTGTCATGCATACTTGAGTTTTGTAACTTGAATGAACTTGCACCAGCACTTCAGTAGACATTTTTATAGTCCCACTATTGTTTGCTTAAATGAACCTTCCATTGTTGGCAGGGAGTAGACCCTGATGCTCCAGAAGAAGATGAGGAGAACGATGTTGAGGATGCTGATGCAGACCAGGAAGAGGCTGAGCTTTTATGATGAGGGATGGAAACAACACATCTTAAGTTCTTCTCTTCTTCTGCTACATGCACTTATATGAGAATTTGATTCATCTGATACAAAAGCAGCAGCAATCCGCTTCACCAGGAGCAGATTCTTTGTGCCCTTCCAAATAAGATGCTTGTTGTGGCTACCTCGCACTTAACCGTGTAAATTCTTTGCCATCAGACGGTCCAGAAAGATGGCCCCTGTTCCTTTCAAGAGTATAATATGGCCGCCCGCATGTTGTAATTTATTATAGTCTCTTTTCCTGTCAATGTAAATTTACCCTATGGAAGGCCTGTACCAACATTTTTGTAAAACCCCAAAAAGTTTGAGCAAATTGATCGACATAAAACTCAGTTTCCATGAGCTTTAGAAA
>JAOTQJ010000001.1:16301082-16311085 GCA_025642045.1 Solanum sejunctum | reverse complement strand
TGCCCCCTAAAGAAAGGTTTTGACTCTTTCATAGCTCTTTGTTTTTAGCACCCAAAGGAAGCCCCGAGTATTTAGTTGGGAGGGAGTTCAGCTGGCAGCCCAGAATATCAGCTAAGTCCTGCAAATTCCCAGCTTGATTGATAGGAAAAATGTGGCTTTTTGCCCAGTTTGCATGTAGCCCTGAGACTCCTCCATAAATTGTTAGAATGGCTCTTAGGTGTCTCAACTAAGAAGACTCTGCATCACAAAAAATTAGGGCATCATCTGCGTATAACAGGTGAGATATTTCAACATCTTCACCTCTGCCTGTCTGATTGTCTATGGACTATTCTTAAACCCATGACATGCTTATGCAGGTTCAATCCTTGTAAAGGCCCTCCTCTTCTATCTTCTCCTTACCCACCACTGTTTTATCCTCTTTTGCTCACCATCTATTGACTACTCTCAAACCTATGACATGCACCTAATCCACACATCATGCTGGCTCTCATCACTAGACCAAAGCCTTGGGGACAAGTCCAAACACATATTTTTCAAAATCATTACCAAAAGTTAGACAAACATAATTGGAACTGTAGCTAGTCGCAAGTGGATACATACTACAGGCAGCAGGTGGGGTGGTCACGTTTATACCCATAACCCCTCAATTCGAGTTGCATATGTAGCCGTTGTTAGAGTGGATTAGAGTTCCACATTTGTTAGGAAATGGATGCTTATACAGATTTGGGCGATCCTCCCGTCATGAGCTATCTTTTGGGATTGAGTTAGACCCAAGTGACACATCTTTATGAGCTAGGTCCATCATTGTTTGGGCTCCTGATCAACGCTCTCGTTAGGCATGGGCTTGAAGGGGATGCTAGAATGGCTTAGGATCCCACATTTGTTGGAGAATGGATGGGTGGTCTACTTATATACAACAACATACCCAGTGAAATCCCCAAAGTAGGGTTAGGGGAGAATAAAATATACCCAAACCTTACCACTACCTAATGGAAATTGAAACATAGGGAGTAATATGTAACATAAATTATAATAGTTATACTTTCACATGCAAAACAATTATGAGTTGACTGATGTAAAGCTTCAAAGAGAGCACCAGCACAAGAACATATACTGTGAGTTGACTGACATAAAAGTCGAGCGGCATAATGTCAAAGGCAGAAGAATGTATTATAATTGTGAGACAGTGAAAAGTAAAACTGAACTGAACCTTGTTGGTTGTTATAGAAGAAGCTGGTGAAGCAACAGCAACAGACCATTCAAGTTTTAGAACATCAAATATTAGAGTCTCAGCATGTCCTGAAGAAACAAAGTAAACTAAGTACCAAGAATGGAAAAAAAGGGGAGAAGGAGAAGAATAAATTCAAAAATCAGAAAGCTCAAGTAAAAAGTAGGTTCCTATTAAATGCATTTCTTTGTTGAGTGCATATCGATTCCTATTAAAAGCATTTCTTTGTTGATTGCATTTTGATGATGATGAAGTAGAAGGCTGCAGTTATTAGCTATTTAGACATACTTCTTTTCCTGCTACCACCCCCAGCAATATACCATTTAGTTCCACAGAGCACTCCACAACAACCAGCTCTAGGTGAAGGATGGTATCCACGTATTTTAATTCTTGACCATGCCATCTGAGGTGAACATGAATATCTGGCATTAGAATGTTGCATACAAAAGAAATTTGCATTCACATTCATTCAGAGAAAGGACAGATTAAGATTTTATTACACAAACCGTCTCAAAGTTAAGCGTGTATAAGTCATTTAACGTCCTGGACTTTGACGATCCACCAAAAATCAGGAGCAATTTATCATCATAGAGGGCAGACACATGGTTTGATCTTGGTGACGGACCTGTTCCCCTGCGCGCATGTATTAGCAATCAAGAAATAAGCCTGATAACATCACCTTCGATAGAGTTAATGGCCCAAGGAGCAGGGACATTAGCAATCATATAAATGATATCCTTTAGCAACTCACGTGCAATGAAGTGGCAGCCATGTCAAGGATTTAAGATCAAACATATGCAGATCGTTTAGCTTCCTCCTCTTTCCGTCTTCACCCCCAAATAAAATCAAAACAGAGCTTGCTCTAAGGACAGTGTGACCACTACGCGCAACCTGCCGATTGAATTGGCGAGTTAAAAAGAAAGCCAAAAAAAATTGATGAATTGAACCACAGGTATCGGAAAACATGCTTAAGTGACATCCTTAATACTTTCCTTCTGTTTCCCTTTTATCTTTAAGAATAAGATAACACCTCATGCAAAGGAAAAGGTTATAGAAGTTCATTTCACCAGACTTACCGAGACATGGTGCAGAAAACAAGATATTAACTATTACTTTCTTTTCGATAATAGATACGCTGGAGTCTACTTCATATCATGTCAAACTGAGAAATCACTTGAAGTGAACATCACAAAGGTAAAAAAGGGGTATACACAATTAAATTGAACAACAGGATTAGAAGTTTTTACCGGAACATCTCCTTTTGCTTCCATAAGAGACCAGCATTCAGTTTCAGTGTCAAATGCCCAGACTGCAACAGACAATTTCGGAAGAAGTATATTGTGGTAAGCACAGTTGGAATAGATAGACACTGTAAAATTAGCAGAAAATCAACCTGAGACTTTGTCACTTGCAGGGTCTGTTTTCCCTCCAACCATAAGAATCTTTTTCCCCCATTGAACCTTGGAAATAACGGACAAATTTTTTGATGAGTAGTATTCCAACAAGACATACTTAAGACCTATAAGCATAGATTAATCAGATTAATAAATTGCATCATAGCAGCACTGCTACCATAAAAGTACCACATGTAGTAGACTTGTACAACAACAACATACCCTAGTGCCTCAAAAGGATCCCGCTCATTGCGGGGTGAGGGGGGTCGGATGTACTCAGCCTAACCCTTATGTTTAAAAACATAAAGCGGTTGTTTCCAGATGACCCATGAGGAGTGTCGAAAGTTGCATTGACTAACTGCTACTTCACAAATGAAAAAAGCGCGGATAGTTTAAAGAGTCATTTTGCTTTATTACATCATACTCCAAGGCCAAAAAATAGTCAATCTTTGGCTCCATCCGAGATTGATGGAAATGTAGTAGACTTGTACATAAACATTTATTTTCTCTTCTTCAACTTAAGCCCAGCACTGATTTCAAATATCACTGTGATTAGGAGTTATAAAGGTCAGATAATATTCATGCAGATGTTCTTCAAACATCCAATACACTCCCTTCTTTTCATTTTGTTTGCTCTTCTAGCTATTTTCATCCATTCCAGAAAAAATGATTTCTTTCTTAGAATAGAAAGTCAACAATTTGCACGCCCTCCACATCTTCCAATTATAATAAGTAATTTCTTTTTTCAAAAAGTGGTTTCCCAGCTAACTTTGGCTCACTAACTAATTTATCAGGCAGACTTACTGGTTTTTTTAGAAGATGGTACAACTCGCTAATTACCTGGATGTTCATCTCGTTGGCAAGGGTTCTATTCCCTGCCTTGTAATCCCCTCTCCATTTTTCTTTCCCCTACCCCTTACAAAACATATGAATATTAAACTAGATCTTAAATGTGAGAATTTGAAGAGTTGTAATGAATGTATATTTAGATCAGATTCATTCAAATTATTCACACCAAATTCGAAAATGTCCTTCAAAAATATTTGATTGGTTACTGTCAAAGACCATTAGTTTTCCATCCATTAATGCTCTTTATTGTCTTTAATAACAAAATCAGTTATTTGTTGTATGAAAATAAGCTTGATTACGTAGCCATGGAGATTTTGGTTGAGATCAGGTGGAACAACGTCGAAGATGAAGGAGTCTTGAAAAAAATAGATGTTGTAGTTTTAGGCATTGGCGAGGAGAGAGGTCACACATGGATGAAGTCGGTGGTGCAGTTGGGACTGATTCGAGGACAAGATTTTTCATCTACATCACACTCTTGAGGTGCGGTCTTATTTAATCATTACTTATTCACCGAACTGTCCTTATAAAAATAAAAAATAGTACATGTTATTTTTGTCATGTTAGTATTTGTATTTAATAGGTATGCTTTCAATCACATAGGAAGTGTTTGCTAGGCATTGGTCCTAGTTATAGTATTAAAATGAAAACATGCCAATTATTTATGCGGTCGTACAATATTAGGTCATTATTGAACAAAAGAATTGGAGATCAAATTCAATTCCTTTGCAGACGTACTGTACAAGCACAGAAGCCCATTCCAATCTTTTCTCTTTTATCTCCTCCATTGACAATTCATCACATCATTCTCTTAAAAACTTGGCAGAAGAATCATAGTTATTTGCTGTCATTTTAGATAAAAGCTTAAAAATAAAAATGATTCTTCATTCAATTTCTTTTCTAGCAACAAGTTCTAATTCTTCTATCTTTTGCTTTTCTTGAAACTTAAATTATGCAGAAGACAAAAGAAACAACTAGGGTGATCATTAGTCTTATAAAGAAGTATTTTGATGAGTATAATAAGCTACTTATGGAGTTCTTCAATTTTGGAATGAAAATCGTCAGTGGAGATGTCATAAGGTAGCCCTCTTCATTTATGTTTTACTTAATGAAGTAGGAATTACTTGATTTGTATAAAATGTTAGTTGAGGGCAGTTTATCAATTGCATAAAGCCATAGTCAAGACAGTACAAGGTAATGATAGTATTCCAACCTATTTTTCTAAGCTACAAAATTTATGGGATGAATTTGCCAGTTGTGCCTCCTCCCTGTCACTGTCCTAATTCCAAGGAATTTGGTTGGCATATGGAGAGACAAAAATTGATGCAATTTCTAATGGGATTAAATGAGATTTATGAGCAATCGAGAAGCCAAATTTTGACGGTTGAACCTACTCCCACTATCAATAAAGCATATGCTATGCTTGTTGAGAGAGAGAGTCAAAGATCTATAGCATCTTCCTCGAGCAGTAGTGAGGGTACAGATCTGGCAGCTCTTATGGCAGGGAAGGACATGAATTATCGATCTGTGAATGGGGAAGGTGCTGGTGTTTTTGGAGAACAGGTATCAGGAAAAGGAATACCTTATCGTTCTAACAAAGGTAACACTTCACAACATTATCATAAGGGAAAGAAGAACTGGGACCAGAAGTGTGACTATTGCAAGTTACAAGGTCGCACAGTAGATGATTGCTATAAACTTCATGGTTATCCATCTGATTGGAAATTCAAAAGGAAGGGACCAAGCAACACTGCTTACAATGTACAAGCTGACAACTCACCTCAACCAACAAACTCAGGCCAAAGAGACAAAAGTGTGAATCATTTAATCCCAAGAGATCTACCAAGAGCACCTCAAATGACTGGTGATCAACATGGGAAAATATTACAGATGCCTGAAGGAGATATTCCTTCCACCAGTTTAATGGCAAACATGGCAGGTATAGCTCATACTCCCATATCTAAAATAGAAAATTTGAAATGGATAATAGATAGTGGTGCAACTAATCATATGACTTCTAGCATAGAGATGTTACATGATGTGAAAGCCATTAAGATTGATCAAAACAGGAAGGTGCGTTTACCAAATGGAGGTGTGACTTTGGTGTCTCATACAAGTTATTGTAAGCTTTCAGACACAGGAGAGCTACAAAATGTTTTGTTTGTGCCAGATTTTCACTATAATCTGTTGTCTGTATCAAAGGTTACCAGAGAACTCAATTGTTTTGTATCCTTTTACCCTGGATTTTGTTTATTCGAGGACCTTTCCAATGGGAGACTGAAGGGGATTGGTAAGGAGGATGGCCTCTATCTCCTGGTTCAAAGGGATCTCTCTAAATCTAAGTGTAAAGACAATGACAACGTTAAGAGTTTTACTGCACGTGATGACAAGGAAGACATCATGCTATGGCATAGAAGACTGGCACATGCCTCAATAGGATCAATAAAGGACATGCTTGGCTACACACTTGATGAATGTAAATCAGCTTTGAGTAACTGTGAGATTTGTCCACTAGCTAAACATACTAGACTCCCCTTCTATAGTAATAATAATAGATCTACTGAAGTGTTTACTCTGCTACATTTGGATGTATGGGGTCCTTATAATACAGAAACATTTGATGGAAATAAGTTTTTCCTCACTATTGTTGATGATTTTTCAAGAATTATGTGGATTTTCTTACTGAAATTCAAAAGTGATGTTTGGGTGACTCTTAAGCAGTTCCTTAAGATGGTGCATATGCAGTTTAATACCACTGTTAAAGGTGTTAGGACAGATAATGGAGGAGAGTTTGTTAATAATAATGTGCAGGACCTGTTCAAAGAATTGGGGATCATTCACTATAGAACTTGTGCTCATACTCCTCAGCAAAATGGGGTTGCTGAGAGGAAGCATAGACATCTTCTTGAAGTAGCTAGAGCTCTAAGATTTCAGGGCCACATTCCACTTAAATTCTGGGGGCATTGTATTCTTACAGCAACCTATATCATTAATAGGTTGCCCTCCCACATTCTAGAAGGGAAATCACCTTATGAGATGCTTTTTGGAAAGAAACCATGTCTCACTCATTTGAGAACACTTGGGTGTTTGTGCTTTGCTAGAACTACCTACGACTGATAAATTTGCTCCCAGAGCAATAAGATCAGTGTTCATGGGCTATTCCAGTATCACCAAGGGCTATTTTTGTTTTGATCTCCAACATCAAAAATTTTTTGTCAACAGAGATGTGGTATTTCAAGAAGATCAGTTTCTCTTCAAAAACATCTATCCGACTGATAGTTTCTCTCCTCATCATATTACTACTATGCCTGAATTGTCTACTACTGATGATACTGCTATTCACATCCCTGAACTTGTTACTGATTTGCCACCACCATCAACTCATACTCATATTCCAGATGACACTACTTCTCCAGCACCAGTACATATTCCTCCTGCTCAAGCTCTTAGAAGATCCACCAGGCTCACTAATCAACCTCTTTGGTTATCAGAATTTATTTCTAAACCTTCTGCCAGTAATGTTTCATATACTCTTGCAGATTATCTCTCTTATGATCATTTATCTCCACCATATCAAAAATATTTGAAGGTTTTTTCTGCAATTCATGAGCCCACTTCTTCCCAGGAAGCTATTTCAGATGCTAGATGGTTAGAAGCTATGCAATCTGAACTACAGGCTCTTCAGGATAATCACACTTGGGATTTGGTCCCTCTTCCCAAGGGCAAGGTTCCAATTGGATGTAAATGGGTCTATAAAGTTAAGTTGAAAGCCAATGGTGATGTTGAAAGGTTTAAAGCTAGATTGGTGGCCAAAGGTTATACTCAAAGAGAGGGTCTTGACTTTCATGAGACTTTTTCTCCAGTTGTTAAAATTGCTACTGTCAGTACAGTTCTTTCTTTAGCTGCTCAATATAACTGGTCCATTCATCAATTAGATGTACATAATGCTTTCCTACATGGTGACCTTCATGATGAGGTATATATGCAGCTGCCTGAGGGTTTTGCAAGTCAAGGGGAGCATGGCCTTGTATGCAGACTTGTCAAATCCCTCTATGGGCTTAAACAAGCAAGCAGGCAATGGAACTTGAAGTTAAGTGAAGCACTTCTAGAATCTGGTTTTACTCAAAGTACCTTAGATCACTCATTATTCATCAAGAAAGAGAGATCAGATATGGTGATAATTCTGGTTTATGTGGATGACATGTTAGTTACAGGAAGCAACCTAGTTCTTATAGAACAAACTAAAACAACTCTGCACAAAGCTTTCAAAATCAAAGACCTTGGTGACTTGAAGTTCTTCCTTGGTATGGAATTCAGTCAATCTGCAAAAGGTATTCTGATGAATCAAAGAAAATATTCCTTAGAAATCATTTCAGACTTGGGATTAGGAGGTGCTAAACCAGCCTGGACACCACTTGAAACCAATATAAAGTTAACTCAAAAGTTGGATGATCTAACAGGGAATTCAGATGATGAATCATTTGAAGACGAGGACCAATATCAGAGACTAATAGGCAAAATGTTGTACCTGACCTTGACAAGACCAGATATTGCCTACTCAGTTCAAACACTCAGTCAGTTCTTGCAACAACCAAAGAGGTCACACTGGGATGCAGCTGTTAGAGTGATGAGATACATTAAAAGGGAGCCTGGACTAGGGATACTATTAAGCAGTAAAAGATCAAACAAACTGAGTGTGTACGGTGATGCAGATTGGGCAGCATGCCCCAATACAAGACGATCTGTATCAGGTTTTCTGATAAACATGGTGATACATTATTGTCCTGGAAATCCAAGAAACAGAATGTAGTATCCAGGAGCTCAGCAGAAGCTGAGTACAGAAGCATGGCCAATGCAGTTTCAGAATTGGTTTGGATTACTGCTCTATTGAAGGAACTAGGAAGTGAGGTTGAACAACCAGCTGTGGTATACAGTGACAGTTAGGCAGCCTTACAAATAGCAGCCAATCCAGTGTTTCATGAGAGAACAAAACACATAGAGATTGACTGCCATTTCTTTTGATTTGCACCGGGTGTCCGAGTCTCTTAGAGCCCCGACTAATCCCAGGGGTGCAAAGGCCCTCGGCAAGGAGTTTCCCGCAAGTGCACCACAGTTAATTCAGGTTATACCCAGTCCGATGGCCCTCAGAAATTGTTTGCACCCAGTGGGTTTCGATCTTGAGACCTTGAAAGGGAGCAAACCCCAAGGCTCAAGTCTATTACCACCATGCCAACCCCTGAGGATTAATTGACTGCCATTTCATCAGACAGAAAATACAAGGGATGATGAGAACAGAACATGTAAGCTCCAAAGATCAACTTGCAGATATATTGACAAAGGGACTACCTAGAATACAACATGAATGTTTAGTTGGCAAGCTTGGTGTGCTGAATGTCTTTGCACCCTCCAGCTTAAGGGGGAGTAATGAAGTAGGAATTACTTGATTGGTATAAAATGTTAGTTGAGGGCAGTTTAGGAATAACACAAGTAGTTAGGCCAGCTGTCAGTCAGTTAGGGAATCAACAATGTATATATACACCTCATGCTGTACAACAATCATTCAGTTAGAAAGAATAAAAATAATATTCTCTCCTTCTTCCTCTTAGAGCATCAATGTTCATCCATTAATGGTGAGCTCCGATTGATCAATTATATGTGTTTTAACATTACTAAATTAGTCAAGGTCACTTCATTCTCTGTTACTATAATCTAATTTTTCGACATGCTTATTTTTGCGTCCATCCTTCAAGTTATATCTTTAATTGTAGTGTTTTCAGCAGAAAGAGGTTTCACTAATATATAAGGAAAAAAACGTTATAACTTCAGTGTGTGTACATGCACACACTTTTGACTCAAAATGGTGGATGCATGCACATACTTTTGAGTCAAAACTAGTATTACTAAAAATGGAGAGTTCTAACTTCCAATGTTGGATTACCATTTTGCACTTATACTAAATTACAATCTACTTAACTATTTAATTAAATAGTAAAAATATAATTAAAGTTTTATTTTATTCACATAAATGTAGAATTAATTAAAATTCATCTATTGCATTTCAATTCATTAAAATGCAGAATGAATTAAGAATTCATCTATTGCATTTCAATTCTTTAATTATGACATTGCTAAAGGAAATTAATTTTTAGCTATAAATTTTCTTATAACGTTGTATATTGATAAAATAGTGTATCATATTTTACTAATATTTATTTAGATTCTGATATATAATTCTATGAGTTAATGTGTGTACATTAACATTCAAGAAGTTCAAATGTTGTGGATTTCATAATTTCTAAAACCCTCTATCACTTGTTAATCATAATATTCTTTGGGCAACTTTTACGTAACATTACTTTCAGTTAGCAACTATAATATTTTATGTACTAAAAAGCAATTATACATTTAAATAAATACTAATCCATTAAATAAATACTTTCTATAAAATAACCAAAAAGAAAAAGTTTAATAAACTCAATAAAGTATGAATTGTATCCCTTCAAATGGCCACAAATGTTAATGCTTCCTAAAAAGG
>JAOTQJ010000001.1:16275706-16293524 GCA_025642045.1 Solanum sejunctum | reverse complement strand
CCAACCAGTCGGGCCAAATTTCGGAGGAACCCAGAGGTCCAGACATGTTTGTGGAGCAACCACAACAAGCTAATATTAATAATGCTGAGCTTTGCCAGGCCATTCAGACTTTAGCTCAGACAGTCGCTACTTAGGGAGGTCGCTAGGGAGATGACAGGAATGATGGGGTGGACACCGCTAGAGTTAGAGAGTTTCTGAGAATAAACCCACCAGAGTTCACGGGGTCTGATATGAAGGAAGATCCTGATAATTTTATTGAGGAGCTTCAGAAGGTGTTTCAGATGATGCATATAGATGATGCCGAGTGGGTTGAGTTGGCTGCCTATTAGCTTAAGGGGGTAGCTAGACTCTGGTTTAACCAGTGTGAAGGGAGTAAGGAAGATGGGGCGCCAGTAGTTTCTTGGGCAATGTTTGAGGATGTCTTTTTGGGACAACACTTTCCTAGAGAGATGAGGCAGGCTAATGTGAGAGAATTTCTTAACTTAAAGTAGGAGAATATGAGTGTATGGGAGTATAGCCTCAAGTTTACTCAGCTATCTCGTTACGCTCCAGCTATGGTATCATACATGCATATTAGGATGAATTTCTTTGTGTCCGGGCTCTCTCGAATGACTAAGAAAGAGGGCAGGAATGCGATGTTGATTAGGGATATGGATATACCTCACTTGATGACATATGTGCAATAGGTAGAGGGGGAGAAGATGCAAGACAGGGAGGAGTTTAGGAGTAAGAGGCCAAGACATTAGGCCAGGAGTCAGGCGAGAGAGGGACTGGAGGTGGAGGTCACTCATCTTTCCAGACAGCCAGACCAATACCTCCATCCACCAGTGTACCTGTACCGAGGGTCAAAAATGAGTAGGGATCACAACACCGCAAGTTTTTCGGTAGCCCATCACAAGGTAGCGTAGCTCAGGGACCAAATCGTTATCCTACTTGTGGCAAATGTGCCTTGTGGGCATGAATGGTTGCTTCAAGTGTGGTCAGGTTGCGCATTTCTTGAAGGATTATTCTATGGAAAAGCATAATATGAGGGACACCAGATTATTATAGACAGTCTTTTCAACACCGTAGGGTAAGCCACCTCATAGGGGTACTGTAGCAGGGACAAGCGGGGGCACCAACCACTTGCATGCCATGGGCACCAAACAGGAGCAGGAGAACTCACTAGATATGGTTATGGGTATGCTCAAAATATTTACTCATGATGTTTATGCATTATTAAACCCAAGAGCCACATTGTCTTTTGTAACCCCATATGTAGCCGTGAAGTTTGGGGTCAACCCAGAATGTCTTCTCGAGCCTTTCAGTGTTTCTACTCTTACTGGAGAGTCTATTTTAGCTCAAAGAGTCTATAGGGTTGTCCAGTCTCTGTTTATCATAAGACTATTGTAGTGGATTTGGTGGACCTAGACATGGTAGAGTTTGATGTCATCCTAGGTATAGATTGGCTTCATGTTGGATATGCCTTCGTAGATTGCAGAACCAAAGTATTCAAGTTTTAGTTTCCTAATGAACCAGTCTTAGAGTGGAGGGGTAGCTCAGTATTTCCCAAGGGTCAGTTTGTCTCATATCTCAAAGCTAGAAAGTTAATCTCCAATGGGTGTATATACCACTTAGTCAGAATTCAGGATTCTCATGTCGAGGCACCATCTCTTCAGTCTGTTTCAGTTGTGAATGAGTTCCTAGAAGTCTTTCCTGAGGATCTTGCCGGAGTCCCTCCTGATAGGGTGATAGACTTTGGGATAGTCACTCTTCCAGATACTCGGCCCATATCTATTCCTCCATACCGAATGGCTCCTTCGGAGCTAGAGTTAAAGTTGCAGCTAAAAAATTTTTTAGATAAGGGTTTCATTACACAAAACGTTTCACCTTGGGGTGCTCTAGTTCTTTTCGTGCATAAAAAGGACGGTTCTCTTTGGATGTGCATAGATTACCATCAGTTGAACAAGGTCACCATTAAAAACAAGTATCCTCTTCCCAGAATTGATGACTTATTCGACCAACTTTAGGGTGCTACCTATTTTTCCAAGATAGATCTTACATTTGGGTATCACCAGCCTAAAGTTAGAGAGAAAGACATTCCTAAGACAGCTTTCAGAATCTAATATGGCCATTATGAGCTTTTGGTCATGTCCTTCGGGCTGACAAATGCACCAACAACTTTCATGGATCTTATGAACAAGGTATTGAGGTTGTACCTCGATATGTTTGTTATCGTGTTCATAAATGATCTTCTAATTTACTCCCGTAGTATCTAGGAGCATACAGACCATCTTAGAGTTATCCTTCAAACCCTTAAGGATCAAAGACTATATGCTAAATTTTCTAAGTGTGAGTTCTTGTTGGAGTCTGTGGTATTTCTGGGGCACATTGTTTCTAGTGAGGGTATCCATGTTGATTCCCAAAAGATTGAGGTAGTGAAAAATTTGCTAAGGCCCACAACGCCCACAAAAATAAGGAGTTTCTTGGGCTTAGCGGGGTACTACAGAATGTTTTTAGAGAGGTTTTCTTCTATTTCAGCTCCCTTGACTAAGTTGACTCAGAAAAAGACTAAGTTCGAGTAGTTAGAGGCTTGTGCGAAGAGCTTGTAAGAGTTGAAGACTAGGCTGACTACAACCCCGGTCTTATCCCTACTAGATGGAGTTGATGATTTCGTGGTTTATTGTAATGCTTCTAGAGTTGGCTTGGGTTGTGTATTAATGCAAAGAGGCAAGGTGATAGCATATGCCTTCAGGCAGTTTAAGATTCATGAAAAGAATTACCCAACTCATGATGTTGAGCTTGCTGCGGTGGTCTTTGCTCTGAAGATCTGGAGACACTATCAATATGGTGGGCACGTAGATGTATTCACGGACCACAAGAGTTTGCAACATGTGTTTAGCCAGAAGGAGCTGAATTTGAGACAGAGGAGATGGTTGGAGCTGCTGAAAGACTACGATATGAGTATCCTCTATCATCCAGGTAAAGCTAATGTGGTTTCTGATGCTCTTAGCAGGGTGACCATGGGAGCATAGCCTATGTCGAGGATGAAAAGAAAGAGTTAGCTAAGGAGGTTCATGGACTAGCCCATTTGGTGGTGCAGATTGAAGATTCTGATGAAGGTGGGGCCATTGTCAGAAATGGGTCAAATTCATCCTTAGTGGTAGAAGTGAGAGAAAAGCAAAATAGGGATTCTATCCTTCTCCAATTGAAAGAAGATGTTCGGAAACAGAAGGTATTAGTGTTCTCAAAAGGAGGAGATGGTGTCCTGAGATACTAAAGCAGGTTGTCTGTGCCAAATGTTGACAGTCTTAGAGATAGGATCTTGGTGAGTCTCATAATGTCAGATGCTCTATCCACCTTGTGTAACGAAGATGTATAAAAGTCTACTGGTGGGGTGATATGAAGAAGGACATTGCAGAGTTCGTGTTTAGATGCCTGAATTGCCAACAAGTTAAGGTTGAGCACAAAAGGCCTTACGGTTTTAACTCAGAACATAGAGATTCCTAAATGGAAATGGGAGATGATTAATATGGATTTCGTAACAGGCTTACCTCGATCCCATAGACAGCATGATTTGATATGGGTCCTAGTAGATAGAATGACCAAGTTAGCTCACTTCCTACCTGTCAAGACAACTGATACAGTTGAGTATTATGCCAGACTTTATCTTAAGGAGATTGTTAGGCTGCACGGGGTCCCTATATCTATTATTTCAGACAGAGGAGCTCAGTTTACAGCATAGTTTTGGAAGTCCTTTCAAAAAGGGCTTGGTACGAAGGTAAATCTTAGCAGAGCTTTCCATCCACAGACAGATGGGCAAGAAGAACAAACTATATAGACCTTGGAAGATATGTTGAGAGCTTGTGTGATCGACTTTAAAGGCAATTGGGATGATCATATACCTTTGATTGAGTTCTTTTACAATAATAATTTTCTGGTTAGCATACAGATGGCACCATATGAGGCTTTTTATGGGAGAAGGTATAGATCACCCATAGGGTGGTTTGAAGTAAGTGAGGCAGGGTTGATAGGACATGAATTAGTCCATTAGGCTATGAAAAAAGTGAAGGTCATCCAGGAGAGGCTCATGACAGCTCAAGAGCAGACAAAAGTCATATATAGATATTAGTAGGAGAGACTTGGAGTTTGGGGTAGGCAATTGGGTATACTTAAAGGTATCTCCAATGAAGGGAGTTATTAGATTCAGAAAAAAGGGAAGCTCAGCCCACGATATATTGGGCCATATCAGATTCTAAGAAGAGTGGATAGCGTTGCTTACGAGTTAGAGTTACCAATCATGCTTAAGAAGTGCTTCGGAGATCCCTCCCTAGTTGTCCCGGTTGAAAGTGTTGGAATTAAGGACAACTTGTCTTATGTAGAGATTCTGGTGCATATTAATCGACAAGTTCATAAATTGAGGACTAAAGAGATAGCTTTGGTGAAAGTATTGTGGAGAAACCAATTCGTAGAGGAAGCCGGATGGGAGGCCGAAGAAGTTATGAAGGCCAAGTATCCATATTTGTTCGTTGGCCTAAATGAGGATCTTGAAGGTAAACTTTTCGTATTTTCACCTTGAAGATTTATGTTTATTAAGTTAGGAAATTTTGTGGTTTGAGCTAGCTTTGTCGTATCGTTATCATTCGAGGACGAATGATCCCAAGGGGGAGATATTATAATACATCGTGAAATGATGAAAATACCCCTAGAATTGACTTGCGCGTAATGTACCTTTCCTTGCTCCGTTTGCTAATTTGAGATTGAATTTGCGATCATTGCGAAAAATCGAGTAGGAAAATGGTCTCGACTAGACAAAAATTTGAAAAAATTGATTTATTTTTGTCCAAGTAAGCTCAAAATAGTGGGGTTTCCGCACCCCTTCCGCGACACGGAGTGAATGCAGAACCACACTTGGAATTTTCTCCGAAATTTCAAAAAGTTAAAAAATTTGCAAAAGTGTGCTAAAACACACTAGTGCGCGTCGCACACTAGTATAGTAGAGGGACAATTTCATTTTTTTAAGGGGGAGGGGTAAATTCGACTTTTCCCATGCCCCATATCCCTAACTAAGTCGGTTTTTAATACTAAATAAGTTCAAAAACGTATTATTTCTCATTCATACGTTCAGATAATCAAACCCTTTTCAAGAACTTACGCTCAAGAATCCAAGAAACGATAGTAGAGCTTAGGGATTTCTCCAATTCTTCAAGAAATTCCTTCCAAGGTATGTAAGGCCACCCAAAAGTGATTATTTTGCGAATATTTTTTTTACAAACTGAAACTAGTTTTCACCCATGAACCTTCAAGTATAAATTGAGACTAAGTTCCGGTAAACTTTGTAAGTATGTTAATTTACATGACTACAGTCGATATATTCTTGATGACGTTTTATGAATCTTGGTCTTTATAGCATCCAACTCAAGAATTGTTACTAAGTTATAATCAATTATGACCAAGAATTATTATTATTGAGTTTCTTGAAAAAAAAAAATCTTGATATTATCTTAAGAAAAGAAAAGATTAGTTGAAGCAAGTAAAGAATGATTTTCTTGAAAATTTCTTGGCATTTTAGTTGAGTAACCTAGCATGATTGAAAGTACATGAAAGATATTAGTTTCAGTAAAACTGAAGATTTCAGTTGAGAAAACTAAGTAGTAAGTTGGGTTAGGTCCACAAGAACAACAAATTTCAAGAACTTATAAGTCTTAAAGTGTAAGCTATATAAAATATTTTAAGAGTAGTATTGAGCACTGATATGGGTGAGAGTAAAATAAATTACTCAAACTCATAAACTATGTAGCCAACATAGGATAGGATTTTACTACGGTACCTTCCTCTTTGGCCACTGAGATGGCCCAGATTTGGGATGGATTCACTCCCCTAGCTATTCGTCCCCTACCCTAGCAAAGTACACGACGGCTCTGGCAGCGTCGACAAGATGTTGTATCACCATGAAGCTCATAGTGGTGGTTGTCGGTTAGGGAAACCCTCCAAACTAAGAAATTAAGTTTTTACTTGTCAGTTTTTAGCATGTTATTTTCAGCATACCAGTCTTATGATTATTGTTAACTCATTTATGATTATGATTGTGTCTTTCAAGATATCTTATGATATTCTGATTTAAATTTTTTTGGCCATCTTATATACCGTACATACCATGTAGTGACGTCCTTAGTACTGCATCATTTGATGATACAGATGCAGGTGACAGAGTTCCTCAGCAGCTGCTTCGTTGAGAACCTGCCAGCTATTAGCTTATTTGTGAGGTCTCTTCTCAGACCGAGGTTCCTTTGATTCATGAGATTTCTTTTCAATTTTATTTCTAGTTTTGGCTACTTGGAACCTATCTTAGTAGTCCTTTCAGACGATATGAGTAGATGTTCCATAGACCAGGTGCTTAGTAGTTCAGTTTTCAGTTATTTAGACATTGCTTAAAAGCTTTCTTATTTAGTTATACAGACAATTTTAGCTTATTTTGTTGCTTTTATGGTTTTTTCATCATTATTAAGTCTTTTGCTGAGTAAGTAGCCAGATCAATTGGTTCGTTTGGGATCAGAAAAAGTTTTCGAGTGTGGCCATGTTCAGGGTGTAGGCTTGGAGCGTGATAGAAACTTTAGACCCAAAAGATCAAAGTGAATATGAAGATTTCATGCAATACTTTAAATCCACCTGGATTGTTGCCTTACAAATTGTCTTTAAAAAAGAATTGCCCAATTATATTATTAAGATATCTGAAGCCTTCAAAAGGTGTATATAATGGAACACGATTAACATGTGATGACTTCAAAACAAATGTTATTAGCGCTTGGCCAAGAAATATTAAATGGTGACGTAGGTGGGGGTTTTCCGAGGAATACAAATAACCTCTGGGTTTTTCAGCTTTGGCGAGCATTTGAAATAATTAGTGAATTACAACTCTATTGTACAACAATTGGACCATTGATCTTTGCAGCGTTAATGCTTTTTGCTGGTTGGTTTAATTATCATAAAGCGAAGCAAAAATTGGCGTAGGTCCCAATTTAGATATGTAAAAAGCAGGTTTGATTACGCGTATTCCTAATCTTAGTGGTTTTGTTAAGTGTATACGCACTTTGTATGAGAAATAAAGGATATAAATATAGTGGTTGTCTAACGAGATACTGTGTAGAATACGATCGTCAGGTGAGTCGCATATTTTGCATTTACCGCTTTCAAATTTTTGAAATTGGATTTAGACTTTATCGACTTATTTAATATCATGGTTCAGGCGTTTTAAGAATAATTGAATTAGTTTTTCAAGTTGATTCAAATTATTTTTACGTTTTATTACTTATTTATTTGGGTTTGACATACAAAAAAACTTTTTGAATTCCTCGTAGAAAGAGATTTCACTAACGAAAAAGCCTTTAATGCTATCCAATACCCCTTCCCTTTTCAAATATTTTTACGAATAAGCTTTTTTGATGTCGAAGTGCATTTTTTTGGAACTGACATTTATAAATTAAAAAAATACTCATTAGATTTGTTCTTTCCATTTCATCAGATGTGAAAGGATATCGCCCCTTCGTAGTGGATCCATCTTGGACAACCCCAGATTTCCTCCCTCTCAAAAGAAGGTTCATTTCAGCTATAGAAAAAGAAAAATCACATTCTGAAATCGGCAAAACCTTACATCCTGTTCTGCTCTGCCGCGTAAGATCCTTGAATCAAAATCAACCACGACTATCATCTGTGGTCCATTTTCGTTCTCTTCCTTGCCCGGGAAGGGGGATCAAAGAAAGGTAGCTTGCTTCTCTCCTAACGGAAACTATGCTCCTACTCACGACCCATGTAACAAGCCACGCTAAGTAAGAAGTGTAGAACAATAGTTCATAAGGACCACCGTTGTATAACCATTCATCAACGGATGTCGCTTCCCAGATTGGGTAAAAATGTAAGAGAAAAGAAGTGTTGAGATAATACCTTTCATCCAAATCTCGTCTACTGAAAAAACACTGAATGATTCACTTTCAAGTACTCGCCTCTGACTCGGGAGAACACAGGGTCAAGCCAAGCCTTGACCCGCCTAAATGGAATTCATATCTCCTTCGTCTGGTCGAGAAGGGAGGGGAAATGGACTCTGCCTCTGATATTACATTCCTTCTATGCCAACAATAATAGTACTAAACTTTCAAAAAGAGAAAGATGAGATCAAGCTTTGAAGTTGGTAGCTGAAAGAAAGCTGTTCGTGAAGGTCAGGCTAGAGCATAAGGAAGGAAGCTCAGTCAAAAGCAAATTCCGACTACTATTTTAGAGTACCGAAGCTCAATGGCGTTGATCACACCTACGACCAGAAGAAAGAAAATACCGAGCGCCCCGGTCCCTCCATTGACTGACTGTCTTAGAGGGCATTCCGCACAATGGCCAGTGCAATTCGCGCATCTATCGGTAGAGGGTTCAGATAAAGTAAGTAGCTCGCAAAGAGGGAGTTCTCTAGCTGATACCAATAGATAAAGCTACTAGTAAGATAAGTAAAGGCAGTTGAGAGTGGAAGGAGTTAACCTCTCAGCCTCAACGTGAAAAAATATAGCAACTGACAAGGAGTAGTTGTATAGGTACCAGTTAGGGTGCCAATCTAGTATAGCACTACCAAGAGGATGGTTAGTCGATAGTGAAAGCAAAACTTCTCACATCTCTATGACTCTTTGCACTACCAAGAGGATGGTTAGTCGATAGTGAAAGCAAAACTTCTCACATCTCTATGACTCTTTGTTCTCATGACCTCAAAATGATTGAGTACATTCAATATAAAGGAGAAAAAAGGATTTATCCCCCTATTCAACTATCCATCCAAGAGCATTTGGCTTCAGAATACTTTCTTCTTTTTCTTTTTCTATGGACTGTATAAATCTTATCTTCCAGCCCAAGGGAGGATAATCTCTTTTGGCAGCTCAATCCTCACGGTAATAATTATGTCATTTCTAATGGTGACTTCAAAAATAATCATGTATTTATTCCAAGGATACCATTATTAACATCGAAGGATGAAAAAAATACCCTTTGAATTTTAAAGAACACAATTTCCAATACGATTATGTTTTGCTATGACAATTAATAAAGTTCAAGGTCAAACATTAGATTTTGTTGGTATCTATTTAAGAAGCCTGTTTTTTCGCATGGCCAATTATACGTGGCTTTATCAAGAGCTAAAAGTTCTAATTGTGTCGAAGTATTAATAAGGCCACCACCAACAGAAGATAAAAAATGATTATTGTACGCACAACATAGTATATGATGAAATTATTACCAAAGGTTTTTTTGTTGAATTCGTAGTATACTTCTTTATGGTATAAACACTATCCTATTTATTATCCCAATGAAATTTTCTCTTTCAACCATTATTTGATATCTTATTATGCACTTTTACCGTTATCCATGTTCTGTACGTTGACGTTATTGTTGTGCACTAATAACATTGAAACAACATTTCAGTATGGCGGAGAGATTAACCATAAATGTCATTACAACGGCAACTGAAGAATGGACCAGCAAAGTGCAAGTTGTTGATAAAGGCAGACCCAGAGAGAGCTTGCAGAAAATCACAAATACCAGCTTATAACTCTTCAGGACAAACAGGTATAAAATTACTCTTGTAACTTTGAATTTTCAAAATAGAAAACAGCAATGGCCAAAATCAGACACAATCTGAAAAGCAAAATAGGGGAATCTCAGAACTAGAAATCAAAAATAAATCAAAGGAGTTATTACCTTAAAACAGTGAATGAACTTTTCTTTCTAGTCTTCTTTCTTATTCTGATTTATTCCTCCTCTATAATTTGACATTCTTATATTTTTCATTAATTGCATATTCCTAAACAAATTGATTTGATTGTATTTGATTTGTCGTTATAGGAGAGACAAGTGCAATGCATTATATTTGGTAGCAATATAGCACGTTTTGCAGAAAAGTTTCATCCTTTTCACACCTATTTGGTAACTGTCGCAAACGTTCAAGAGTCGAGCAATGCCTACGACATTCCAATCAGCAAATTCATTTGGAGAATTGATAAGGACACTATTGTAGAACCAATAGAAGAAGTTGACCCACCGAAAAGTGTGCTACCACCACCAACACGGCTTGCTCTTACAATGTTCAACGACTTCGGCCATCAACCTGAAGGACTGGAATTTGGTATTATAAAATCTGACCACCTATTCTTTTTTGTTAAATATAGTGTTCATCAACTTATTAATTACTTTTATTTTTCTACAAGATATCCTTGCCATTGTCATTAATTCCGGCTTACCAACGTATGCTGCCAATGGATCTAGAATACAAGAGTTGATTATAATGGATGATCAGTAAGTGCAAATCTTTTCCCGCCATCAACTTTTCTTTTTTACTGCTTAAATTATAATATTCAAATTGAATCAAATTATTGATTAAACATTTTAAGTTATAACCAAATGAATTTATAATACAATGAAGAAAAGGTAAAGGACAATATCAGTGCATTTGTAGATCAGCCTTTGCTGTGAATTAAGTTTTGGTTCTTTAGCTAATTTGCATTCAACAATTGACATCTTTAATCATGAACTTCCTATCTTTCTTGTATCTCTCATTAATTCATTTTTCAAGTAAGACTTCGACTAAAGCATCATAAACTTGCAGTTTTTAACATTTTATCAGTTTTTAGCTTCATTGTTGTCCTGTATCTTTTTGTTGTTGCTGTTTTGATCGGTTGTTTATCAACTAACAGATTCTTATGTATCAATATACTTGTTTGTTGATTAAAAGATTACAATAGAACCTATTTGAACTGAATGTGTTGTTGGTGTTGTTGTCGTTGTCGTCGAACTTGTATGCATTAGAACTAGCAAATAAATTAAAGATTTAACTTTAATTCAAGCACAGTGTTAGACGATTAAACTTCAAAAATAATCTGCATTTGGCTCTTACTTTACTAACTCAAAACTGATGATTTTCAAGTTTTTCTTTGGACTCAAATAAAGAAAGATGCAAGCAGCAACCAAGGCCATATGAAAAGACGAAGTATACCTCTCAATGCGCAAGAACTTATTGAAACACTTTTTGCTGCCAAATAACCTGATTTGACACTGCAAGCTTCTCTATACTTTTTTTATTTTAATGTAGCTATAAGAAAGGTGCAAGCAGCAACCAAGGCGATATGAAAAGAAGAAATACACAGGTTAATGTGCAGTTCAACTAATATAATAACTCCATAGACAACTCCCATTTGTGCTTCTTTTCTGCCTTCTTACGTCATTTAAAATTATTATTTGCCTTTTAGAATTCTTCAATTTTTTCCACACCGATATAACATACTAATATTTTATTTTCTCTTTATGCAGAAAAAAGCCAACAATTCAGAACTCCAAAATTGACTTTGGCTCCTTCAATATGCATAGGATTAACAACCAGATTTGGAACAACAATTCAAATCAATCCTCCATATCCACAGGTTGCTGCATTAAGAATATGGTATTTCCCTTCCAAAAACATTGCTCACCAAAAATGTATATGTATATACAAATAAATTTTACTGTTTACATTCTATTCCATAGGGTCGAATCAAATGAGAAATTGCTGATTGCATACACCAAAAAAAGTGACTTCAACGGGCTCTCTTCGATGTGCTACTTTTGAAGATCACATCATATCAATCGCTGATGCACAGCAATATCTTTCGGTAATAACATCAACAAATTTCCCACACTATTTTTTTTTTTTACTTTTATTTACATTTTCCCAAAATCTTGTAGGGCCAAATATTCTGTATACAAGCTCAATTTTCATTGTTGATATATATATATATATATAAAGCACAATGGTTCTTAATAACATTATTTAAATTTTTACCCTTCATTAAAAGATTTCATTTTAAATAAAATCGTTTTTTTATATTTTTCTTAAATTATTATACAATTGTTTTAATGGTATTAAATATAATAAACATAACACAAAATAAATGGAGAAGATTTTCTTATTATAGTTAAATTTCTATAAGAAAACTCCTTTTCCAACTAAAATAGAGTTTATCCCAAAATAATAATGATGATGATGATGATGATGATGATAATAATAATAATAATAATAAAAAAAAAAGAAAAGAAAAAAACCTTCCAAAATATAATGCAAAAAAAAGTTCTAAAAATTGTCTAAGAAACAGGCAAAAAAGGTAAAAACAAAATTTTTTTAAAAATTTCTAAGAGATAAAGTTAACATGTAAAGTTATAGGGTTAGGGAAACTACCAAATCTTTGGTATGGTAAAAAATTTTGTAGATTAAGATATCCTATTTAAAAAAGAGTAGTTTATTTTCCTATTTTTAGAACATTGAAATTAACTAAATATTGTGTATTAATATTTTCTTTATTTGATTTATATAATATGATATATTATTAGAAAAAATGCAATAATAACTTATCTAAAAAAATCCTAATGATAGGATGTTACAATTCTATAAATCAAAATTGATTTTCTCCGCCCTTCATAGTTTGATTCATCACTCAAATTGTCTTTCTCTTAATGTTCTAATTAATCACCAAAATAGTCCTCTTGATTTTCTTGCTTGTTGATTTTTTTTTTTTGGGTATAATTTATTCGTGTGTTGATGAATTTAATCCTCAATCTACTTATTTGCCACTTTGTTTTGCTAGAAGTTCAAAAAATCAAGACACAACATAAAATTTTCAATTAAAATGCTCTTGATTTGATCCGCACAAATAACGGTAACGGATTCAACTTTTTTGATTGATTTGTGGTTAATACGTTTGATATATGGAAATAGAAAAATGTTTGGTATGAAGATTTTCTTTAATTGTGTCCTACATGCTTGAGGGATTTTACTAGTTGTGCTATTATTTGTGTCCTACACAATATGTTACACACGTACAAAGTACTCCAAACTAGTGTTTGTGTAGGTGTGTGTGTATATATATATATATGTAAAGATAGAGAGAGATTGTAATCAATCCTGGTTTGACTAAAAATAATTTCTTAATGGCAAAAAAAAATTTAATCAGGGATTAAATGTAATGACCTCGAAGAACATTTTAGGCATTTTTGACAAAATTATAATTTTTTGTCACGCTCAAAGTCTCGTTAGGGTGGACTGACACCTGTTGTCGATAAGCCTTGGGAGAATCAACTTGTATCTATGCGTTTTTTATACATATTATAAGGGATTTTTACATTTAATATGCTTTTAAGAAAAATAAACAGTGATAACAAGTCGAAAGGAAACGCATATGGCCAGGCCATTGGGGCCATGGTGTTTAAAGTACGAGACATGACCACACTTTAATTTACATAGTCTACAAAGCTTCTAGATAAGGAAAAATATCTGATAGAGTTGGGATAGGCCCCGCCTCGACTAACTGTACCAGACAAAACTATAAGCTCTAGACACACACAGCTCCGAAACAACCTGGAGCTTGGTAATAACAGCTGTATATTCTGCACTCCTACTAGGGAGATCTATTAGCACCTGTACCTGCAACATAAAATGCAGGTCTCCCGAATGACATCTGAGATAATGTACTGATTATGTAAGGCAAGAAATACAGTATACAAAGTAACAACTCAAATAAAATCATGCACCGGTGTAAGATAACAGACCACCTTTAGTTGTACTATGGGATCATGTACTTTATGTTCTTTTTATCAATTTACCTTTACTGTATAATCTGTGCACAACATGTAATACAGATAACCAGTTGATCAGTGATAAAACTATATCGGGATTAGTCTTGGCTAAGCTCGGGCTACCTCATGGGATAGGATCGACCCTGGCTAGGTAATTCTTCCACCCCTTGGGCTACCACCCATCAATAAGCAATATACTTTTACTTTATCTTTCAATTACCTTTGAGATGATTCTTTTGGTGATCGTAATATTGGAGCTGTAGGACTATAGATACAACATATGATATGTAAATAATCACAAAAGACAATACTACAATGAAAGGAGTAGGTTACACAACTAATAAAATGCATAGGAAGTAGAACAACATATGAACTTTATTTAGTAGAATGAACTTGTGTATCTTGGTATCTAAGTATGTATGCAGATTTGAAGGTGACTATGTATGGGAGCATATGGACATGTGAAAGAGTGGAGACATAGTTGTTTGTTATACCGGAGTAGATAAGAGCCTCCATGTACCAAGAAAGAACCTAGGTTTCATGCCAAGTAATACGAAATCAAGTAGCCTTACATACCTTGTTGTATGACCTCGTTACTATCTTGGAGTGACTGATTTTTTTCTCAAATATTTATCTACAATATATTAGGCAATAAGACTAGTATTAGTAGCAAAAAAATACTTCTTGACAGTCCAATATCATAAAAACTAACACCCGGGTAGCAAGCTTTTAATTAGCGATGCAATGGTATTTCTTCAATGTTTTCACTTATAATCGAATCTTCCAACAACCGTTCCTTATGTACATGTCATATACATCTTGTTTTAGGCCCTTAACAGTCTTACAACATCCCACAATGCAGAACACGTAATAATTCTACGCAACATACAAACAGGCGGCATAACGTTATATTCCTTCGCCATATTTCGACGTCAACAATCCCGAACCTGTTTCAACTTTACCCAAACTATATCCAATGTTTTTAACACATAAAATAAGTCTTACAATAGTCTACAAATAGTCCCAAATCAAGTGAAGGTCGTGGAACAACAAATTATAATTATCAGCTCCTAAGTTTCTTTTAAGAGTACAATTACGATGTTGTACAACAACTCATCTTTGCGGACTGTAAAAGTGGTGCAGCAATTTAGTTACATCACCAACAAATTATACCTTGTTAAAAACATAAGTCTTACTTCATAATTCAACCAACCAAGAAGAGAAAATCCTCTTAAATAACATGAAAAGTTCAAAATAATTCTTAGCATACATGTTGTCCAAATTTTCAGCACAAACATAACCAAAATAGTCTCTTGTTTTTCATAAGAAAACCATACTAAACACATATGTAAATATACTTAACACTACCTTCAAGGTGTAGGACTTTTCCAAGAACCCTAGAAGTCCCCTTGTGGCTGCTTTGCTAGGTTAAGAAAGTGTAGAGAGAAAGTTTGTGAAAGCTGAAATTTTTCAAGTCTAAGAATAACTTAAAGGTGCTATTTGTAAGCCTTTTTAAATTTGGATTTTGGCCGATTTTCTTATGTGGTTTAAACCTTATATTATTAAGGTGGTGATGCAGCAACTTGTCCCTTTCACTTGGGCCTAATTAGGTCTTAAAGTTGATGGGTCTTGGCTGTCCATTTTTTAAATATCTCTTCACTTGATTTGGGCCCAAATGGATAAGTGGGTTGTGATATACTTGGGCCATTTTTCTATTCTTCTTGGGCTGAAAATAAAATTCATTTATGATGCTAAAACATGGGCTAAAGTTACACGCTTATCTCGGACTTTATTCATAATTTAACTTGGATCAATTTAACGTCGGACCTCGTCTCCATTTAGCTAGCAAATTTAAGCTAAGCAAGTAGGTGACTCCCCTGCTAGCTTCCTAAGTCCTACAAGCACCTCACTTTTCTCACTTCATTTAAGGCCTTGATCTCCTCAATTTGACTTAAAACTTATTTACACTCAACCCTCTTTAGCATTAGATGCACATATTGCCTATAATATGAGATTTGAGCACTTCATTTAAGAGCTATCCACCCCTAGATCATATTTTGGGTGTGGATCTCCTGATCATATGATTCGATAATTCCCCATACAAACATATTCTAGGCCTATCATTCTTACTTCACAACACCGATCAGAGATTCGACACAATTAGCTAGAGGTTCAGCCCCGTAGATTAGGGGTCAGGGTAGAGGTCAATTCGATAAAGGTAGATGCTCCGGAGGTGGAGGAGCATGTGATATTTTTACTTAATCTCATGGTAGAAGGGCAACTTTTACTAGTCGAGGAGGACACGGGTAGGCTATTTCTATGCTTTTCCAAGTAGACCCTGAGCCCGAGGCCACTGATGCTGTCATCATAGGTATTGTTTCGATTTACCATTGCCTGTATTTGTATTATTTGATCCTGACTACACTTATTTATGTATGTCTATATATTTCTCATTGGGGTATGAGTTGCCATGTGATACTATGTCTGCGTCTATTCATGTTTCGACCCCAGTAGGTGAGTGTTTAGTAGTGGATCGGGTGTATCGATCATGTCTTGTGACTTTTGCTGGCTATGAGATGTGGGTGATATGATTATATTAGATATAGTAGATTTTAATATTATTTTGAGTATTGATTGGCTATCTCATACTGTGTTATTCTTGATTGTTATGCCAAAGGTAGATCGAGGATAGAGTGAACGGGTTTGAAGGGTTCCTATCGTAGTAAAGTTATATCTTATATTTGGGCCTAAAAGTGGATTGATAGAGGATATTTAGCTTACTTGGCTTTTATTCGTGATATTGTTGCTAAGTCACCTTCTAGGGAGTCTATTCTGATGATTTGTGAGTTTGCAGATGTGTTTTCTACTTATCTACCAAGGGTCCCTCCTGACAGGGACATTGATTTTGCTATCAATCTTGAGCCAAACACTAAGCCCATTTCTATCACTCCCTTTCGTATGGCTCCAACTGAGTTAAAGAAGCTAAAAGAGAAACTCCAAGATCTATTTAACAAGGGATTTATTCACCCTAGTGTTTCACCTTGGGGTACCTCGATTTTGTTTGAAAAGAATAAGAATGAGTCTATGAGAATGTTTATTGATTATAGGCAGTTGAACACGGTGACTGTCAAGAACAAACACCTACTCTCTTGTATTGATGATTTATTTGACCAGCTTCAGGGAGCTGCTTTATTTTCTAAGATTGACTTGAGGTCTGGGTACTATCAACTGTAGATTCAGCCAATAGATATTCCCAAGACGGTCTTTCGGACAAGGTTTGGCCACTATGAGTTTCTTATTATGTCCTTTGATTTGACTAATGCCCCTGCAATATTTATGGAGTTGATGAACGTGGTGTTCCAGTCATATCTGGATTCATTCATGATTATGTTCATTGATGACATCTTGTTTCACTCCAAGGCTAAGGAGGGTAATGTGAGGTATTTGTGGATTGTGCTCGAGAGGCTTAGGGAGGAGAAACTTTATGGTAAATTCTCCAAGTATAAATTTTGGTTGAGTTTCGTGGCATTCTGAGGGCACGTGGTGTCTAAGAAAGGCATTGTAGTTGACCCAGGAAAAATTGAGGCCATTCAAAATTGGACTAGGTAATAGCCAGTTGATTAGGTCTTTTCTAGTCGGGTAAGCATTAGCTGAGGTCATTGCTCATGGATACATGGTCCTTGAGTTGCCCCTATGGGTTATGTTCTGACATACATATGATGAACGAATGTATATCATAGGAAAAACATAAATAATGATTATTTGATATTGCATCACATTATTTACATCGTACATAATCCATTTCATCTCATATCATTCTTGCTTTGATATCATTATGTATTAATATTGAGACTGCATATCTATTGTATCATTTGACTTGAGCAATTGGATATTTTGAGATATGATGCTATATAATGAGTATATTTATATTCTTGTGATTTGTATATTGTATTATGCTGAGACTTTTCTGAGTGGAGGTATCCAGATCGGATGATCGAGTGTATATGGTTGGGTGTTAAGGAGTACTTATCTTCTTCGTTGCTTTAATTTAGGTTAGTTCCATTTACTGAGTATGTTATTGCTTCGCTCTCACCCCTTGCTTTATTTTTGTAGGTTTTGAGCCCGATCCCGGGATAGAGCTTTTGGATCTTTCAAGAGGTAGTTGCTTGTCCCTTCGATCGATCTTCGAGGATTCTACCTTTATTCTATGTTC
>JAOTQJ010000001.1:16259769-16275606 GCA_025642045.1 Solanum sejunctum | reverse complement strand
GAGCTTTTGGATCTTTCAAGAGGTAGTTGCTTGTCCCTTCGATCGATCTTCGAGGATTCTACCTTTATTCTATGTTCTATTTAAGGACTTAATATTGAGACTTGTATTTCATTTGAGTATTCTATATTTAGAGGATTGTATATATGACACCAGTTCTGGGTTGATTGTAGTTTTTGATTTCCTATGCTTATCCATCTGATTAGACTGTTTATTTTTTGCTTTTATGATTACGTTGAGTTGTTTAGATTTTGGGCTAACTCGCTTTGATGGATTTTGTGAGTGCCATCATACCCGGATTTCGGTCATGACAATTAAGTTTGTTAACTCTTCTATCCATCTTAATGTGGTATAAGTTATAATTTTTTTTTTGGAAAAGGTGATATGTGTTCAATGCACCATTGACTGTAATTAATGAAGTAATTTAATTATATGTCTATAATCCACAACAGATTTCTCTAACCAAATGTCAAAAAAAGACATTCTATTTTTTATATTTTTCTACAACTACAAATTTTTTTTTTTGTGTTTCAAAAATTTAGAAATATATTATTATTAATCAAGGTTTTCAATACTATGGATACCTACAAAAATATCAAAATCGAAAATTTTCAATGTTTAATATTAATATAAATTATATGAATTAATTTCTTAAGTACATTAATTAATGACAATTATTTTGTAATTATCTCTATTCATTCCAATAGCATGAACATATAGTATAACCAAAAGTAACAACAATTCAAATACAATATCGACACCTTTTCTTTTTTTTTTCCTTTTAAAAAAATTCTTTGAAATAAAATAAGACATTAGAGACTGTAATCGATTCTGGTTGGGTTTAAAATAATTCCTTAATGACAAAAAAATTCAAGAATTAAGGTATTCAAGCCCTCTCTTTAATTTGACACAATTTAATAGGAGTATAAGTTATATATAAAAAAATGACGTGTTTCATTAAAATTGAAATTAGTTTAATGACAAGATTTGTTTACGTCTCATTAATCAAATTCAATTAAAACATTTACATATTAAAACAGTATCATGAATTGATCAAGTTTAGAAATCATTTTAAAAGATAACATAAATTCAACATGTCAACATTCTGTCACTTTAAATCAGTATTTTTAAAAATATAAGAATTGATTTGATACATTATTTATAGTTTTAAAATTTTATATTCTTTTTATAATAGATTTTCATTTTTATCTAAAATATTTTTAGTTTTTTTTTATATCTGAGAAGATTATACATGGATAAAAAATTTTAATTCCCTCTATAAAAAATTATTAAAATATAAAAAGCTCTAATGTACTAGTTGCAAATTCTATTGCAAGAAGTAAAAGTTTGTATCTATGGCTATCAAATTAGAATTACTAACATCTGTGCATGCATATAGTTGTATATATATAACCTAATCAAAATGAAGTCTAACTGATTAAAAATGAATTAAGCAAGACAAATTAATTGAAAAAAAATATTAATTCAAATAACATCGAATAAATAAGAATTTAACATTCCAAATTAAAACATCCTAATATATGATTGATCAAGTTCTTTCTAGTTTATTTGATGTTAATCCTGCTAATCAATCCTATCTATCAGATTTATTATTATTATTATTATAAATTAAAGATGAATTAGTTCCTAATAAGCACGATTCATTACTACTAGCTTTACTCCTCTTTTTCTTCTGGTGGTGGTGCCGGGATATTCAGATCTGGCAATAGATACCATCATTTGCTGAGAGTAGCAGCAGTAGAAACATTGAGATCAGGGAGATGGTTGGACCTTATAGGTAATGGTGGTTGTGATGGTAGTGATGGTTGTACTAGTGGTGATGATGGTGGTAGTGGTGGTGATATTGAGGCTATCGGTGGTAATATTATTGGTGGTAGTGGTAATGATGATAGTTGTAGTGGTGGTAGTGATGGTGATAGTAGTGGTGATGGTGGTGATGCTGATAGTTGTCTTGATGGTGATAGTGATAGAGGTAGTAGTGATGATGGTGGTGATAATGATAGTTGTGGTGGTGGTAGTGATGGTGATAGTAGCGATAATGGTGGTGATAGTGATGGTGATTGTAGTGGTAATGGTGGTGATTGTGTTGGTGGTAACGGTATTGAAAGGGATGGTAGAGGTGATGATGGGAGTAGTGTTGGTTGTGGCAGTATTGATAGTGATGTTGATGTCAGTAATGGTGATGATGATAGTGGAGGTAGTGGTGCACGATCATCACCACCACCAACATCCTTGTTAGGATCACTAGAAACTTGAGGAGCACATGGAACATTCAAAACTTCTGGATGAGAATACATGTGTATGAATAAGATCCAGTGAATCGAACACATTTTCAAGTATGTAACAAGTTCTCATTTCTATTGGTACCTGTAGAGGATCCAATGTTGGTGTTGATGCTGGTGCTAGTGCTGATTTGGGTTCAACATCGAGCTTCATGCTTTGATCCTTGGAAGTTTCTTCCCCAGCATACAACATGCTTACCCTCTTTTTAGGAGGAACATCAGCATCATTCAATTAGTGGCCGATGAGAACACTACTCCCATAAACCCTTAGAACTGGATATGGAGCAATTTCAAAAGGATTTCCAATAGTATGAGTCTCAAATTTAAAAATGGTATCAACACTTGCGGTGGATGGGATTCCTAAAGCACCTACATTAGCACTAGAATTGTTATCAATTCCTATGCCAAAAATCGATAAAGCCTTGTTAACACGAGGAAAGGCAAGTGCAAAAGGAGGGGGAGACTCAGGATAAGGAAGAGAAGGAGATTCAGGGTTTCTAGGGATACTCCCATCCTCAGCTTTCACCATTTTGAACAAAGAGAGAAATAGGGACTTAGTAAAATAGAAGGCTTAGTGATGGGTTTATATATAGTGAGAGGGATAGACAAAAATTTAACATTTGAATTTGTTACTTCCCAAAAGTGGTGTTGGATCAGAAGGGTCCTTTATGGAATGTTAATTAAATTTATAATTTTTTTCATAATTATATTATTTTAGCCAAAATAAATATAATCTTGATGCATTTAGATTTATTTTTTAGCGTCCTCCAATCATATAAAACATTGACTTAAATTTTTTTCTCTAAAAATAGTCAAAATATCTTAAAATTATCTAAAATCAAACAAAAAGCTATCATCAAATAATAATTTAATCAAAAAATATTCATGTGTGTGTTACACATGAATATTCAATAAAAAATATTCATGTGTGTTACACACGTGCAAAGTAAATGCTCTAAACTTTTTTTGTGTGTGTATAATACTTGTTCAAATCACTCTTTTTATCAATGCATAAAAATCATCATCTTTGCTCAAGTCATGCATGCTCAAGTCATGCATAACTTTGATTTAAAATAACACTTTGTTTAATGCATAAAAATATGAATATCAATATTAAATAATGCATGGGAAAATTCATGAACATTAACTCAACTAGAGTTCACGAGAAAGTAACCACAAACAATAATTTTAATAATAAAATAATAATGACTTTAATACATAATTATATAGAACTCAATAGAAGAAGAATTGACTCAATTGAAATTCAAAAACTAAATTTTTATTCAAATCAATACTCCTTAAAAATGAGGACCTAGATGTGGAACGCATGAACGAACTCAATCCATCATTATGATAGCCTTACATACCTGAAAGATATAAACTTCACTGAAAACGCGAATTTGGTGAAATGGTTGATTCCTAGCTTTTTTCTTCTCCAATTTTAATCTTTAGAAATTCTAAGTGTTAATAGAAGGAAAGGCCTATTGGGTATTTATAAGGGACCCTAAATAATCCCAAAACGTTCAGGATTTAATTGGAAAAAGGATGAAAAAGAACAATTCTATCCCTCATTATATTAGCGGACTGACCTGCGAACCCCCATCTATGGGTCGTAGGTTACGACTCGTAGACCAAAGGTTTCATGAAAACCTTGGAATTCAAGCATGGAAAAGTTACGAGGCCATTTGCAGTCCGTAAAAACTCTTATGGCTATAAAAGTCAATCTGTAGGAACTTGACAAATTTTTGACATCCTAAACCTATAGGCCCAAACAATGACTGATAGAAGCTATTACGATCCGTAGTTGGGTTCTAATGGGTTAGTACCTAAAGACTAACTTGGTGGAATTTTTCACAAGATGAATGTACGGGTCGTCAACCCTATTTATGGCCCATAGTTAGGGTTCGTAGATTGGTGCCCAAAAAACTCTATTCGATATGGTTTTTATTAGAATGGTAATACTTCTTATTTTGAATTCCAAATGAAGCACTCTTAGTGTCATTGGAAAGAGGATTCAGAGATCTTTAGTTTGATAGGTTATGAGTCACCTAACTCTTTATATTCTAAAAGATATGTTCATTTGAACTTGATTCTTTGATAAACTCATATGAAAACCTAGTCGATTGAAATTCATTGGACTTGGCTTGATGTAAAGGATCTCTTATGAAGCTACACCATATCTAATACATATTAAATACTTAAGAGTTGATCATTACGTATCTATAAAACTTAGAAATCATTGGATCAGTTAACTTATATAAAGTCATATATTGAAACTCAATCGCTAGAGAAACTTTAAAGTTAACTTTGTACCGGAGTGTTCTGATGACTTTAATTCATCTCCATTAACACCTATTCTCAATTAAGAATTATTCAGAAAAACCTTATGCACATATAAAGTATGACTCAATCTTAGCTAAAACTTTTGTGGCTTTACACTTTTGACCTATTATTAGACCTGTCTTTCACATCTTTAGTTGCTTTTAATTTTTTTTATTAAGATAATTAATTGAGTTGTAATAATAGTTTTCCCACCGAAGGGATAGCTTGGGCGCCTATAATGCCCGATAAAATTTCTAAAATACCCTAGAGAATCTTTGTGCACATAACGTGTTTTCTCATGCTCCGGTAGAAAATTCGAGGCCGAATTTGCCATCAACATGAAAAATTGAGTGAAAAATAGTATCGATTGATTTTTAGAGCAACCGGATTAAAAAGATAATTTTTTAATGTGAAAACACGAACCAGTGTAGGTGTGCGACAGGACCGCAATGCGTTACCATCACAGACCAACACTCGATTTTATTCTAAAAATTTTCTACAAGATTAAAAAGCTCGTTAGAAGAATTTTCAATGAAAAGTACCAAAAAATTACACAGTCCGCATCGTGGACCCTGTGTCCTGTGATGAACTTTTTTAGAATTTCATGATGGACATTCTAGACCTTTCTAAACCTCTCATGGACTTAATATATGATTAAAATAGGTTGTTTTAAGCATAAAAAGAGTTTTAAATCCTATTCTAAGTCCTTGAAAAAGACTAGGTCTAAAGAAGAGAGAAGAGAAGCATAAAGATTGAGAAGTTCGAAGAGAGTTCTTGAGGTTGATTGTACAAAACTTAAATCCAGGTATATAAGGCTACCTAAAGCATTGCATTGAGTTCATCCATATGCCCCACATTTAAGTTTCTTTTAATGAGTATTTAATTAAGTAAAACCCTAGTTGCCGAATTCGAATTGAGTCAATTCTTCTTCTATCGAGTTTTATATAATTATATATTGAAGTTATTATTGTTTTCTTGTTGAAATTATTATTCATGGTTACTTTCCCATGAGCCCTAACCGAGTTAATTATCATGTCCTCTCCATGCATTATTTGATATTGAGATTCATGATTTTCGTGCATTAAATAAAGTATTTGATTTAAATCAAGGTTATATATCTTTTGAGTAAAGATGACTTTTATGTATCGATGAGTAAGTGATTTGAGCTAGTATTTTATATATATATATTTAAGTGTTTTTAAAGAGCATGAACATTGATTTTAAAAGGAGTATGAGCATTGAGTTAAACGTTGTTTGATGAGAGAGTATTGATGAACTTGAGTAAGTCGATGATGAGGAATACATAGTCTTGTATATGAATAAGATGAATATTTACTATGATATATATGTTATATGTGATCTCTATGTGATTTAACTAACCCTAGGAGTTGGATTCCTGCATGGAGTTAGTTTTAGTCTTGAGTTGTATTGCATGAATAATGGTCCTGAGTTATTGAGTTGTTGAGTAACTGAGTTAAGCTATCGAGAATTGAGTTTACTTGATTGAGATGAGTAAACGAGTTGAGATTGAGTTAATTTTCATGAGCATATTTTAGTCTTGGAAGGAGCATTGAGCATCGAATTTGGTGAATGAGGAGCATTCTAGAACTATATTTGCCAGAATAAGATAGTCATGCAGTTAACTGGTGGCTTACGTTCCAATAGATGGACATTCTCTTTGGATCCGAGAGATAGATAGAGGTTGATGTCCTTTACCGTGGCAAGTTTAGGATAGGTGTGGTAATGATATCTTTTCGTTGTGCATCACCAAACTCATGATGGTGGAGAGTTATGTTGGTTAGAGAAATTTCCAGCAACATTTGAGTAAACATAGAGAAAATTTTAAACTGAGTTGCATAAAAACATTGAGTTTGATTTTTGAAGCATGATTTCAAACCTTAAACTTGCACATTCACTGAGTTGAGTCATGAGTTGAGGTTACTGAGTTGAGTCGAGCTTTATGTGTTTACTTTAGCCATTATTACATACCAGTATATTTCATGTACTAACGCAGTCGGCACTGCATCATTTCATAATGCAGAGACAAGTATTAGAGGACTTCAGCAAGCGTTGAAGTTCGGATCCATGATTCTAGAGATGATCAGCCCTCCTTACCTTTAAAGGAGTCCTTTTATTTTACTATGTTTTATTTTTTCCTTGAGTTGGGTAGCCATGACCTGTCACGGTACCATATAGATATTAGTGGTAGAGGCTCTATAGACATTGAGAAGAGGATGTGGAGTATTGTCCTTTTTCCAACTTTTGTTTTATTGAAAATTTATTTTTACATAAAAAGACTGGGTTATTTAATTATTGTATGGTCCTTTCTTTGAGCATTTTTCTTCTGCTGTAGAGTGTGGTATGACGATGAGGCCAAATAGTTCGCTTGGGGACTAGCAATAGTCTCTGAGTATCGGCCACGCCAAGGGTACCCTCTCGGGATGTGATAGCGCCAATCACAGTGGGCTGGGTCATCTTTACAAATTAAGACTTCCAAATGCAATTGTTACTCACTTTTTAACTATTGAGAATGCTTATCATGAACAACATGAATTGATTGATGATGATTTGACAAATTTAGCATTTTATTGAAATATTTTCATGAATGTGATTAACATCACCAACATACTTATAGAATATTTCAAGTGCCTTATACCATCTCTTAAAATCATTATCTTATGTAAAACTCATGACTCATACTTTTATGAAAAAAGTTTATTTTTTTTTAATAAATGAAAATATAGATAGTATAAAGAGTCTTTCTCTGCTATCCTCCAACTATTTAGAATATGGACCTTCGAATCAATTTGAACCAAATTGACACATTCTACCTCTAATTTCATCTTTAAGATCTGAACTCATCAGAAGATGACAAGGCCTTTTTTGAACACAATATTTCCTCACCTCCTATATTCAAGGGTTATACTTAGCAATTGATATTTTTTTATGGATTGACTTCAAATGGAACAACTCAAGAATATTTATAAGATGAGAACGATTGACATTCGTACTAAAACTTTTATGAGAATGATTAAATTGTCACGACCCAAACTAAGGCCTAGAGGTGTCACGACGAATGGGGAACCCGAAGGGACCCTAAACAAGGCTCTTAGCATATCAATCACACATCCTTAGTCGCGAAAGAGAAATATACAATAACAAGAGATATAATAAAAGGGAAGCAGGCCTAGGACTAGTCTTTGATAATCACAAAAGCATAAAAGAGTCAAGCTAATAGCATAAATATATCACAATATCTAACAATACCTCTAACTTGGAATGGAGCGGGGGCCAAGACACATCTTGGATTCACCCTCATAAGAATAAGTGTTCAACACAAGAAGAAGTCTCAACATAACATGAAGTAAATATATATTGTCCTTGGAATTGAGGACTCACCAAAGCTTTCTTCGAGAATCGAACTAGCTTTGCAGAGGAGCATGATAAAAAAGAGCACTAGTTCCTACATGGTGATATCATGTAGGCATAGAGTATACGTTAGTATGTTTGAATGTACTGAGTATGCGGGATACAATGAAACAAAGACATAAGTCAATATATTCAAAATGCATAATCATAAACAATGGATATGTAGTCTTAATATGGCATGCATGATCAATGCTTATAGTAAAATATGCTTGTAAAACCTTTAACTTGTATAGTACATAATACATGTGTCAGAAGAGACCTTGACCGACATAAACCAAGAGATCTACTACTTGGAATCCAAGGCATGTCACTCCTTGGCAAGGTGATCGATGCATATCACCCCCTCGACAAGGTGATCGAGGCATGTCACCCTCTTGACAAGGTGTGGTCTACTTGCCATGGTAGCCATATAATGAATAGTTTGAGGTATGTCAACCCCTCGTCAAGGTGATCGAGGCATGTCAACCCCTCAACAAGGTGTGGTATAATTAGATAGATCCACTAGAAAGTCATAAGAGAGATTATGTATAATCCTATGGTGGCACATAGTTTAGAGATTAGGACTTTACATAAGGACCCCTTGAGTCGAGCCCCTGTCTTAATTCTCAATCGGTGCTAAGTCCAATCCCACAGAATACTTGACACAATCATAATTTAATAATTACATAAATAACTTATAAGAATCAACTATAAAGTAGACAAGGTCTCGCATTGTGCTTTAGATCCCGCCCAGATCAGATCAATGGAGCTCTGCCAGGCACTGGACAGGGGTTAGCTCTATAAATGTGTAGATCCAAGTGAGTCTTTCTTCCGTCACGGTAAAGGGTTCTAGCTTGAACGCAAGTCATAGGGTTCAACAAGCAAACTCTTGCTCATGAAATCTGTAGGAAAAAAAAGAGAATTGTAAATATCTTGACTGGTTGGGGGCGCATCCTGATATTTTTGATGTTTTGCCTGGCTAGCGAGATTGATAGCTTTCATTAAGGCTTGACATCCCGAATCGAGGTGGCTCTAAACTCAGGTTGCCTACCTCTCTAGTTATAGAAAGAGGAGAGGGGACTATGAAAGGGTCTCGGGAGCCAAGATGCATGCCAGTTTCATATGACGTCCAATACAAATAAAGAATATCGAATTGACAACCAACCAGTCAGCCGCGACCTTACCGTCCGAGGGACTCTTTATTTCATCTTCGGTGCCACGTGAGGAGGTGGCAGGATCTCAGTACATATGGCGCAAGACGGTTCTTTGTACCGGTAAACCCTCCCTATCAATGCAATAGCTTCAGAGCAAGCTATGTGGTTCTAATGTCTTCCATGCACCTTCTCTATCTATGGGTAGACTTAATACCCGCTCTGACCGAGAAGAGAACGAATTGACGCTAAAGAGATAGATTTGAGTGGTTTTCGTAAGCTCCTCTCCCAAGTGTACATAATAACATGACTTGAGTAGCTCATAAACATGCTTGACCTCTAGTAATGAGTCTAACTTGAATATGAAGGTAGATAATAATCATACATGATCCCTTGCTTTAACGTGAATGGCTCACAGGAGGTGAAAATCTTGAAATAGGGCTTAACTTGATACTTGCAACATCATGGATACTTTTCATGAATTCAATACATGCTTGAAATTTCTTAATCATCATAAAGTCACTTGACTTGTAAATCATGTAAGAGATTATCAATAACTTGAGAAATTCTTGTCATGTCATTTTATCAAACATATGGCGGGTTCATGATACTTGTTCAAAATCATTCAATTCAAGAGTGAAATAATATGAGTAAACTCAATGCAAATCAATCCACTAACATGTAGTAAAACTCTCATGTAGATTACCTTGAAATCCATCACAAAAGCTCATAATAGTTTATAGTTTCATAGCTCAACACATGCATAGTCTCAATAGACAAAAGCAATTCATGGAACAAGCTTGAAATAGACGCCCATGCATAATCAATCAATACTTGTCAAAACCCCAACATGATTTATGTTCATATTTCATAATAAGATATACCCATAGGTAATACAACTTAAAAACATGCAATTTTCACAAAAAGAGAAGGTTGGGCTCTATAGATGAAAGGACCCATGGATGAAGATACACATACCTTAAGCCTTTAATTCCCTGAGGTGAACTTGGTGTAGACTTAGAGCTTGAAATGAGTCCTTGAGTCCCAAAATTATGCTTGATATCCTTAGATTTGAATAAGAGAATTGATAGGAGTCTTAGCGAGGGTTTTGTGAGTTATAGAGTTGAAAAATGGCTAACTATGGGTAATTTCACATTTAAGTGGGCATGAGGCTATGACCCCAATGCCCTTGGCTGAAATAGAAAAAAATAAGAAAAATTTTACCCTAGTCTACGCCCCTGACATGACGCTAACTAGACGCAGACTATAATTTGTGTCGCGCCCTGGGCACGAATAGCTACTGGAAATTGTAAAATTAGAGAAAATTATTTTTTGCTACGGGTCTTCTGAAATCTGGATTATACCTATTCTCCACTTAATTTTCCCCCTGATCAAGAATATAAAGTAGAATTTTTGAAATTATACACTAATTTTGAGATATATAAAAGTTATGATTATGGGAAATTCCGAAGTACATATGGGGCATTTCAATATCTCTCCCTTGGGAACATTCATCTCTGAATGTCAAAGAAACATGCGTAAGAGTAGTAATTATGAAGATTTCATCCCGATATGAATGAAATAAAGGCATTTAAACATCATTTTTCAAAAATCTCAACATGAATGTCAAAAATCGCCATAAACTTGTTACCATAAACATAAATGCACATAAATTGACATGAGGGATGAAACTTAAGACTTGAAATCATAAAGGGGACTTAAATTATCACCTTTGGCTTGAGTAGACTAGAAGAGATACGGGTATCATTTTCTCACATCCGCCTCAGCTTCCCATGTGGCACTTTCAACTTGTTGATTCCTCCAAAGGACCTTGATGGAAGTTACATACTTGTTTCTCAATATCTTCACTTATCTATCCAAAATCTCCACTAGGACCTTCTCATAGGTCAAATTGTCTTCTACAATACCTACAACTTCTAGGGGCACTTGGGTCACCCACAAACCTTCTCAACATGGACACATGGAAGACCGGATGAATCATATTCATCTGCATAGGAAACTCCAGCTCATATGCAACCTTACGAACCCTACTCAAAACTCCATAAGGTCCCACAAACCTTGAGCTCAATTCCCCTTTCTTGCCAAACTGGACTATACCCTTCATGGGTGAGACTTTCAGGTAAACCCAATCACCAACCTTAAACTCAAGTTCTCTTCTTCTTACATCGGAGTAGGACTTTTGTCTACTTTGGGCTATTTTCAGTCTTTCCCTTATCAACCTTACTTTCTACGAGCCTTCCATAACCAAAAATCACCCTACTGGGGATCTATAATGCCTATCATATAAAGCTTCAAAGGGAGCCATACTAATGCTTGAGTGGTAGTTATTGTTGTAAACAAACTCGATAAGTGGAAAATGTTCATCCCAGCTACCCTTAAACTCCAAAACATAAGCTCTAAGCATATCCTCAAGAGTTTGGATAGTCCTCTCGGTTTGACCATCCATTTGAGGATGAAAAGTCGTGCAAAACTTAACCTTAGTACCAAGACCTTTTTGAAAGGACCTCCAAAGTGAGAAGTGAATTGAGCACCATGATCTGAAATGATAGACAAGGGCACCTCATACAATCTAACCAACTCATGTATATATAACTTGGCATAATCTTCGGCGCCATAAGTGGTTTTGACTGGTAGAAAGTGAGCAGACTTTGTTATTCTATCCACAACAACCCAAATAGAGTCAAAGTGTTTTCTAATCTTAGGGAACCCAACTACAAAATCTATGTTGATATCATCCCACTTCCAAATAGGGATCTATATATGCCACCTGGCCTTTGGTGTTCGTCCTTCATTTGTTGGCAATTATGACACCCAAATACGAATTTCGCAATATCCCTCTTCATATTACCCCATCAATACACCTCTCTCAAGTCTCTATACATCTTTGTAGAACTAGGGTGAATAGAATAGGATGAATTATGAGCCTCCTTCAAGATCAACTCCCTTAAGTCATCAATATTAGACACACATAACCTAATATGGTACCTAAAGGCACCATCTCCCCCTTGGGAGAAAACTTTACCATCCTTCACTAAGGTCTTTAACTCTAGCATGGCAGGGTCAGATCTTATTTTGACTTCACTTACTCAATCAAAGAAGATTTAGAACCATCAACAACTACTACACCACCATTTTCAACTTCATCCAACCTAACCCCCAACCTAGCCAATCTATGAACCTCTCTAGGCACCTTTTTGACACCATCATCAATCTTAGCTAGACTACCTATAGACACTCTACTTAGAGCATTGACCACAATATTAGCTTTGTTAGGATTATAATGTACACTCATGTCATAATCTTTAAGGATCTATAACCACCTTCTTGTCTCAAGTTAAGATCTTTTTGGGTGAACACTTATTGGAGACTCTTGTGGTTGCTAAAAATATCAACATGAACCCCATACAATTAGTGATGCCAAATTTTCAAAGCAAACACCACAACCACTAATTCAAGATCATAGGTGATAATTTCACTCATGCACCTTAAGTTCTCAAGAGACATATGCTATCACCTTGCCATTTTACATCAAAACACACCCCTAAATAATTTTTGAGGCATCACAATATACCACAAACCCTTTCGGTAGAGCTAAGATAGGAGCGAAGATAAGCTTATCATTCAAACTCTGGAAACTCCTTTCATATTTATTGGTCCACATGAATTTTGCCTTCTTTTGGGTCAACTTTGTCATAGGGGAAGCAATAGAAGAAAAGCCATTCACAAACCTCCGGTAGTAACCTGCTAAACCCAAGAAACCCCTAATATCTGATGGAGTCAAGGGTCTAGGTCAATTTCTTATCACCTCTGTCTTATTAGGATCCACTTTAATGCCATCCCCCGACACCACATGCCCTCGAAAAGCAACTTCTTTCAACCAAAATTTATATTTTTCATATTTAGCAGACAACCTCTTCTCACTCAAGATTTACAACACCAACCTCAAGTGATTCACATGCTCTTCCTCACTCTGGGAATAAATTAATATATCATCAATAATGACCACAAGAAACATGTCAAGGTAGGGTTTTAAAGACCCTATTCATGAGATTCATAAATATAGTCAGTGTATTAGTCAACCCAAAGGACGTAACCACAAACTCAAAGTGCCCATATCTAGTCCGAAAAGTCTTCTTGGGAATATCACATTCCCTCACCTTTATTTGGTGGTATCTGGACCGAAGATCAATTTTTGAAAAGTGACTAGCCCCTTGTAGTTGGTCAAAAAGATCATCAATTCTTGCTAGAGGGTACTTGATCTTTATGGTAACCCTATTAAGTTGTCGGTAATCAATGCACATCTAAGAGAACCATCCTTTTACTTCACAAATAACACTGGTGTACCCCAATGTGACTTACTAGGCCTTATGAAATCCTTATCCAACAAATCCCTCAATTGGTCCTTCAACTCTTTCAATTCTACTGAGGTCATACGATAAGGGGGAATGAAAATGTTTTGAGTATCGAGAAGGAGGTCTATACCAAAGTCTATTTCCCTTTAGGGAGAGACACCAGGAAGTTCATCGCAAAAGACATCAAGAAATTCATTGACCACCAGAACTGACTCAATACCTAACCCTCACAAGATAATAAAGGCACCCCTCAGAAATCAACTTTTGGGCTTTAAGAGGAGAAATGAATCTACCCTTGACTACCACATCATGACTTTCCCACACAAGGATGGGCTAATTAGGGAATTGAAATTCAACCCTATGGGTTCTACAATCAATAGAAGCATAATATACATGTAACCAATCCATCCTAAGAATGATGTCAAAGTTCACCATATCTAATTCAAAAAAATCACAAGGAAAGACTTTATGCAATATGAACACAGGATAATTTCTATAGAATCTTTTAGCAACAATGGACTCACCAATGGGGGTTGACACTTTATAAGGTTCATACAACAATTTGAGATCCACATGAAGCTTTTTGGTAACAAAAAGAGTAACGAAAGCAAGAGTGGCACCCGAATCAATCAATGCATACACATCAAAATCAAAAACCTTTGACATACTGGTGATGAAATCGGGCACCTCATCCAACCCTTACCTTCCTTGAAGAGCATAGAATCTATTTTGCCTTGGAGCACTCCTTTGTTGGCCTCTCTTTGCTCTTGGATCCGCTTTAGAACCTTGGCCTTGAGGAAGACCACCTCTACCTTTGTTTTGAGCATGAGGATAATCAACCACCTTGTGAACCACTTCACCATAACCATTTCAAGCATTAGTGTTTCTCAAGCATGAGCCATTACGGTTTCTACCACATCTTTGGCACTTAGGATTAGGCATTCCACCATTATCACCTTAGAATCTTGGATTTTCATAAGCAAATCTCTTATTAGGAGTATTAGAAGACCCTTGGTCTTGGAACTTGTGGCCTTGAGGAAATGGGCCACCCTTGGAACCTTGGAAACCACCTTCAAATTGAGCCCTCTTGTACTTACCACTTCTTCTTTTTCTAAACTTTTCCCCCTCTAGTTGCTCGATAAGTCATGAGATAGGACAAATCTATATCATTCACTAGCATGGAGACATAGCACTCTTCATTAACCAAGTCAGACACTATTGATACAAATTTGTTCATTCTAGCTCTAAAGTCGGCCACCAAGTGTGAAGCATACTTGGAAAGCTTATTGAACTTAAGGGCATACTCCCCCACACTCATGTAACCTTGAATAAGTTTCATAAACTCCATTATCTTAGCGTCTCTTAGCTCAATAGAAAAGAACCAGTTGAGAAATGCGGCTTTGAACTCCTCCCAAGGAATAACATCATCATTTCGCCTCTCTAATTTCTATTAGGTGAACCAAATTTGGGCCACACCCTTGAGTTGGTAGGCCTCTAACTCTGCTTTCTCCTTGACACCTCATCGATGAACTCTTGGGAATCTTCTTCCGACTTGGACCCATGGAACTTCGATAGATTCATTCTTGTGAAATCCCTCACCCTTGAGGTTGGAGTGGGACCATAAGGGGATTGGGCCCCTTGTTTCATTTGGTTGGTCATAGCATGGGCCAACATTGTGATAGCATCTCGGAACTCTTCTTGGGATACCGCTCTATCTTGAGAAGCTTGAAGAGCGGGAGGGGCCAGTTACTCCTCGGGAGTACGAGCTCTCCTTAATCTTTCCCTTGGAATTGGCATGATCTAGAAGGAAATAGGAGCATTTGTTAGGGATAAAGCATTATAGTTACACCTAAAGAATGATATAGACCATGAAGAAGTGAAACATTTCCTAAAATGCCTCATAGCCTCCGATTCATAGTTGTGGTGCACTTCACAGCCATGAATAAGACTCTAATCAATGAGGTATGTTGGATTTTTGAGGACTATTAACAACTTGGTGCTCTAATACCAAGTTTGTCACGACCTAAGCTTAGGGCCTAGATGTGACACGGTGAATGGGGAACCTGAAGGGACCCCAAACAAGCCTCTTAGCATATCAATCACACATCCTTGGTCGTGGAAGCAAAATAAACAACAACAAGAGATATAATAAAAAGGGAAGCGGGGCTAAGACAAGTCTTTGATAATCACAAAAGCATAAAAGAGTCAAGCTCATAGCATAAATAAATCATAATATCCAACAGCACCTCTAACTTAGAATGGAGCACGGTCCAAGACACTTCT
>JAOTQJ010000001.1:16173649-16242380 GCA_025642045.1 Solanum sejunctum | reverse complement strand
TAGTATCAATATCATCAGAGTCTCAATAACATCACAGTCTCAATATATATATATATATATATATATATATATATATATATATATATATATATATATATATATATATAAGTGCAATCTCAATATGTCAATATCAAATAACTCAAAAGATCAAAGGTATTACGAATCGACAATTAAATTTACAAGTCATGATGTCACCATATAGACAATAGGTCAAATCGAAATCTCATAATCCAAGCCTATGATGATGCAATTCTATCCCAAAATACTCAATTCTACACATATAGGAGTATACAAGGTTTAATTATAATTAACAAAAGGTTAGAAGTCCACTTTGCTTAGATAAAGTAGCGAATCAAGTCAAATCCAATGCATTCCCTTTCTAGGATACTCTGATTCACCAAAATCTATTCAAATATACATCAAAATCATATAACGAAACTAGTGACTCTAAAATCAATCAATTGGAGAAAAAGGATAAAGTGGTCAAAGATTCCATGCCAAAAAAAGTGTGCAGAATCTAAAAATTAATACATGTAAACGTTCTCCATGTAACAAGGACTTCAACTGTGAAAATCGTTTTGAAAATGGAGTTAAAATGAAGGAGAATTCATCAATTAAAGTTTAAAATCAAAGTCCGAAAAATCCCAATATTCCACCATTAAAAACCAAAAATCATAAGTCAAATAGACAAACTAATCAATGAAGATCAATGAAATAGGTTAGAAAATAGTTACCCAATCGATTTTCGATGAAAAACGTCAAAATACCTCTCTAAAACAAAGTTTGGATTGTTAAAATGGAAGAAAATGGTTTAAATCATGTCTTTAAAATGACTCACTAAACAAGAATAAATAACTCGCTGCGAACATGGATAAGTATCTACGATGCATAGGCTTGGAGGACCACTTCACTCTGTGAACATGGAGGCTATGCTAAATAGCACTCTATGAACGAGGAGAAGTTTTCATGAATACGGAGGCTTTAAGGGTCTAGCACTTCCACCCTCAATAGGACTAGACTATTTGACCTCGACGAATCTAGAACCAAGGTGCGAACATGGGAAGGAACCATGACACACCAGAAACAAATTTACACAACCACGTACATCATAGAACAAAATAGGAAAAGGACACTGGGGATTCATTTGAAATCCCATGAACACAAACCAAATATAGAACTCTACCAAAAACAACGTTCTGGACTCAATGAAACCGTCAGAATTTGAATTTGAAACCTCAGTGGTCCCAAACTTGAGAAAGATCATTTAAACTAGTTACAGACTCAAAAACTCAAAATATTCTTAGAAGCACTAAAATTACAATGAAGCCATTTCTAGCATTAGCTTTACCATCAGAAGCCACAATAACCGAGGAAATTTCGATACGAGCCTCTGAACTTTGGATGTTGAACTAAAAATGAAACTTTGGGCCTAAAAGCTCTATTTTAACTCTAAATTTGGTTTTGCAAGTTCTCCTGGACCGAATTTGGGATTCTGAAGCTGAATGAATAGACAAAATCACAATCTAAAACTCGAAATTGAAAATGACTTCGAAACTCAAAATTCCCAACTTTAAGCATTAAAGACTCATTTTTTAAGAAAAATTCTATTTTTTTAATAACAAATCCCCCTTTTTGACTTGACCAAAGATGACCCAAGGCAACTTTTGAGAAGCGTAAAATAATAATTTAGTTGAAAATGCTAAAAATGACCTTCAAAGTCATTACATCATCCACCACAACAAACAATGTTCATCCTCAAACATGAGACAAGGTACATATGTAAAGGCTCAAATAACTGAGGGTATCTGGTACACATGTCTGACTCTATCGCCTATGTGGCCTTACTCTCGGGCCTGTGGCTCTACTAGACCTTTACTAACGCGATCTCCTTGATCCTTTACTTCCTCGCATGCCTATCCAAAATGGCCACCGACTGCTCCAAATAAGTCAAATCATGTCTAACTTAATTAGATCCATAGAAATCACATGAGACTTGTCTAGAATGTAATTTCGTAGCATCAAAACATGAAACACAAGGTGGACTAAAGATATGTTGGGTGGAAATGCAAGTCTATAAGCCACCACTCCCACTCAATCTAGTATATCAAAAGGGACATAAGCCTCGGACTGAGCTTGACCTTCCTCCAGAATCTCATAACACCCTTTAATGGTGAAACCTTTAACCATACCATATCACCAACCATGAATTGCAACGGTCAAAGCCACCTATCAACATACCTCTTTTAGCGACTCTGGGTTGTCACCAACCTACTCTGAATCAACCACATCCACTGTAAGTCATCTTTTAACATATCAACACCCATGCTCACCACTACTACTGTGTCAAATCACCCAATGGGTGATCTAAACCTATGGTCATAGGCATCCAAAGGGGCCATCTAAATAGCACCTAAATCAATGATACAGTCTCAAAGCATATCCTCTAATACCTAAATGGTCCGCTCGGACTAGCCATCGATCTAAGGGTGAAAAGTTATATTCAAATCCAAACAGGTACCTAACCTATGATGTAAGGCCCTCCAAAAGTGCAAAGTAAATAATGACCCTTCATCTATCACAATAGACATTAGGACTTCGTGAAGTCTCAAAATCTGACTGATATAAAGTTGGGCTAATCTCTCAATTGGTGTACTTTACTTTAACTGAATGAAGTGATCAGACCTGGTCAACCGATCTGCCATCACCTATATAGAGTCAAATCCCCCAATAGTAGTAGGTAAGCCAACTATGAAGTCCATGGCAATGCATTCCCATTTCCACTTAGGAATAGGCATCCTCTAGTGCTCTCCACCTAGCCTTTAGTGCTCACACATGACCTGTTGACATGTTAAGCACTTAGATTAAAACTCTGATATGTCTCTCTTCATGTTGCACTACCAATAATGTTGACTTAGGTCATGGTACATCTTTGCTGTGCCCAAATGGTTAGAATATCTAACACAATGAGCCTTCTCAAGTATATATGATCAAGTCACCAACCTTGGGCACACAAATAAGATCCCCAATCCTCAAACTTCCTTAGAATCAATCTTTCTTCCTTAGCATCTACCACCTTATCGCGAATCTGACATAACTTCTCATGCTTAAACTTTCTCATATGAATCTAATCTATCAATAGTAAGCGAGCTTCAATAGAAGCATGCACGCCGCCATCCTAAAAAATCTGCAATCTCACTAACCCATTCGCTAGCCTCTGAACATCCTTAGCCAAGTGTCTCTCCTCCCCCCGAATAGCTGTAAGACTTCCCATACTAGAAGCCTTCCTGGTCAAAGCATCCGCCACCACATTGGCCTTCCCTGAGTGATATAAAATAGTTACATCATAATCCTTTAGAAGCTCAATGCATATCCTCTTCCTCAAGTTCAGGTCCTTCTAGCTAAATGTGTACTGTTGGTAATGCTAATCAGCAAAGATGTCACAATGAACACTATAAGGATAATGCCTCTACATCTTCAATACAAATAAAACCACCACCAAATCCAAGTCATCATTAGGGTATTTCTTCTCATGAGTCTTCAACTATCTCGAGGTATAAATTATCACCTTCCCTTTTTGGATCAAGACTCCACCCAAACCAACCCTAAAAGCAGCACAATACACTGTGAACTCAACACCCTCCTCTAGCAGTGTTAAAATAGGGACTGTAGTTAACAAATATTTGAGCTTTTGGAAGCTCTCCTCATACTCATCCAACCATAAGAATGGAGCATTCTTCTGAGTAAGTCTAGTCAATGGGGCTGCTATAGAAGAAAAGACATGAATAAATTGCCTATAATTACCAGCTAGCCCTACAAAACTATGAATCTTAGTGGCTAAAGTAGGTCAATCCACCCCTGAACTGCCTCAATCTTTGCTAGCTCAACCCGAATACCCTCTCTAGACAAACCATGACCCAACAATACCACCGAACTTAGCCTAAAATTACCCTTGGAAAACTTAGCATATTATCTCTCTTCAATAAGCCGTTGAAGTGCAATCCTCAAATGCAACTCATGATCCTCTTTGAACTTGGAGTAGACCAATATATCATTGATGAAAATAATAACAAAGTAATCCAAATATGGTCGAAATATACCATTCATCAACTCCATAAATATGGATTGGGCATTGGTCAACCCAAAGGACATCATAAGGAACTTATAATGCTCATACCTCATCCAGAAATTATCTTAGAAATGTCAAAAGCCCTGATCCTCAGCTAATGACATCCAGATCATAGATCGATCTTGGAAATTATGGATGCAACTTGAAGTTAGTTAAATAGATCATCAATCCGAGGGAAGGGATATTTTTTCTTGACTGTCATTTTGTTCAACTATCTATAGTCAATACACATCCTCATAGAGTTATCCTTCTTCTTCAGAAAAATAGAGGCACCCCATGGAGACACACTAGAGCATAGGGACCCCTTAATCAAGAGCTTCTCCTTTAGATCCTTCAATTCTATTGGAGCCATACTCTCAGGAGCTATGGGCTTGATGTCTGGCTCACGATTAATGGTAAAATGAATATCTTTGTCAGGAGGGACTCTAGGAAGATCTGAAAGGAACACATTAACAAACTCTAGAATAATAGAAATAGTATCCACCAGTGGTGGTTCAATATTGGTATCATGAATAAAAGCCAAATATGCTAGACACTCCACTCTACTAACTTCCATGTAAGAATATAAGATATGAATTATTTAGTACAGGATCTACTCGAACCCTACCACACAATACCTAATCTACACAGAATAGACAAAGTAATTATCTTAGCATAGAAATCAAGAATAGCTCAGTGAGGAGAAACCTTATCCATCCCCAATATAACATCAAAATCAAGCGTATCAATAATAATCATATCAACCTTAGTCTAATAGCCTGACAATGTCACAAGATAGGATCTGTACACCCGATCTAATACTAAGGGCTCACCTACTTGGGTTGAAGCACGAACAAGCACATGCATAGTATCATATGACAAGTCAAAACCCAATGAGAAGTATGTAGACATATAAGAATAAGTATATCCATGATCAAATAACACAAATGCAGGGTGATGGTTAACCAAAACAATACCTATAATCACAACATTAGAGGCCTCAGCCTTGAGTCTACCCAGAAAAGCATAACAATAGCCATTTCGACAACCACTCATAGAAGCTAGTCCTCTACCACTAGAATAGGTAGAAATATCACTTGCTCCTCTACCACCTACACATCCAACTCTATCAGTCTAACTTCTACCACGACCCCTAGTCCTTGGAGATGACCCTCTCGCTATTGGTGTCAGATCTCTAATTGATGCTGTGAAGTATGAACGTTGGGTCACAGAATCAGTCTACCTAGCGCACTGTCAAATCTTATAATTGGGAGATCCACACCCTAAACAAGATTTAAGGGTGGAACACTGCTGTGAATGAGTAGGAGGGAATTGTATTCTCTCTAGCTCGCAAGCCTCTACTAGCAACCAGATGAAATCTGATATTCACTATAAGAGTCTAGGGAATCTCATCTCCTCTCTTAAGCTAGCAAAGCGGCATAAACCCCACAATGTTGAACCGAACTTCCTCCTATGGAAATACCTTTACCTTCTAATGACACACCTGAGTACCTATCCTGAAGTACAAACCCTTTTGGGTTCCCCAAACTCCTCTCTCTACATTAACTCTACCTCTTTGTTGGCACTAACAACTGATTGAAATGAAGATCCCTATCTAACTACCCAAAATATTGACTAACTAGCAGATTGAATTAACCCTCTCACAAATCAATAGACTCTCTCTGCCTTAGTAGAAATAATGGTTGAAGCATGATGGGCCAACTGACAAAAGTGAACCTCGACTCTATTATGGACATAGTGTCTTGCCTCAAACTATCGAATCTCAAATGGCTCTCCCCGCGTACACTCCAAGGAATGAATCAATCATAAAAGGAACTAGAAAATCTCTCCCAAGCCATCTAAGGAGACCCAATTGGAAGGGATACCGTATAAGTCCTCCACTACTCCTTAGCTAGCCCAAAGAGCTAGAGAGTGACATACGTCACACCATGCGTCTTTGCTAGTCCCACAACACCAAGCAGCTCTGTACAAGTAGTCAAAAACTCTTGTGCATCCTAACTTTTCCTACCCTAAACTAAGGTGGGTCCATCTTTCTAAACCTCTCATGCTGCTTATCTTCAATAAAGGTAGCCACTAGGGGAATCTCAATAATTGGTGCTACAAGTGGTTGCTCCACCTCAATATAGGTCTCGGGGGCCTATTTCTGATCTCAGGATTAAACCCCAACCCAAGTCTAAGAAGTACCAAATGTATCATCAAGGCTACCTACCTGCCCCAAAGTCTCAAGAATATCCAAAAACTATCAATAGAGTATCTTAGAGCAGTGGTGTTGTGGAAGATGCATGAGGAACTTGCTTTTTTCTAGGCTCCATGACTAGTTAGGAGAAGAAATCCTGCTCATTGTCTCTCACCAGTGCAGCTCCTCGGCCCTGATCTCTAGCTCATCCTCTAGGACGATCCTTAGTAGTAGCTCTAGTCTTCGCCATCTGTCAAAAGAACATACAACCACTCAGAAATAAAGTAAAACCATGGATAAATCGATTAGAATAAAGTAAACGAGGATTTCCTAATAGTTTCTATAGCCTCCTATGAATAAGTAACGAATGTCTCTACACCGATCCTCGACTGGACTTATACATATGCGAGACCTACGATCCTAGTGCTTTGATACCAAATTATCATAACCTAACCAAGGCGAGTCATCCCAACACCTAACAACCCAACATAATGATAATAATAGCAAAAGATAAATAGTCTTAATAGGATAGATAAACATACTAAATTAAAACTAAAGTCTTCCCAAGACTAGTGTCATGTGTACAAGCCTCTAATTATAGAATATCTCAAATGAAATACATGTCTCAAATATCAAGTCTACAAATAGAACAAAAAATATAAAAGGAAAATGGAATCTTTGAGGGCCTACTACGGATATAGTTAGCTACCTCACAAATGATCGAGAATCTCGATCCTACAAAAGAAAGTCTAGCAGAGTCGATCAGGATCACATCCTTCAAAAAATGTAGCAAAGGGTGAGCTTCAAACAACATGGTACTCAGAAAATGGAATAAAAATAGAGTAAAGCAATAGAGAACATAAGTATTCCTTAACACCCAACCATATATCACTGAACTACAATCCAACACTCAGAAAAGTCTCAGTACAATACAATATACATTTAACAAAAAGAAAATAGATATACTCATCATTTGATATAATATCTCTAATTCATATATATATATATATATATATATATATATATATATATATATATATATATAGAGAGAGAGAGAGAGAGAGATAGATAGAGAGATAGATAGATAGATAGATAGATAGATAGATCTAACAATTAGACTTAGTCAACTACACAATAGGTCTACAATCTCATAAGCAGAACAACAGCAAAACCAGATATGATATGAGATGGTAGGCATGCTATGAGATGAACACAATGTGATGCAATGTTGAATAATCATGATGTACGTCTGTCCTACGATACACATATACTAATAACCTTAGATCAGAACCTATGGGATCCATGCAAGGACCATTGATAAAGACCTCGGTCAACGCTCACCCATCTGAAATTGACCTTGGACCCATTCAAAAGTAACCTCGGACCACCACATATTACCTCAGCTCAACCGGTGGAGACCTCAATGACCAATCTATATTTTACCTTACTCATTTCTTGGTTGTAGTTATAATAAGTGTCATGCACAGATAATGGAGGATGCAATGTACATGGTCACAAGTATGTCACATTATCCACATCATAATGATTAGAATATTATCATAGTATTAATCTTATCATGGTCACAAGTATGTCACAGTGTCAACATCAAAATGATTACAATATTATCATAGTATCAAGATCATAAGATCATAGGTATTATGAATCTATAACTAAATTTACAAGCCAAGATGTCACCATATGGATAATGGGTTAACTCAAAAATCTCATGATCCTAGCCTATGATAATGTAATTATACCCCAAAATACTTAATTCGACACATAGGAGAATAAAACGTTTAATCATACTTAACAAAAGGTTAAAAGTTCACCTTTTTTAGGTAAAGTCTCAAATCAAGTCAAATCCAATGCCTTTCCCTTTCTACGATACTCCAATTTACCAAAATTCTATTCAAATATAACATCATAATCACATAACTAATCTAGTAACACTAAAATAATTTAATTCAGAGAAAATGGATAAGATGATAAAAAATCTCATGTTGGAATAAGTACCCAAAATCTAAAAATTAATACATGAAAATGTTTCCCAAGTAACAAGGAGTTAAACGGTGAAAACTATTTTGGAAAAAGAGTTAAAATGAAGGAGAAATCATCAATTAAAGATTAGAAATTAAAGTCCAAAAAATCCCTAAATTCCACAATTAAAACCCCAAAATTATAAGTTAAACATACAAATTAATCAATGAAATAAGTTAGTAGATAGTTACCTAATCAATTTGCCTTGAAAAACGTGGAAATCCCTTTCCAAAATGAAGCTTGGATTGTTAAAAATGGATGAAAAGGGTTTGAATCAAGTCTGTAAAATGAGTCACTATAAAAAGGGATAAATAACACTCAACAAAGGAAGAGGCTAGGCTGACCCCTGCACTCTGTGAATGTGGAGGCTATGCTAAGTAACACTCCACGAATGTAGAGAATCTTCCGTGAAGCTGAGGCTTGAAAGATCTAGCATTCCCATGCTCTGGGAGCACAGACCTTCTCCCACAAACGCGGGCATCTAGATTACTTGACCTCCGCTAATGTGGATCCATAGGTGCGAATGAAGAGAAGGAATCATAATGCACCAAAAACTAGTCGCATTAGAACACACAATAGAATAAAATATGAAAAGGACCCTCGAGATTCATTTGGAATCCCATGAACACAAATCAAACATGGAGCCTTATCTAAAATGGCATTCCAAACACAATGAAACCGTCAGAATTCTAATGCAGAACCTCTATGGTCCCAAACCTGAGAAAGATCATTTAAACTAGTTTCGGACTCAAAAATTCAATATATCTTGAAAGCACTAAAAATTACAACAAAGTCATTCCTAATATTAGTTTACCATCCAGAACCATTAGAATTAACGGAATTCTGATCCAAGTCTCCGAACTCCAAATGTTGACGAAAGTCAAACTTATGATCCAAAATGTACTAAAAATGTAACTGTGGGTCTAAAAGCTTTGTTTTAACTCTAAATTCAGTTGTGCAAGCTCTCCTAGACTAGATTCAGCATTCTAGAGCCGATTGAGTTGACAAAATTCTAATTTGACACTTGAAACTCAAAATGACTCCAAAACTCAAAATTCTCACCTTTAAGCTCTTAAAAACTCATTCTTTAGCAAATCTCCAATTTTTTACAAGGTTTTCAAAATCCAACTTTTAGACTTGACCAAAGATAATCCAAGGCAACTTTTGAAAAGGACAAAATAGTAATTTGGTTTAAAATGCCAAAAATGATCTTCGAGATCAATACATTAACTGCATTCTCAGAATTTCTATCAAGGCATGTTTACCAACAATGTTGACTAAAGTGAACTATTGGCTAGTTTTTGAAGTTGAAACACCAAAAATGATTTAAATTGCCCCAAAAACCTCGAGACTCGAGCAAACCATGCATCTAACCTCATTTGACCTACATTTTAAAGTTGATGGGACTAACAAAAATCCCATTCTATGGTCGTTAACCTGCTAAAAGAACCACAAAAAGTGCCCAAAAATGTGCCTTGAAAATGCCTGGAATTGTAATTTTCATATATCTAAAAATTCGTTCGTTATTTTGAAAATCTAACTTCATATTCTTATTCAGTTGAAAAATTGAGTAGGATATAGGTCTAACCTAAATTTTAGAGGAACCGTATCAAAATACAAAAATCACAAAAATACAATTTAGAAGGGTCAACTTTAAAGGGGCATATATCTTAACACGCAAACAAATGTGTAGCCAACTACCTATCAAATTAAAGCTCTTTGAATTGACTTTTTAACCCACTTGGTTTCACCTCATTCCGAGTTTTGATGAAGTTATGCCCATTTTTATAGAACTCATTTCTATAGAAATGCGTATTCCAGTGAGTAATTCACGTCGCAGACCAATGTTATATTAGTCCTTTTTTTTTTCTTTGGTCCAAGACTTTAAAGTCTTGGGCTTAAGGGATACTTGAAAATACTCATATTTAGCCTTATTTAACCCTCATATCATCCTAAACATTATCCAACACTCACTTAAACCCTTAATCCTATATTTCTCTCAAGATTCAAGTCTCAAACCCTTATCCCAACTAAGGTTTTCCTTCAAGGTTTTTTTTCAAGCTTCATGCCTCCATATCCAATCTTCAGCAAGTTCATCTCTAAGCTAAGCTATGTGGGTTTCTTTCATGGGTTCCTTTCACCTATAATACCAAGCCTCCTCTTACTCAAATTGCATGATTTAAAGATGATTTAAAAATGAGTCTTGATTATTATGAAACTCAATGAACACTATGTTAAAATTATGTGAAATTGTGACTATTTTGCTATGTTTTGAGCTAAAAATTTTGATCTATTATGTCACACCTCGAGTTTACATCCTCGATATGGCCGGCACTCAAAAATAATTTCTGGTCCCAAGCGTACCACTTGGCTTGGCTACTTACTCAGCGAAAGACTCATAATAGTGGTAAAAGGCTAATTAAAAGCAATAAGAAGCTTTATATCTATCTGCATAACTGAATGAAAAGGCTTTTAATCAATGTTTGAATAACTAAAAACTGAAATACTACACATAGTTTATGGAACCTCTAGAATCACTGTCTGAAAAGACTACTAAGATAGGCCCCGAGTAGTCAAAACTAAAAGCAAAGGCTAAAATGAAATAACATGAACGTAGGAGCCTCGTATTGAGAAGAGGCCTCACCAATAACTGATAGCTGATAGGTTCTCAACAGAGCGGCTGCTGAGGAATTCTATCACCTGCTGTTGTATCATAAAATGATGTAGGTCTTATATGGTATGTATGATAGCCAAAACATTTAATAGGGATATCATGATGCATCTCAGAAGACAGAATTATAATATAAGTGAAATAACAATCATCATAAGGCTTGTATGCTGAAAATAACATGTTGAAAGCTGATAAGTAAAACTTAGTTTCTTAGCTTGGGGAGTTTCTCTAACCGTCAACCGCCACTATGAGCTTCATGGTGATACAACATCTTGCCCACGCTGCCAGAGCCGTCCCATACTTTGTCGGTTTAAGGAATGAAAACTAGGGGAGTGGATCCATTCCAAAACTGGGTCATCTTAGTGGCTAAAGATGAAGGTACCGTAGTACCATCCTATCCTATATTGGCTACATAGTATATGAGTTAGAGTAATTTATTCTACTTTCACCTATATCGATGCTCAATGCTACTCCCAAAATATTTTATATAGCTCATAACTTTTAAAGAATTAATTCTTAAAATCTTATCTTTTGGGTACTTAGCCCAGCTTACTACTTAGCTTCCTCAACTGGAATCTTTAACTTATTGAAACTAATGTCTTTCAGGCACTTTCAAACATGCTAGCTTATTCAACTAAAATATCTAGTAAATCATCAAGAAAGTCATTCTTTAACTTGATTTAACTACTCATATACTAGCTTTTCTTTTCTTGAATAAATTTCAATGTTTTCAAGAAATACATCATTTACAGTAAAGATTGTACAATAATACAACTTTATACTATAATCAGGAAGAAGACATGATTTCATATCAAAAGAGTACATAATCCAACATTTAGATGGACTTTACTCATACGGGATAAAAAATTCTTAAATCTTACAGTTTAACTGGAATTTTGTACGAAATTGGAGAATTTAAATCCCAAAATAATAATAATATAAATTTTGATAGCCCTTACATACGTTGGAGATTGTTCTTGAGGATTTGGAAGGAAAAATCTATGCCCTACAACCGTTTCTTGAATTTCCTGAGCATAGGTTCTTGAGAGGTTCTGCTTGAGCATATAAATGTGACGAAGTAAAATACGTTTTGGACTTAATTTGACTTAAAAATTGACTTTATTTAGGATATGTGGTATGGAAAACGTCAGAATTGTCCCTCCCCATTAAAGAACAAACTTCTCCAGGAATACACTAGTGCGGGATGTGCACTAGTGTTATTTCTCACTTTTTTACAAGTTCTCACTTTTTCATAAATTTTTGGAAAACGACTAAGTCTTGTTCCATGTTCTCTCCGTGTCGCGGAGCAAACACGAAAATCTCACTATTTCTGAATTTTTTTGAAAAAATTAATTCATATTTTCTTGAGTTTTTGTCGCTTCGAGACTATTTTCCTACTCAATATTTTTCACTGATCGCAACTCTGGTCTCGAATTTGCAAATAGAGCAAGGGAAGTCACGTTACACATAAGGTCAATTCTAAGGGTATTTTTGTCATTTCATGAGGGCATTACAATATCTCCCCCTTAGGATCATTCATACTCAAATGATAATGATACGAACAAAGCAAGCTCAAAACATAAGATTCTCGAACTTAACAAATATGATTCTTTAAGGTGAAATTTGAAAGTTACCTTCAAGGTCCTCATTTAGGCCAATGAACAAGTGTGGATACTTGGCCTACATGTCTGCTTCTACTTCCCATGTGACTTCTTCCATAAATTGGTTCCTCTACAGAACCTTCACCGAAGTAATCCCCTTGTTCCTCAATTTACGAATATGCCGGTCTAATATCTGCATTGGAATATCTTTATAAGACAAGTTGTCCTTAATCCCAACACTTTCAACCTGGACAAATAAAGAGGGATCTCCCACCACTTCTTAAGCATGGAGATATAAAATACTGGATGTATAGCACTCAACTCCGCTGGTAGATCTAGTTTGTAAGCAATACTTCCCACTCTTCTCAGAATCTAGTAAGGCCCAATATATCGTTAGCTAAGCTTCCCTTCTTCCCGAATCTCATAACCCCCTTCATTGGAGACATCTTCAAGTACACCTAATCACCTACCTCAAACTCTAGGTCTCTTCTTCTAACATCTTTGTAAGACTTTTGTCTGCTCTGAGCTATCTTAAGCCGATCTTGAATAACATTTACTTTTTTTATAGCTTGATGGACTAGATCAGGTCCTATCAATCCTACTTCACCAACTTCAAACCACCCTATGGGTGACCTACACCTTCTTCCATAAAGAACTTCATATGGTTTCATCTATATGCTAGCCTGAAAACTATTATTATAAGAGAACTTGATCAAAGGTAAATGATCATCCCAATCATCTTTAAAGTCTATCACGCAAGCTCTCCACATATCTTCCAAGGTCTGAATAGTTCGCTCTGTTTTCCCATCTGTTTGTGGATGAAAGGGTGTGCTAGGATTCACATTCATACCAACCCCTTTCTGAAAGGACTTCCAAACCTGTGTTGTAAACTGGGCTCCTCTGCCTGATATAACAGATATAGGGACCCCGTCCAGCCTAATAATCTCTTAAGATAGAGTGTGGCATAATCCTCAGTTGTATCAATCATCTTGATAGGTAGTAAGTTAGCTGACTTGGTCATCTATTTACTATGATCCATATTGAATCATGTTGTCTACGGAATCGAGGTAAGCCTATTATGAAGTCTATATTAATCCTCTCCTATTTCTATTCTGGAATCTCTATGTTCTGGGCTACACCACAAGGCCTTTGGTGCTTTACCTTAACTTGCTCGTAGTTTGGGCATCTGGACACAAACTCTGTAATTTCCTTTTTTATACTACCCACCAATAGACTTCTCACAAATCTCTATACATCTTGGTTGCATCAGGGTGGATAGAGTATCTAGCATTATGAGCTTCGGCCAAGATTCTATCTCTAAGGTGATCAACATCTGTCACACACAACCTGCCTTGGTATCTCAAGACACCATGTCCCCCTTTTGAGAACACTAATACTTTCTGCTTCGGAACATCTTCTTTCAATTGGGGAAGAATGGGATCCTTATCTTGCTTTTCTTTCATTTCTACAACCAAAGATGATTATGACCCATTCTGACAATGGCCCCGCCTTCATCAGAATCTTCAATCTGAACCACCAAATGGGCTAGTCTATGGAACTCCTTAGATAACTCTTTCTTTTTAGCCCTGACATGGGTTGTGCTCCCCTTGGTCACCCGACTAAGAACATCAGCAACTACAATAGCTTTACCTGGATGATAGACGATACTCATATCATAGTCTTTCAGCAGCTCCAACCATCTCCTTTGTCTCAAATTCTGCTCTTTCTGACAAAACACATACTGCAAACTCTTATGGTTCATGAATACATCAACATTCCCATCATATAGATAGTGTCTCCAGATCTTCAATGCAAACACCACTGCAGCAAGCCCAAGACCGTGAGTTGGCTAATTCTTTTCATGAATCTTAAAATGTCTGGAGGCATATGTTATCACCTTGCCTATCTGCATCAATACACAACCCAAGCCAACTCTGGAAGCATCACAATATACTACAAAATCATCAACACCATCTGGTAGGGATAAGAATGGGGCTGTAGTCATTCTAGTCTTCAACTCTTGGAAACTCTTCTCACAAGCTTTTAACCACTCGAATTTAGTCTTTTTCTGAGTCAGCTTAGAAGAAAACCCCTCTACAAACCGTTTGTAGTACCCCGCCAAGCCCAAGAAACTGCTTATCTCTATGGGAGTTATGGGCCTTGGCCAATTCTTAATCAACCTAGATACCCTTACCAGACACAATGTGCCCCAGAAATGCCACAGACTCTAACCAGAAAATCACACTTAGAAAACTTCGCATATAGCTATTGATCCTTAAGGGTCTGAACGATAACTCTAAGATGGTCTGCATGTTTCTCCTTACTATGGGAGTAGATCAAGATATTATCTATGAACACAATAACTAACATATCTAGGTACGGCCTCAATACCCAATTCATAAGGTCTATGAAAGCTGATGGTGTATTTGATAGCCCGAAGGACATGACTAAAAACTCATAATGACTATATCGAGTTCTGAAAGTTGTCTTGGGAATGTATTTCTCTCCAACTTTAAGTTAATGATACCCAGATATAAGATCTATCTTGAAGAAATAGGTAGCATCCTGAAGTTAGTCGAATAAGCCATTAATTCTGGGAAGAGGATACTTATTCTTAATGGTGATCTTGTTCAACTTATTGTAATCTACGCACATTTGAAGAGAACTATCCTTTTTATACATGAAAGAACTGGAGCACCCCAAGGTGAAATGCTTGGTCTAATGAAACCCTTATCTAAAAGATCTTCCAGCAGTATCCTTAACTCTTTTAGCTCCGAAAAAGCCATTCGGTATAGAGGAATAGATAGGAGCTGAGTATCTGGAAGAGTGTCTATCCCAAAGTCTATCTCCCTATCAGGAGGCACTCCAGGAAGATCCTTAGGAAAGACTTCTGGGAACTCATTTATAACTGGGACAGACTGAAGAGATAGTGCTTTGGCACGAGAATCCTGAACTCTGACTAGGTGATATATACACCCTTTGGAAATCAACTTTCTAGCTTTGAGATATGAACAAACTAGACCTTAGGGAAAACTGATCTATCCCTCCACTCTAAGACTGGTTTATTAGGAAATTAAAACTTGACTACTCTAGTTCTGCAATCTATGGAGACATATCCAGCATGAAGCCAATCCACACCTAGGATGATATCAAACTATACCATATCTAACTTCACCAAGTCATCTGCAATGGTCGTATGATAAACAGAGAATGGATAGCCCCTATAAATTCTTTGGGCTAAAATAGACTCTCCAGTAGGAGTTGAAACACTGAAAGGCTAAAGAAGACATTCTGGGTTGACCCCAAACTTCACAGCTACATATGGGGTTAAAAACGAAAATGTGGCTCTAGGGTCTAATAATGCATATACATCATGAGTAAAGATTTTGAGCATACTCGTAACCACATCCAGTGAGTTCTCTCGCTCCTATCTGATGCCCATGGCATACAGGTGGTTTATGCCCCCGCTTATCCCTTTTGTAGTACCCCTATGAGGTGGCTTACCTTGTGGTGCTGAAGAAACTGTCTGTGATCTGGTGTCTCTCATATTCTGCTTCCCTATAAGACAATCTCAAGAAATACCCCACCTAACCACATTTGAAACAACCATTTGTGCCCAGCAGGCACTCTCCAGGGTGAGACTTACCAAACTTACCACAAGTAGGATAATGGTTTGATGGAGCTATGCTACCCTATGATGGTTGCCCGAGAACCTGTGGCGCTATGATCCTAGCTCATTTCTGATCCTCACTGCAAGTGCACTAGTGGATAAAGGTGCTGGTCCAGTTGTCTTAGGCTGGAAGGATGTGTCGTCTCCACCTCCAGTCCCTCTCTTGCCTGACTCCTGGCCTGATATCTTGGCCCTCTTACTCCTAAACTCTTCCTTATCCTGTATTTTCTCCTCCTCTACCTGCTATGCATATGTCATTAAATGCTATATCCATATCCCTAATCAATATCGCATTCTTGCCCTCCCTCTTAGTTATTAGAGAGAGCCTAGACACAAAGAGATTTATTCTCGTACGCATGTCTACAACCATAATCAAAGCATGATAGGTCAACTAAGTAAACTTGAGGTTGTACTCCAGCACACTCATATTCTCCTACATCAAGTTCAGGAACTCCCTTACCTTAGCCTCATCTTCCTGGGAAAGTATTATCCTAGAAAGGCCTCCTCAAACACTGCCCAAGTAGTTGTTGGTGCCCTATTTGCCTGAAACACCTTCTAAAGCTCTTCAATAAAATTCTTAGGATCCTCCTTCACATTGGACCTCGTGAACTTTGGTGGGTTCATCCTCAGGAACTACCAAACTCTAGCGATATTAGCCCTATCATTCCTGCCAGCTCCCTGGCGTCCTCCTTGGTTAGTGACTGCCTGAACCAAATTCTGAATGGCCTAGCAAAGGTCGCATTAGAAATGTTAGCTTGTAGTAGCTACTCCACAGGCACAATTAGGCCCCTAGGTTCCTCAGGAATCTAGCTAGGCTGATTTTTGTTCCTCCTAGCTGGGCGGCCTCTGCACCTGACTGGTCCATTAGTTCTGCGAGGAGGTATGATCTAAAAACACAGTGTGAATGTATGAGTTAGAAGATATTTCACAGAGATATACTTTGAAGCATGAGAAAAAGAATGATAATTAATGATGACACTTCCTAATATCCCGTAGCCTCCCTATCATAGATGTGACAAGCTTCACACCTATAATACGGACTCTGTGAGACATCATTCCATACTCCCTAGGACTCTTGAACTATGTGCTTTAATACTAATTTTGTGCACCCGAGCCTACACCTGGACTTGGTTAGCAATTGGAAACCATTTGTGCTCCCAAGTGAAATTCTTGTCCTGACTACTTACTTAGTGGGAGACTTATAATAGTGGAAAAAGGCTAATTAAAAGCAATAAGAAGCTTCATATCTGTCTGCACAACTGAATGAAAAGGCTTTTAAGCAATGTCTCAATAACTAAAAACTAAAATACTATACATGGTCCATAGAACCTCTACAATAACTGTCTGTAAGGACTACTAAGACAGTCCCCAAGTAGTTAGAACTGAAAGTAAATGCTGAAATGAAATAACATGAATATAGAAGCCTCAGACTGAGAAGAGGCCTCACCAATAACTGATAACTGATAGGTTTTCAACGGAGCGGCTGCTGAGGAACTCTGTCACCTGCTGCTGTATCATAAAATAGTACACGTCCTAGAGACATCTGTATGTGGAATGTTCGATATGTATGATAGTCCAAATATTTAATAAGGATATCATAATGCATCTTAGAAGACATAATCATAATATAAGTGAAATAACAATCATCATAAGGCTTGTATGCTCAAAATAACATGTTGAAAGCTGATAAGTAAAACTTAGTTTCTTAGCTTGGGGAGTTTCTCTAACCGTCAACCACTACTATGAGCTTCATGGTGATACAACATCTTGCCCACGCTGCCAGAGTTGTCCCATACTTTATCCGTTTATGGAATGAAAACTAGGGGAGTGGATTCATCCCAAAACTGGGTCATCTTAGTGGCTAAAGAGGAAGGTACCGTAGTACCATCCTATCCTATGTTGGCGACATAGTTTATGAGTTAGAGTAATTTATTCTACTGTCACCTATATCATCGCTTAATGCTACTCCCAAAATGTTTTATAAAGCTCATAACTATTAAAGAATGAATTCTTGAAATCTTATCATTTGGGGACTTAGCCCTAGCTTACTACTTAACTTCCTCAACTAGAATCTTTAACTTATTGAAACTAATATCTTTCAGGCACTTTCAAACATGCTAGCTTATTCATGTAAATTTCAAGCAAATCTTCAAGAATGTCATTCTTTAACTTGATTTAACTACTTGTGTACTAGATTTTCTTTTCTTGAATAAATTTCAAGGTTTTCAAAAAATACATCATTTACAGTAAAGATTGTACAATAATACAAATTTATACTACAATTAGGAAGAAGACATGATTTCATATCAAAAGAGTGCATAATCCAACATTTAGATAAAATTTACTTATATGGGATGAAAAATTCTTAAATCTTACAGTTTAACTAGAATCTTGTATGAAATTGGGGAATTTAAATCCCAAAATAATAATAATATAGATTTTGATAGGCCTTACACACCTTGGTGAGTGTTCTTGAGGATTTAAAAGGAAAACTCTATGCCCTACAAATGTTTCTTGAATTTCTTAAGCATAGGTTCTTGAGAGGGTCTACTTGATCATATGAATATGACAAAGCAAAATACATTTCGGACTTAATTCGACTTAAAAATTGACTTAGTTTAGAGTATGTGGTGTGGAAAAAGTTGGAATTGCCCCTCCCCACTAATAGAACAAAACTACTCTGGAATACACTAGTGCAAGATGTGCACTAGTGTTATTTCTCACTTTTTCGCAAATTCTCACTTTTTCATAAATTTTTGGAAAACCACTAAGTCTTGTTCCGCGTTCTCTCCACGTCACAGAGCGATCACAGAAATCTCACTATTTTTGATATTTTTAAGAAAATCAATTCGCATTTTTTGAGGTTTTTTAGCGTCAAGATTATTTTCCTACTCAATATATTACACTGATTGCAAATTAGGTCTCGAATTTCCAAATGGAGCAGGGGAAGTCACGTTATGCATAGGTCAATTCTAGGGGTATTTTTATCATTTCATAAGATCATTACAATATCTCCCCCTTGGGATCATTCGTCCTCGAATGATAATGATATGAACAAAACAAGCTCAAAACATAAGATTCTCGAACTTAACAAACATGATTCTTCAAGGTGAAATTTGAAAGTTACCTTCAAGGTCCTCATTTAGGCCAATGAACAAGTGTGGGTACTTCGCCTTCATGTCTACTTCTACTTCCCATGTAGCTTCTTCCATGAATTGGTTCCTCTACAGAACCTTCACTAAAGCAATCTCCTTAGTCCTCAATTTATGAACATGCCAATCTAATATCTGCACCAGAATCTCTTCATAACCGTTGTCCTTAATCCCAACACTTTCAACCTGGACAACTCCCAAGCACTTCTTAATCATGGAGATAGGAAATATTGGATGTACAGCACTCAACTCCGCTGGTAGCTCTAGTTCGTAAGAAATATTGCCCACTCTTCTCAGAATCTAGTAAGGCCCAATATATTGTGGGCTAATCTTTCCCTTCTTTCCGAATCTCATAACCCCCTTCATTGGAGACATCTTCAAGTACACCAAATCACCTACCTCGCTAGTGTTATTTCTCACTTTTTCGCAAATTCTCACTTTTTCATAAATTTTGGAAAAATCACTAAGTCTTGTTCTGCTTTCTCTCCGCATCATGGAGCATACGAGGAAATCTCACTATTTTTGAAATTTTTTGAAAAAATTAATTCGCATTTTTGTGAGTTTTTGTTGAGTCGAGACCATTTTCTGATATAATTTTTTGCACTGATTAAAAATCCGATCTCAAATTTGCAAATGAAGCAAGGGAAGTCATGTTATATGTAAGGTCAATTCTAGAAGTATTTTCATTATTTCACGAGGGTGTTACATATTTTAAGATTTGAGAAGGGATTTTGATGTAAATTGCTAGAGGGTGTTACAAGGTGTTGATTGGAGGTTTTATAATTGATTTCTTGCATGATTTTATCTCTATATTTCATGGTTTTATACTAGTTGTACACACCCTTGAAGTGTTTGATAAAATATTCGGATGTGGTTTCTTGAGTAGTTAAAAGTCAAAAGCAAGAGATTTGATATGATTTGCTATATGATGATGAAATAAGGTTATGTATATGATATACTCTATATAAAGTGTTGCATTATACCATGTCCAATCCAGGGGGACTTATAACCCAAATAACCTAGATGGGGGTTTGTACTCATCAACCTAGTGAAAGGCTTGTACTTCTCCACCTAGGCGATGGGGTGGCATCATCACCAACCTAGGGAAGGGTTTGTACTTCTCCACCTAGCAATGGGGCAGCATTATCTCTAACCTACATTGGGTTTTGTGCTCATTAACCCAGTGAAGAGTTTGTATTTCTCCACCTAGGTGATGGGGTGGCATCATCACCAACTTAGGGAAGGGTTTGTACTTCTCCACCTAGGTGATAGGATGTCATCGTCACTAACATAGAGAAGGGTTTGTACTTCTCCACCAGGCTACAGGGTGGCATCATCACCAACCTAGTGAGAAGTTTATATTTCACCACCTAAGTGATGGGGCGACATCATCACTAACCTACCAAGGGGTTTGTAGTTTGAAAATCTAGTTTGGTCTCTTCTATACATATGATATTCTGTATGAGCATGAATTACTTAAGCAAGTTTTACTTATGCATTGACCATATATGTCATATTGTTATATTATGATGCTTATCTCTTGATGCATTGCATCCTATATACTTAGTATATTTAAATGAACTAACACATACTCTTGCCTACATGATATCACCATGTAGGGATCGAAGCCCAAGTTGATCATCCTTCTCCTCCATTTAGCTAGTTTGGTACTACTCAAGCTAGTTGGTGAGTCCTCCACTTCGAGGACCTTAGTATATGTATCTCGTATTATGTAATGAGACACTCCTCTTTATTTTCTATCTTGACTATAAGGGTGAGCCCAGTTGCTTTATCTTAGCCCCCGCTTTTATCTATGTAGTAGAGGTATTGTGGATATGCTATGTATCTATGATATGAGCCTTAACTCTTTTGTCTCTTGATTATGATGTTATGCAAGCTTTTCCTCCTATTCCCTTTCCCTTTTTTCTAAACTTTTACATATTACTTAAGTATTAATCTCTCTCCCTTAGTCCCTATCCCCATTGTTTATGTCTTTTATGTTGTTTTACATTGCTTTCATGTCCAAGGATGTGTAATGATATGATATGAGACTTGTTTGGAGTTCCTTCAGTTTCCCCATTCGCCATCACATCTAGGTCCTAGGCTTGGGTCATAACAAAGATGGTATCAGAGCACTAGGTTGATAGATCCTCAAAGTCCAACACACCTCCGTTGATTAGTGTCTTATTTATGGTTGTGTTATGCACCACAACTATGAGTAGGAGGCTATGAGCTATTTTAGGAAATGTTTCACTTCTTCAAGATCCAGGTTGTGCGATAGAGTTAGGTCTTCTAGGCTTATTGCTAACCCCTAACCATTATATTTCAAGATATGTTTCAAGCTACTCAAGATGGCGATATGTCATACGTAGAGGTTCGTAATACTCTATGGGTAATAGCCAAAGTGGTGACAACATTGGCAACCCAACTCAATCAACAAGTGAGTGCTTTAGAGACTGTAAATGGTAAGAGGAGGAGTAGTGAGGCCAAGAGGGCCCATATTAAAGGTAAGTTCCTGAGTCCTAAAGATAGAAGAGTTATAGTGCCTTATGCTAAATGCCTAAGGTGTGGAAGATACTATGATGGCTCATTCTTGAGAGGTACTAATGCTTGTTATGGTTGTGGGAAGATGGGTCATATGAAGAAAAAGTGTCCTTATAAGCATAAAATGGGTAAAAGAGGTGATAAGGGGGTGGTAAGGAAGACCAATGCTTGTTATGGATATAATAAAGAGGGTCACATTCTAGCGAATTGCCTATATATTCGAGAGAAGTATAAGGATAATCAACCTTTAGATCGAGATGGTCATATTGATAAAGAGGATCAAAGAGGGGATGGAGTGCCTAATGTCATTACTAGTAAGTTGAAGTTTCCTTGGCTTTGTTGTACATGCATTGTTAGGCCCGGTGTGCCACTATTTCTTCTCTATTGTTTTGGTTGTTAGTGGGGCTTCTTGTGTGCCAAAGTTATTTTATGGACCTTAGTGTCTATAGTTTTGTTGAGTATATGGTTTCTAGGAGGTTCATAGGTATTGATCCGAGTTTGTATTGCATTAGGTCATGCTTTGTGGCTTGTTGGAGTTGGTATGGTAGATTTGGATGTCATTATAGGGATGAAATAGTTGCATACATGTTATGTCTTCATGGGTGGTAGGACCTGTAGAGCTAGATCCTGAATCCCTAATGAGCTCATCCTTTAGTGGGAGGTTGTCAAATGTTAGACAGGGAGGTAGGTCCATTTCATGTCTTAAGGTACAATTGGTCTTTAAGCGGTTGCATTTATCATCTTGTGATAATTAGAGATGTTAAACCTAAGTTTTTTTGTCTATAGAATTATTGGTTGCGCTAGATGAGGCTCTGAATATCCTTTTTGATATTTTGAATTTGGGTTGGTGTCCTTTTGTTAGACTAGTGCACCGATTATGCCTATAAGTCTCATGAATAAGATCCTTTAGCCCTTACTATAATAGGCTTATGGTGGTTTTATTGATAACATGATGGTTTGTGTCCCCTAATGAGGTAGTGCGTCTGAGTCTTTTGAGGGTAGTATTAAAAAGTTTAAGGAAGAAGGTCAGATGCTATATAGGAGAAATAGGGATTTTAGATGTAAGAGGTTGCCTTCCTAGGTTGTGTGTTCCTGGTGATGGTATTAAAGTAGAGCCTAGTAAGACTAAGCTAATTAGAAATTATCATAGACCTTGATTTCCTTAGGTATTAGGAGCTTCTTGGGTTTAGCGGGCTATTATCGGAGCTTATGAGTAGGTTCTCTTCTATTGCTCCTCCTATGACTTAGTTGACCCTAAGTAAGGTCAATATAGTGACCAACATTCTGGGTAAGGTGAGTTGATAGGTCCGGGAGTTGCTACCTCTTGTGTTATGTCTTTGTCCTAGTAGGATTCATGTGTGTCCAGGATGGTTACATGAGTCTATAGTGGCTATTAGGGATCTATAATGGTTTCCCCATGTTCTTGTTACATAGAGTCTTGTCTTATGACCTTGGTTGACCCTAGCTTGATAGGTTGGAGGTCTTGATGTGGTTCGGCTATTTGCATAGCATTCTTTCAATGAGTGTAGGACCCATGAGGTTGTAATATGATGGGTAATGATGGTCGATCTATTTGGTCAACTACAATAGGTTAGTCACTTCTTTGAGGTTGATTTGGGGTCGAGTTTTGTTGCCAAGTGGGGATGAGGTAGGTGATATCACTAAGTGTCCTCTTAGACTAGGAAGGAGAATTTTGAATATTAGTAGAGTTGTTGGGTGACTTATGCACCAGTTGTGTTTATGGGTCTCATGAATAGGTCTTAAAACCCTACTATGGCATTTTTATGGTGGCCTCTAGTAGTGGAATATTGATTTAGTCAGAGCTTGTGAACCATTAGGGATAGTTCAGCAAGTCCAAAAGGATGAGAGATTGTTTGCTAAATATGATAGGTGTGCATTATGGATAGGAAGAAGGCTTTTATAATTCTTTAAGGATTATGAATGAGTGTGCATTATTTTTCCCTACAAGGCTATTGTTGCGGTCAGTGCTCTAGGTAGCCTAGCATGTGTTGTTGATGGTGGCAAAGAAAAGACTAGTGGGGCCCATCAGTTGTTTAGATTAGAAGTTAGGTTGAGGAAAGTTAAGCATGGTGGTGTAGCATTCTTGACGGTTCCAAATCTTCTTTGGTTAAAAGTTCTAGATTAAGCAAGGCCTTGATTCTGCCTTACTAAAGTTGGAAGTTTTGGGTAGAAAGATGGTAGAGTAGAGGTAGTCTTCTAAGAGAGAGATGGTAGTTCATAGCGACAAGTAGGATAAGTGTGGTTAAGGTTGATAAATGAGTTATGGTTGTAAGTCCTTATAGGACTAAGAGAGAAGTTGGTAAGGTTGCATAAGTTTGGGGATTGCCTATGGATAGGGATTTGGTTAGTCCAGTTCTTTATGCTTCTAGGTTGATGGGATGTGTTAGTGCCTCTAGTGCTATAACACTCTTTGAGATTCTGGGTGATGTGGAGGATAATTTTACTTAGGAGAATGTACTGGTAGAGGTGTGAATGGATGAGTGAAGAAGTTGGCTAATATCGATGTGGTGTTTGTCAAGGCCCTGTTGGTGGAATCGTCCATTGGTATTTACCTCTTGGGGAGCCGGTGCGAGCATGGAGAAGCAATATTTGTACCTTTTTCATTCTGTTCAAGTTTATGATAACACATTAAGTCCTTTTTCCATTATTCCAATTCTTATGTTTCAGCTCCCATGTCATTCATATGCATTCATGTTTAAGTTGGCAAGTTTATGATGATTTTAGACTTACGATAAGATTTTGAAAATGGTATTTTAAATGTAATATTGCATTCTTGTTGGGGATGACTTTTTCATGATTTCTCATGTCATGTACGTCTATTTTATATTCAAGGACAAATGTTCCCACAGGGGAGATATTGAAGTGACCCCAAAAAGTGCCCAAAAATGTGCCTCGAAAGTGCCCAAAATCGTAATTTCCACATATCTAAAAATTTATTTTGTTAGTTCAAAATCTTACTACATATTCTTGTTTAGGGGGAAAAATTGAGTGGGACATGGGTCTAACCCTAATTTCAGAGTAACAGTATCAAAATTCAAAAATTGCAAAAATGCAATTGATGAGGGTCAACTTTAATGGGGCATATCTCCTAGCACACAAAGAACTGGGTGTCCCACAACCTATAAAATTAAAGATCTTTGAATTAGCTTTTTAATTCACTTGGTTTCACCTTATTCCGAGTTCGAATGAAGATTTTATGCTCATTTTCATAGAACTTATTTGTGTAGAAATGCAAATTCCAATGAGTAATCTGTGTTGCGGACTATGTTATTTTGGTCCTATTTTTTGTACTTCGGTCCAAGACTTTCACGTCCTAGGCCTAAGGGTTCCCATACTTGAAAATACCTATACTTAGTCATATTTCACCCCCATATCATCCTAAATATTTCATAATACTCACTTAAATCCTTAGTCCTATACTTCTCTCAAGATTCAAGTCTCAAACCTTTATCCCAACTAAGGGTTTCCTTCAAGGTTCTTCTTAAAGCTTCAAGTGTCCATCTCCAATCTTCACCAAGTCCATCTCCATGCTAAGATATGTGGGTTTCTTTCATGGATTTCTTTCATCCATGATACCCAAGCCTCCTTTTACTCAAATTGCATGATTTAAAGATGATTTACAAATGGGCCTTGATTATTATGAAATTCAATGCACACTATGTTAAAGTTATGTAAATTTGTGACGATTTTGCTATGTTTTGAGCTAAAAATCTTTGATTTATTGTATGATTTGAGAAAGTTTATTGATGTATACTGCTTGACGGTGTTGCAAGGTGTTGATTGATGGTTTTACAATGGATTTTCTTGCAAGATTTCATCTCTCTGTTTAATGGATTTATACTAGCATTACACACCCTCTAAGTGTTTGATAAAATGTCGGGATGTAGTTTCTTGAGGAGTTGAAGCTCCAAAGCATGGGATATGATATGATTGGCTATATCATATTGAAATGAACTTATGTATATGCTATACTGTATATAAAGTATTGCATTAGACCATACCCAATTCGGGGGGACTAATAACCTGGATAACCCAGATAGGGTTTTTTATGCATCAACCTAGTGAAGGGTTTGTACTTATCCACCTAGGTGATAGGGCGGCATCATCACCAACCTAGGGAAGGGTTTTTACTTCTCCACCTAGTGATGGGGTGGCATCATCACTAACCTAGATGGGGGTTTCTACTTATCCACCTAGGTGATGGGGCGACATCATCACCAACCTAGGGAAGGGTTTGTACTTCTCTACCTAGGTAATGGGGTGGCATCATCACCAACCTAAGGAAGGGTTTGTACTTCTTCTCATGGTGATAGGGCGGCATCGTTACCAACCTAGTGAGGGGTTTGTACTTCACCGCCTAAGTGATGGTGGCATCATCATCACTAACCTACCAAGGGCTTTGTACTTTGGAAATCTAGCTTGGTCTCTTTTACACATACGATATTCTATATGAGCATGAGTTACTTAAGCATATTTTATTTATGCATTGATCATACATGCCATATTGTTGTACTATGCCTATTGCCTATTGTTATGTATTTTGATTATAATGCTTATCACTTATTGCATTGTATCCTACATACTTAGTACATTCCAATATACTAACGCATACTCTTGCCTACATGATATCACCATATAGGGATCGAAGCCCAAGTTGATCATCCTCCTCCTCCACGTGGTTAGTTCAGTACTACTCAACCTAGTTGGTGAGTCCTCCACTTCGAGGACCTTAGTATATGTATCTCGTATTATGTAATGAGACACTCTTTTTTATTTTCTATCTTGACTATGAAGGTGAGCCCGGTTTCTATGTCTTGGCCCCCGCTCTTATCAATGTAGTAGAGGTGTTGTTGGACATGCTATGTATCTATGATATGAGCCTTAACTCTTTTGTCTCTTGATTATGATGTTATGCAAGCTTTTCCCCTTAGTCCCCTGCCCTTGCTTTCTGAACTTTTACATATTACTTAAGTATTAATCTCTCTCTCTTTGTCCTAATTCCCCTTGTTTATGCCTCTTATGTTGTTTTACATTGCTTCCGCAACCAAGGATATCTAATGATATGCTATGAGTCTTGCTTGGAGTTCCTCCGAGTTCCCCATTCGTCGGTTACATCTAGGCACTAGGCTTGGGTCGTGACACCTGCACTTCAACCCAAAATGGATTTTTTAAGCTCTAACAAGCCTTCCAACACTGAAAACTGCACAATACCTAAACAAACAACCAAACAACCAAACTATTAGTGCCAGCAAGTCATAACTGACCTGGGATCGCTGAATATTCTAATCAATGAAAAATTAGCGAAAAACAGAAATACCTGGAGGGTCATCACAGTCAACCTGCAACCAAGACGTTACGTGAACCATTATGATTTAGGAAAATGAGCATTGCCACCTTGCTGATGGATTTCAATTTCAGTATTTTGGAATCTTCTATTAATCTATATAATCACCATCTACCACAACATACTATGTTATTAAATTATCATAGTGGATGACTTGGCTATGATTGTGATCTATATAACTAATTGATGATTGTGAAAAGTTTAAAACAAGTAAAAAAAGGGCACGACTTCTTACAAATAATGACTTCAACTACTGTAATGGAGCCATAGTGCATATATGCAATTTATAGTAGTCCACAAACAATTAATATTGTAGCCAATGTACATGAAATCTGGACCAAAAAAGTGAGTTTTTACAACAAGTAGGGTGGGTTGCTGATTCAAGAAATTTGAAAGATTAGGGATGACAATGGTTGAAATGGAGAAACTTTTACTATTCTAGAATGATATGAAGGCCAAAATGTTTTATCAAAAAGAAGTGGTTGAAAATATATAAATACCGTGAATTGTATAGTGAATTATATAAACACTACAAATTGGATAGTGAATTATACAAATACTATACAAATATCTCATGAATTATTGATGAGTTGTAGAAATACAACTCTATTAACGCCTTAAAAAAAGGATTTTTACGCATTCTCAAGAAAAAAATTTATTTGATTTTCATTTTTGTTGTTTTTTAGGAAACGATTATTGAGGCATGGATAAAAGGACAAATGAAAGTAAAATGAATGAAAAGAAGCCAAAGTGTTGGGTATTCGCAAGCGGCCAGGCAACTAGAAAAGAAATAAAGCCAAGTGAAGGTCCATATGGACCTCCACAACTCGTATGACTGTCCACGAATCGTGAGGTACATCATGGCCTCACACTTGGAAAATTTGGGATGGCGTGGTAGTGCAATGGGATGGGATGGCATGGCAGTGGCAAAAGTCTAAGGCAAGTATCACAGCACACTAAACCGGTCGTTGGGCATGACACAAGCCATATAACTCCCCGTCAAAGTGACATGAAGACATCACCATCGCAAAAACCAAGCAAAATGTGTTAAGGTGAGCCGAAAGAAGTGTGTCACAAGCCGTGTGACCAACAACAGTCCGTGACATGAGCGTGTGAGGATGACTGGAGTAAAAAATGTTAAAGGCAAGACAGATGGTCTGTTAAACGAACATTCAATCTTCACACGCACCATTTACCTGCTCATTGATGAGTGATGCAGTGTATGCCCATCTCCATACTTGACGTTTGGAAGCCAAGTATGTCTAAATGGACCGTTTCAACATCTCACGGGCCATTTAGTGCCCCATTGCCATGCCGACATGATTTTTTCTACTTTAATTTTGATTAGCTTTTTTTGTATATAAGTAGTTATTTTATTTTATTTTTACTTAGTCTTGGATGGCTAGAGATTGCAAACACTGAGAAACACTATTTTCCTTGAGATTTCACGAAACTTTGGGATTTTGCATATCTTCTTCAAGATTGTAACTTGTGGATTCAATAATTCTTAAATAGTAAGTCAATTATTATGAATTCTTTGTATCATTGTGGGTTTTCTTTCTTGAATATGGTAGGCTAAATCCACAACTAGGGTTGTGGGAACCATGACAAATCAATAAGATAGGCTAATATCGGGTAAATCTTGGAATTGATTAGCGTATATATCGTAGTAATCTTCATTATAATTTCTTCCTTGATGAGTCGATGCATTAGGATAAGCCTTTATGCATTACATGCTCGAAAGGGATGTTTTGATTTGGAAAAGAATTCTATGATGAAAATTTGGAGTTTTTAACTTAGTCTAAGTACTTGAGACCAAAAGATGAGAGTATTTCGGGATTGACAACAATGCTTAGCACGTATACGTTCTAAGACTGAAAGGTGATGAATGATATGCATCTAAGAAGGACTGAGAGGTGAATTATATGTTACATAACTTGTTACATCTCGTATACGTAATCATGAACGATTTTACAACTACATTCGGCTATCAAATTCGATGTCATGGGGAACACAATCCTAGCTTAGCATAAATTGTTTAAAATCTAGTAGTCCTTGCTCTCATTTATTACTTTATTTTAGTAACTTAGTTTGAAAATTCAACACCCCCTATTTACTTTATGCCCTCTTGTTTTAGGAATAGATGTTACATCTGAAAATGGTGCTAATAGATATATTCTCATACATTCCCTATGGGATCGACCTCAACTCTGGTTGAGTTCTTATATTTGATCAACGACTGCATTACTATTATTTTTGGAGTGTAAATTTAGGCATACCAAATTTTGGCACTATTTTCAGGGAATATGGTGAAGTAATAGTTGATTAGTTTCAATTTTTAGTTTGCAATACTAGTCCCTAATTTTACTTTTGTTTCTTGTTTTTGTTTCTTGGTAGGGAGCCGGCATTGCATGCTAAACACTCAAAGCAAGGGTGAAACACTTGTTCCCTAAGACCCCGAGCTTACTAAATCAATTCACAAAATTAATGCCCAAGAATGCAAAGTAGCTAGACTGAGAGAGTTGGCTGTGAACCCTGCAAGTGGGGGAAACAAAGGTTCTGGTGATGATGACAATGCTAGTGTCACGCCCAAAGTCTCATTAAGGCGGACTGGCACCCGTTGCCAATAAGGCCCAGGAGAACCAACCTATATCTATGCACTTTCTATACATATTATGAGAGATTTCTACATTCAACATGCCTTTAAGAAAGTAGAGAGTAATAACAAGTCAAAAGGAAATGCATATGGCTAGGATGTTGGGGCCACGGTGTCTAAAGTACGAGACATGAACCATACTTTAAATTACATGGTCTACAAAGCCTCTAGATAAGAAAAAGTATTTGATAAGGGTCAGGATAGGCCCCACCTTGGGTAGCTAGACAATACAAAAAAAGGTATAAGCTCTAGACACACAAAGCTCCGAAGCAACCTGGAGCTTGGTAACAACAGCTGGCTATCCTGTACTCCTACTGGGGAGATCTACTAGCACCTATACCTGTAGCATGAAATGTAGGTCCCCTATAAGGGACACTAGTATAAGATAGTGTACTGAATATATAAGGCAGGAAATATTATATATGAAGTAATAACTCAAATGAAACTATGCACTAGTGTAGGATAAGAGACCATCCCTTAGTTATACTGTGGGATCATGTACTTTATGTTCTTTTTATTACTTTATCTTTACTGTATAATCTGTGTACAACATGTACTACAAATGACCATCTAATTAGTGGTAAATCTATATCGGGATCAAACCTAGCTAGGCTTCTCCTTTAACCCCTTGGGCTATCCCCTATGATAGGATAGACCCTGGCTAGGTGATTCTTCCACACCTCGGGTTACCACCCATCAATAAGCAATATACGTTATCTTTTAATTACCTTTGAGATGATTCTTTTGGTGGTCATAATATTGGAGTTGTAGGACTGTAGATACAACATATGACACATAAATAATCACAAAAGACAACACCATAATGAAAGGAGTAAGTTACACAAATAATGAAATGCATAAGAGGTACAACAACATATGAACTTTATATAGTAGAACGAACTAGTGTATATTGTTACTCAACTATGTATGCATATTTGAAAGTGACTATGTATGGAAGCAAATGAACATGTGAAAGAATTGAGACACAGTTAATAATTGTGTCGGAGTTGGTAATTCCCTTTATGTGCCAAGGAGGGATTTATGTTTTATGCCAAATAATATGAAATCCAGTAGCCTTACATATCTCGCAAAACGACCTCGCTATTACCTCCAGATAACCTTCCTTTCCTCCAAATATATATCAAAAACATAGTAGGTGATAAAACTAGCATTAGCAGCCAATAGATACATCTTGGTAGCCCAATCTCATAAAAAAAACAACATACGAGCAGCAAGTGTATAATTGTAACCCGAGTATATTCTTTCAACCTTTCCACCATGAATCGTATTTGCTAATACAAATTCTCATATACATATCATGTGCATCCTTTTTCAGTGCCATAACATTCTTACAACAGCCCACAAAGTACAACACATAACAATTCTACACAACATACAAATAGGCGGTATAATGTTACATCCTTTCGCTATATTTCGACGTCAACAATCCTGAACCTGTTTCAACTTTACCTAAACTGTATCTAATGTTTTTAACACACAAAACTAGTCTTACAATAGGCCACAAATAGTGCCAAATTAGGTAAAGTTCATGAAATAACAATTTCCAATTATCATCTCACAAGTTTTTTTTATCAGTACAATTAAGATATTCTACAGTAAGTCATCTTTGCGGACTGTAACAGTAGTGAAATAGCCTAGTTACATTACTATCAAATCAAATTTTATTAAACACAAAAGTGTTTCTTTATAATACGTCCAACCAGGAAGAGGAAAGCCTCTTAATAACATGAAAAGTGTACTACAATTCTTAGGATACATGCTGTCCAAAATTTTCAGCACATGCATAATTAGCTTATTTCTCTGGTTTTTATAAACAAACCATACTAAGTGCATAAGTAGATTCAGTTACCTTTAAACTCAAGGTTTAGATCTTCTTTAGGATTCTTGTAAAGTTGTGAGGCCTATTTTTCACACTTTGAAAGAGAGCAAAGAATAACCAAGAAAGCAGATTTTTTTTGTCCAAGTTGAAGTGACTTTAGGGGGTTGCCTTCACCCCTTTTTAAATGACCTCTTAGCCGACTTACTTTTGATTTCTTAGCCTTACTATATTAATGTAGTGATGTATCTTATTGCTCCTATAACTTGGGCCTTAAGGGGCTCCAAATTGATGGGCCTTTGCTGCCCATTTTTCCCCCTTTCTCTTAGTTAGTTTTGGGCCCAAATTATCAAAAACATTGTGTTGTCTTTTGGATCTTTTAATATCCTTATTGGACTGAAAATATATCCCATTTATGATGCTAAATTATGGCCTAAAGTTACACCCTTAACAGGTACTTTATTCATAATCGGACTTGGATAAAATTCGACATCGGGCCTTATCTCCGTTTAGCTAGCAAATTTAAGCTAAGCAAGTAGGTGACTCACCAGCTAGCTTCCTAAGTCCTGCAAGCACCTCAATTCTATCACTTTGGTAAGGGCCATGATATCATCAATTTGACACAAAACATGTACACACTCGACCCTCTTAAGCGTTAGACACACACATCGCCTTATAATATGAGATTCAAGCACTTTTAAAAATGGGTGCTAATTTGACCAAGTCATATCATGTTTCATTTGTATAGTACTAGTATTGTAAGATGTGGGGTGTTACAGCTAGAAATAAGGTACCACCGACAACGCCACTTAGACAAGTATCACTATCCGGTGTGAGACCCTAAGTGCCTCAGCCGCCCCAAGCCATGAATGAGGATGATGAGGGTGCTGGGACCACTGGGGAATTGTACTTCCCCCACTACCCACAAGTGTTAAGTTCACTATCACTAGCACTATGTTGTAGATGCTATAGTTGAAAGGGTTGTTCAACGGATCAGCAACTGAAGATGTAAATTAGCATGTCCTAAATTTTCTGGCAACATGCCAATTGTCTGAGACTCCTAGGGTCAGTTAGCAAACAATTAGGTTAGGATCATTCCCATTGTCTCTTTTTGGTGTGGCATCTAAGTGGCTGAATGATCTTCCATATAATTCTATCCACACTTGGGGAGAGTTAAAGGAGGCATTCTTGGAGAGGTTCTTCCCTGTAACAAGATAGCTGAAAATCAAAGATGACATTGGTTCTCACAAGAAACTATCAAATGAAGCACTACATGAGACTTGGGAAAGATTCAGGCAGAAGCATAAACAGTGCCCCAATCATCTCCTCATAGATGAGCATTTGAAGCCAGTCTCCTATAGGTCCTGCAACTTTGTGACAAAGCCAATCATCGATGTTGCTTATGGGGGATCATACATGTTTAGGACTTCCCCAGACATAGTGGTGATCTTAGATCAGGTGGCCAAGAATAACATGGCATGCTACATTAGAGATAGAGATGTTTTGGGCTCATTTTTATGATGACTATGGAACAGGGACAAAAGGAGGAGAACGGGATCAAGACTTGGCCCACATGAAGACCTAACTGGACTTGTTGGCAAAGCGGTTCTTAGATGGAGGCACAGAAATAGTGAAAAATATAGACACAATGCGTAGGTACGATGATCAAGGGTATAATTATGATGAAGAGGCAAACTTCCTCGATAGACAGGGGGGTTACTGGCCATTCAACGTTGGAAACCAAGGTTGGAACTATGGTCGTGATCAGAACTATCAAGGAAATTGGCAGAATAGAAATGGATATAGGAATCGTGAGGTTAGAATAATGGTGGTAGAATCTCAAAATTTGAAGAGATGATTGCAGAGGTGCTTGACAAAGTTAAGTCCACTGAGGTAGGGATGTGAGATATAAAAGGGGAGATATCCTATGTTAGGAAGAAGGTCGACTCACATTCCACCTTAATCAAGCAATTAGAGCAGCAGATGGGGTAATTGTCAGCATCTATAAATTAGAGAAAAGTTGGGTTACTTCCTAGTGACACTATTCAGAACCCAAAAAATAATGGTCATTGTATGGTAGTAACCACGAGGAGCAGTAAGGTACTCTCTAACCCTATTATACCTAGTAATGCAGGTTTGGATGAAGCTAAAGGCAAAATGCTTAACCCCATGGAGGTGTATGTTGATGATTCACGTGAACAAGTTGAGGTGACACCAACAAAGCCTGAGGTTGCTAAAGAGCCTGAGGTGATACCAGCAGTAACCCAACCTCTGCCATCCATTCCTAATCCACTACCACTATTCCCACAGACATTGCAGAAGAACGTGGAAGATGGCAAGTTTCAAAAGTTCTTGTCCATGTTAAAGGAGATATCTATGAACATCCCTCTAGTAGAGGCACTTGAATAGATGTTGGGCTATGCTAAGTTAATGAAAGACTTAGGGACTAAGAAGAGGATAGCCACGATCGAGCCGGCAAACAACCTCGACTACTATAGTGCCACCACTACAACATCTCTTATGGAAAAGAAGGAAGATCCGAGAGCCTTCACTATCATGTGCACCATTGGATCATTAGATTTTGCAAGAGATCTCATTGACCTGGGTGCTAGCATTAACTTGATGCTAGTAGTATTTCATAGGTAGCTAGGCTTAGAAGCCCCCATACCTACTAATGTTGTTACTCATGGAAGATAGATCAGTGAAGCGGCCAGTGGGGATCTTGTGTGATGTACTGGTCTATGTAGGTAGGTTTAGCTTTCCTGTGAACTTTGTGATTTTGGACTGTCAGGTGGATTTTGAGGTTCCCATCATCCTTGGTAGACCATTTTTGGCTACTAGCAGAACATTGGTAGACGTAGAGTGAGGGGAGCTGACTTTCAGACTTAACACTGAAGAGGTGAAACTTAGTGTGTGTACTGCAATGAAGAGACCCAAAGAGGTGGCTATGATGTCCATCTTGGATATGGAGAAGGACTACCTTTTTGAAATCCCACTAGGGGAAACAATGAGTGTAGACATGCTAAGAGAGATGTTGATGAACTTCTCAGAGGATGGTATTAGCGGATATGCAGACACCATGAATGCATTGCAAGGTAGGGGAACTAGTCCATTTGTCCCTATAAAGTTGGACTTAGACCTACAGAATAGGTCTACGCCAGTAGCTAAACCTTCCATCAAGGAGCCTCCAGCTATGGGGATCAAGGAGCTACCCCAACACCTAAGGTATGTATTTTTTGGGCACTGACAACACTTTTCCTATGATTATAGCTACAGATCTTCATGAAAACCAGGTGGAGGCATTGTTGGGGGTCCTCCAAAAGTTCAAGCGAGATATTAGATGGACCATTGCTAATATATATAGGGATTCCTCCAGGAATATGCAAACACAAGATCAAATTGGAGGATAACTATGTGCCCAGTATTGAGTACCAGCGCAGTCTAAACCCACCTGTGCAGGAGATGGTGAAAAAGGAAATCATCAAGTGGTTCAATGCTGGGGTGATATACCCCATTTCTGATAGCAAGTGGGTCAGTCCAGTTCAGTGTGTCCTAAAGAAAGGAGGCATGGCAGTGTTCTCTAATGACAAAAATAAGTTGGTTCCTTTAAGACCTATAATAGTGTGGAAAGTGTGCATGGACTATCAAAAGCTGGATAAATGAACCTTGAAGGATGATTTCCCTATACCCTTCATGGACCATATGTTAGATAAGTTGGCAGGAAGAGGGTGGTATTGCTTCTTGGATGAATAATTGGGCTATAATCAGATATCCATAGCCATGGAGGATCAGGAAAAGACTACTTTCATCTGCTCATATGGTATTCGGGCTACGCAATGCCCTAACCACCTTCCAATATTATGTGTTGTCAATCTTCTCTGACATAGTTGAAAACACCCTCTAGGTACTTATAGATGACTTCCTTGTAGTAGATGACTCATTTGATAGATATCTGTTGAATCTTAGAAGGGCACTACAGTTTTGTGTAGAGGCCAACTTTGTGCTAAATTTGGAGAAATACCATTTCATGGTCAAGAAGGGGATAGTTCTTTTCCATAAAATTTTTGAGAAGGGCATAGTGGTGCATAAGGTGAAAATCGAGGTAATTGAGAAGCTACTGCCTCCCATATTTGTGAAGGGGGTCTAGAGTTTCCTTGGGCATGCAGGTTTCTATTGCCAATTTAGCAAAGACTTCTCCAAGATCACAAATCTGTTGTGCAAGCTATTGGAAAAGGATACAAAGTTTCATTATGATGATAGATATAGATATGCCTTTGAGACCTTAAAGCAAAAGTTGATTTCTGCACCCGTAGTGGTTGCACCTGATTGGGCTACCCCATTTAAGGTGATGTGTGATGCAAGAGGAATTATTGTGGGCATTATTCTTAGATAGAAGTGCAACAAAATTTTCCACCCCATCTACTACGCCAGCAAGACTCTAAAGGATGCTCAAAAGAATTATACAGCGATTGAGTAGGAATTGTTGGTCGTAGTATATGCATTCGATAAGTTTGAGGCTTACCTATTAGGCACCAAATCGATAGTTCACACTGACCATGCAGCCTTGAGGAGAAAGATACTAAGCCAAGGTTAATCGGATAGGTTCTCCCACTGCAGAAGTTTAACCTTAAGGTCCTAGGTAGAAAAAAATCTAAGAACCAAGTAGCAGACCATTTATCAAGGTTAGAGGATGAGTTAAGACTGAAGGATTAGTTTCACATAGATGATTCTTTTCCCAATGAGTAGGTATTAGCAGCTTCTGTTGACCTTATTCCTTGGTTTGCTGATTTTGCTAACTTTCTGGTGAGCAATATTATGCTAGAGGGCCTTAATCCTCACCAAAAAAAAAGTTTGTTTTTAATGTATGTAGATACTTCTAGTATGACCCATACTTGTTCTGAACATATGTTGATGGGGTTATCAGGCAGTGCATCCCAGAAGCAAAGATGTTGAGTATCATGGAGGCTTGTCACTCATCCATAGTGGGGGGTACCATCATGGGGCCAGAATGGAGAAAAAGATTTTCCAACGTGGGTACTACTGGACCACCTTATATAAAGATGCCTATGACTTTGGTGCTTGGGTATGACTAGTGCTAGCAAAAGGGAAAAATCACAAAGCACCAAGAGCAGCCCATGACCCCGATTCTTGAGGTAGAAATTTTTGACGTCTAGGGCATTGACTTCATGGGCCCATTTGTGAGTTAGTATGGCATGAAGTACATCCTGGTGGCAGTAGACTATGTTTCCAAATGGGTGGAGGTGGTTGCATTGCCAACTAATGAGAGTAAGAGTGTTCTCTAGTTTCTTAGGCGAAACATCTTTTCTCGACTTAGGACACCCAGAACTATCATCAGTGATGGGGGTTCACACTTCTGTAACAAGGGTTTCCATGCTATTCTAGCAAAATACTGCGGAAGAAGCACAAAGTAGTAACACCCTATCACCCACAGACTAGTAGATAGATTGAAATGTCAAACAGAGAGACCAAAGAGATCCTAACCAAGTTTGTGAATACCACCAGGACTGATTGGGTGAGAAATATAGATGATGCACTTTGGACCTACAAAAAAACTTACAAGACAACTATTGGTATATTCCCATGTTAGTTGGTGTTTGGTAAAGCCTGTCATCTACTCGTAGAGTTAGAGCACAAGGCCTTCTAGGCTTTGAAGAAGCTCAAAATGAATTAGGAGGAGGCTATGACTTGAGACTAGACCAGCTCAACAAGTTGGATGAGTTTCACCTCCACGCGTATGAGAGTGCAATACTGTACAAATAGAGGATGAAGATCCAAAATGGCAAGCATATTGCCCAATAGAGCTTTGGTGTTGGTGAAAAGGTATTACTATACAACTTTAGATTGAGACTCTTCTCGGGTAAGCTCAAGTTGAGGTGGTTTGGCCCGTACACATTTAGAGAGGTGTTTCCCCATGGTGCAATTGAGCTCAAAGTAGAAAATGGGCATCAATTCAAGGTAAATGGATAGAGGGTGAAGCAGTATTTGGGAATAGTGGAGGAGGCCTCAGTGATTAAGGTCTTGCTCCTTGATAAAGTCTGAGTACTCAAGATGATGCGACGTGCCGCGACGTTAAATCAAGATCTCCTTGGAAGGCAACACATGTATTATAATAGTTATGAAAAAAAGAGCTTTAATTTATGTGTCATGTATTTTCTTACTTGTTCACGAGTTCATGAGTATGCATACGGCTGAAGACCTAACTTAAGGCTGACATAGTCATAATTTGCTCTAAGGTTGATCCCACGTGCTCCTACACGGGCCATTACATGTTAGACAGCTCATATAAATGCTTATACAAGGTGTCCGAACTTAACCAATGAGAATTCATGCCTAAATTTTGCCAAGTGTTACCACGCGGTCATTAGACACAGCATGTATAAGCTTTGACAGCCCATTAGATGCGTCGTCTGGCATCCACATGCGTGAGTTAGCAGGGTCTGTCCAACATATCTAAGTATGGGTCAATGGCTAAATTTTGCCAAGTGTTGTCACGCGGTCATTAGACACAGCCTGTATAAGCTTTGACAGCCCATTGGATGCACTGTCTAGCGTCCACTCGCGTAAGTCAGCAGGGTCTATCCAACATATCTAAGTATAGGTAAATGGTTGACCAAATGGAGCGTGATGCATGTCACGACAGGCCATCCATGGAGATGACGTCGACCAAGAGGGACCAGGTAAATGCTTATTTGCTCAAAGTATGGAGGGATGGAAGGTCCAAATGGACCATGCCATGTGCAATAAGCTATGTGGCCGTCCTTGTAGAGGGTTTGACTGGTCAACTTAGTTGGCCAAGATGGTTTTAAATCCCTCTTCTTGCCTAGCAACCATTAATTATCCAACTTTCCCTTCTCTCTCTTCACCTTATGGCTCTTTCTCCCTCTCTCACATTTCCCTTCAAAATCCCTAAAACTTTTACATCTTCTTAGTGACGATTTGTGAATCAATTTCATGATTCATAGCTCAATCTTAGTGTGGGTCTCTACTTCTCCAAGAAAGTCTTCTTCTCCATTGTTGTTCATTAAAGTAAGAACTTAATGGCTCTATCTTCTAGTGTATCTTTTGGTGTTTGCATGTGTAGATCTTGGTTCTAGATCATTTCTTTCTTGGTTTAATACATCATAATATACATTGTTCATGTTGGGCATGCATATGGTGGTGAAAACCACCATTGTTGAGTTCTTAAATTCTAAAGCATGAAAGTGAGGATTTTTATTGCTTTTTAACATAACTTGTGGGGAAATTGACTTGTATATGCTACTGTGTTGATGAAATCATGATTAAGTGGGGTGAAATTGCATGAACTTGTATGTATGTACACGATGAGTTGAAAAATTGTCAAAGGGGGTTGGATGGCCGTTTTCATGGATCGTGTCATGTTTCACGAACCTTGTAACGGCCTATGACATGCCATCCATCAACCCCATGACCAAGTGAACTGGACAAGCCCTTTCACGGACTGTGTCTCATTACACAAGCCATGTAGGTTCTCGTTGACCTTGTTCCACCTAAATTACTTTACTTAGGTTGATTTAATATTAAGTCACTTATGTTCGTTAAGTGCAAGTACCCTGTGATAGACCAGGTGAAAGCACTCTTAAGGGTTATTGTCACTTTTATAGCACAGGGGAAGTCTGAGCACCCATTAGTGCATCAACCTGCCTGTTCAATAATTTCTAATAGAGTTTATTCCTTTGTAGCACTTGAAGATACTATGGGTCCATGTTGTAGCTTAGTCAGATGTAGTGATAGGGATGAGCCTGTGTCACGCCTCCATGACTCCTCAATCGTATTATCTAGCAATCAAGTTTTTAGTGACTCAGGTGATGACTCCTTCTGTCTATAGACAATGACTCCCCTCACTCTCCTTATACTATAAAGGCCCATGCATCAGGCTATCACAGGGCTACCCATTCTGAAGAAGGGGTTCCTTCCACAAGAGTTGACAAGGAGGCAGAAGACCTGGAATAGGAGGAGAATGCTTCGGCCCAGGACGAGCAAGGGCAAACTCTGGAGGCTAAGGGTCATGACACTGAGCAGGCAAATGAGATCAAACTCCAGGACAGTGATGACAAGGCTATTTGTTTTGCAATCTCCTGAATAACAGATCCTGAAACTACTAGGGCACACATTATCTTTCTAAGGGGCCGGTGTACAGTCCTAGGAGCTAAGGATATCTACACTAATGGACTTACAAAAGGTCAGTGAGGAACTAAAGTTACTGATGTAGCCATATGCTAATCAAGTAGTGTAAATGCCCTCATAGAAAAGAAGCCCCTCTTACTTACTCAAGAAGCATTTAGAATTTAGGGACTTAGGAAGCATTCTCACTCTCATAATTGACATTCATGCACATTGACTTACACCATATGTTTGCCTCTATACTCATCTTCTGTCTTAGTGATAAAGTGGATTTTGATCACTTTAGGACTTATAGGCTTGTAACATAGGTTCAGTAGGCTTTGGTATGGCAGTTTAGGCAAGTAGTGACTAAAAGCTATCCTTGAACTATGATTACCAACAGTTTTTCTTTCATAACCAACCTTTTTCAATAAATTCACCCTTATTCTCCTGTTTCAAACTTTTTCTCAAGTGCTTTTTTTTTTCTATTTTCAGTTGTGCCTTATTTCTGAATTCAATTCTTGCTACTTTTTCTCAATTCAAGGCACTTTTCCTTTTCTTTTTCTTTACTCGGCTCATGATTTTTTATTTCTTTCTTTATTTCCCAACTCACCACCTCATTGTCATTACTTTACCATAATAAGGTTCACCCTCAACTTAGGCTTTTAGCCTCAATTACGATTCACAGGTCCAAGACCAGGGCCAATATCAATTTATTTTATCAAACAAGGTTAAGCTAGCAAGGTGTCAAGAAAGAATGAGTACATGAGAAGCTCAAAAATTTGGAACAAGGGATTCACTTACTCATTTGGTGGGTTATTTAGGGTAAATGTCGGTTCACTCAAAGAACAAAGGCCTAAGATCCTTTCCATATCAACCACATCACCAAACCAATTTTAGAGTAAGAAGGCAAGTTCTGAGTCCATACAAGATGCATGAATGCAGCAAATAAGCTCACAACACACATATCATTGCACCGACAATCAGGTATAGACTCACAAGTCATGTTTCAAGCCTTTTCTTACCTTCACATTATCAGACCAAACATTACTAGATACCTAACATGCATGAATGTGTCAATAATCACAATCTCAAAGAACTTTTTGAGGGTACCCAATTTTTCATCAAAACTTTAAAAAACATCTATAGACTATGTAAATACCAACAGATAATACTACTATAAATTTACACATCATTTACACTACCTAAACATACCAGTTTAATAGAAAATTAAACATCCACAAGGGAAAAGAAACACGACATGAAAACCTTGGGATCAAAATTAGGGGAAGTTATGGACTTGAGGCTACTCAGACTTCACCTTAATCCATAACTTTCCACACCCCACCAAAATAGGATACTTTGTCCTCAAAGTAAAGACAAGAATAAAGACAAAACACAATAATGTAGAAATATATGCATACATACATTAAAAACCAAAAACTAACATCCAAAATATAAGTAAAAAAATAACATCCAACATAAAAATATTTAAACACATCAAAAAATTAACATAATAAAGATCTTCTAACAATAGAACAAAGTATCCATAATGACAAAATAAGAACTGGGGTCAAAAGAAATCAAACAACATGGTGTATAAAGCACCAGTCTCTGGTTGGTTTGTAGGGTCCTGCAGTACTATATCCTTCTCAGTACTTTGGGTTGCAGTTGTACATGAACTACCCTCTCCTTGTGGATGTTGCTGCTCCCTATGTCAATGTATGGCTACCAAGAGAATCCACTCCTACACAACATCTTTTGGTATCGGCTCCTCCATTGGGGTTGTTGGGTCATCAGGTCAAGGCCTCTTCTGGCTCACCTCTGGAGCATCTGTCTCAAGAGGCCTCTTTCCATGAGCATGCAGGTGCTCATCTAGCCAATCAAACACCTCGACGCCCATCGGTGCTACCTTTGGGACTGCAACAGGGCTACTAACATAGGCCGACTTTGATATTGGACAACTCCACAGTCATCGCACTTATATCAGCTAGACTAGCACCCTCAAGTCTCCGCTAGTCTCTTGCCTCAAATGTATCGACTCAGGCATACACCGCTCTGACTCTCTCATCTACCAATCCATGAGTGAATGCCTTTATCCTCTCCTCAGTGTCTCGTATAGTCTGATCAACCCATAGCCAGACCTGTGCTGATAAAGCTTGAAGCCTAGACTTTATCATAGCTACCCTGCATAATAATACTTGAAACAAAATAGCAGAAATATTAGAATCAACCTATAAAGTAGCTGGTGCTAGTGTTAGATTACTGCAGGATGGCGTGGACTCAATCTCCACAGCTAGTGTGGGCTGTATAGTAACTGAAGTAGTGTCAGTAGCAACTGGGGTAGTTCGAGTAGTAGCTGGAGTTGAACCTTGAGTCTGAGGCTCTATTGGGAATGGATTTGGGATTAGAGGGGAAAATACGCTTTGTAGGGCCATCGGGTTCTCATCAACCTTTATTAGGAAGGGACCCATGGTATGTAGGGCCTTTGCATGTGGATCCAAGTGCAGAGAAACAAGCACCCCTGCCTTATTACACTGTCGATGTATTAGGATCGAAAAAGGTAATAAAGTCTGAGTACAAATTACCAACTCATGGATCAGTTCGGCCATGACTCGTGCCTGATCGATATCATAACCAACCAAAATACTAGCTAGTAGTATATCCCTCTCTAGGTTGATCATATTATCTATAAAGGTGGGTCTAATACACTAATAGATAATAGACTACCAACACTTGGCTCTGAATTAGAGGTGGGATTTCATGATCTGAGTAGTGTGGTTTGTGACCTATATAGGTTCCACACCCTACTCGCATATCTAGCTGGCTATCCACCTGAGCAACTTTGTCTTCATATCCACATTCTTCTCGCTCACTGCTTTCCTCGTTTTAGCAATTTTAGCATCATGCTCTGCGGTGGAATGAGGTACCATGTAGTTTACCCCAAAATAAACCCTTCTGATTGTCTCCTCTAAAATATTAACAACTTCACCCAACACTAGAACTTCTCACAACTTTGGTTGCTCTATGGGCTTCTTCCCTTGAGGCGGATCTTGGAGAATAGTGTCATAATAGGCAACATGAAATTCTCATACTAGATATGGGGCATACTTTCCCAACTTTTATGACAGCCATGCAAGTCCATGATGGTTGATCTCTGTGTCCAGGTCAGGTACTCTACTCAATCCCAAATCATTGAGTCTCAATTCCTCATGAAATTGTCAAATTAGCCTCCCTGGACCCTTTGGATCCAACCCTTTATCATATATCTCCTGCATGCCAAGAACACACAATCTAGTATTTCTGGGGTTAGTAGAACTGACAGTGGTAGTGGGATCCGTCGGCAGTTGAGAACTAGTCTCCTTAAGATAGGTATGAGATGACTCAACCCCGATTTTGAAAGTGACCGGCCTTCATTGCCCTCCTCTTCAGACTGAGAGAAAATGGTAACTTCTGTTGGTATTAGTGCAGCACGGGCTCGAGACTGAGGAACATTGGCTCAGGTTCTATCTGGACTCTGTGAACTTCCAGAGTGCCCTCAGATATTCCATCATCAGAGGGGTTATCCCTCATCTGTCTTCTCTATGCTTTAGTGGCCTCTTTTCTAATCTTTGGAGCCATATAACCTAAAATGTTAACCCTTAGATATAACGTGAGCACTATAATGTTTGAAACAGATAGAAACTGCAAGGATAAATTAATAATAGAAATTTAAACACTAAGAGAAAACTCAAACACAGTGCACTGAATCAACTGTAGATTTGCAAATATGAGTGCAGTTACGACTTATAGGGTGACCTACAAGTCGTACACTGGCTTCGTACAACCAATATGCTTAAAAAAATGTTTTTTGATCTCAAGTATGAGGGACAGTTATGACTCGTAGAATGGCCTATGAGTCATAGTTTGGGGTCACACCTATTTCCAGAAACATTTTTAATAACTCGGATAAGCTTACGAGACCCTCACTACGAGTTATAGCCGGTACTACAAGTCATAGGTGGGTCTCGTATGAGAAATATGAAGGAACCATAGGTGATTAGTCCTTGCTACAAAGGACCACAATGACTTGTAGGGGAACCTACGAGTCGTTTGAGTGACTTATAGCTGAAAACAGAAGACACTAGCAGTGTCTTTCATTTTCTCATGCAAAGCACAAGCTAAGCACACAATTCAAAATACTTGGCACGTAAGATCTAAACAAAATATTTGGCATATAAGAAATCCCTCAATGTCATCAGTAAAGGTAAAACAACCATTATCCCTAAGAGTCGAAGTTAGTTGCACATTATGTCAAGCACAACGAAAATACTATACTTTCCAAGCTCATACTTGATATCTAGAAGATGTTCTATAGAGATGCAATTGACATTCAGACCATTTCAATCAAGTCGAATAGGTTAAGGCATATGAAACAAACCCACACCTCCTAAATTCCAAATTTGACAACAATTCATTCAATGGTTGGGCAACAATTAAGAACATTCCATGAAACAATAAGCTTCACATTTGCAATTACCCACTCAAGAATTTGAATAAAGTTTGAATCACAACAAGACTTATCTAAGCATAAAAGCCCTAGGTTTCATCTCTAGATCAAAAATCACCACATTGCATGATTATACATGGTTAAACTAAGAATACACCCATCCAAGGAATAAGCTCAATATAAAAGAGTGCTAAATTTAACCACAAGGCTTACTGATTGATCAAAGAATTTAACCAAAGCAGAGAGACTAAAAAAACACGCCAAAACCCTAGAGAATAGTGACTTCACCAGAATCCTTGCTAGAAAATGACACAGGTAGCCGGGATTTTGATAAAAAAAGAGAAATACAAAGATGGGTTTGGGTGGAAATCACTGGACTTAGGGTTTAAAAATGAAATTAGGGGTCAAATGTAATTTGACCCCTTCTATATGAAAATTATGTCATTAAAAAGATACTTATTGGGGCAATGAGACCCCAAATATGAGTCATAGGTTGTCCTTCGCCTCATAGGTTCCAATCTCGTAATGGACCCAACACTTGCAAAAATTTAGGAATCATACTTGGGCATTGTGAACCCCACGTATGACTCATAAGAGACACTATGAATTGTAAGGTTGGCTCGTAGTGTATATGCCAACATCAGATACTCACTGTCTCCCTCTACAAAGCATGACTATGAGTCATTAAGCTCACTACGACTCATAGGCCTGCTCGTAGAAGCTGCTCCATATATTATTTTCTTCAACTCTATAGGTTTTGGTCTATCCCTGCAGATCACACTAGAAGATATACCAATGTCTAGAACAATGCAACTGAACCAATACCTCATCACATCAAAATGAACATCAAACTACTACCTAGCAATTCAAACAAATGACCTAAATTCAAATAGTCCAAAAACATAAGAGATACTTGGGTTGCCTCCCAAGAAGCGCCTTGTTTAGTGTCCCTGCTCGACCATACCATCATGGATAATTAGACTTCTCCATGAGTTTCATCGCTACTCCTTCTATTCCTCCTTTGCCCTTCCTGTAATACCTCGAGTTTCTCAGCAAGTTGCTCTATCCTATCACCAAAATTTTGCATTGACAAGATTTGTTATTCCACTATGTATTTAATTTTGAGAACGTCAAACTTTATCTTACTAATAATGTCATCTTGCTCATTGACATTGATTGGTACATGTTCAAGCACATGCTCAATCCTTGTTAGCTTATCAATGATGCAATGCTGGGGCGGTAACCTCGGCCAATTTGATACATTCTCACTTTTGGGTTTACCTAGGGCTCTATTCAATGCACTAGTGGATGGTCCGCCCTGTCCTTGTAAGGGTTGGTAGACTTGGGCAAATACAGATAGCTTGTCCATATACTTAGTTATTTCATTAAATGGTCTTCTTAGGAACTCCTAATAATCCCCTCCAAACAATGCGTCAGCATGCCCTTGTTGCTCAGAGATTAGTGCTTGGTAGAAACTAGCCGCCAATTCATCATTTGTCAGACCATAGTTTTGACTCATTGGCAAGCACTGCTTGCATCTTTCCCAAGCTACTAGCAAAGGTCATCTTGGCACCCTTTTGAAATTGCAGCTGTTGTTCTGTATCTTTTGCTTGTTGGACTCTTTATGTAAGTTCATAAGGAAGACTCTATATACCTCCCCCCCAGTTAGAACAAACATCAAGTGGGAGAAGTGACCACCATTCCACAGCTTCACTATGGAGTGTCATGGAGAAATCCTAAAGAGCCATGGCCTCCCAAGCAGGATGTCTTGTCCTAAGAACCCCCCTCAACGTTTAAGTAAAATTTTATAGCTGAATTTAGGGGTCGTCGGACTCTTTCCCATAGAATAGGGCTGCCTCTACTAGGTTTCCCACAAGTTGTTTGCAATGTAGAACTTTTGCTCAGTCATAGTGCCAGCCAACCTACACTTAAAATCAATTAACAAAAACAAAAACAAAAGTAAAATACACAAGAATCTAGCAATCAACACTAGAACTAACTAATGGTGAAATCAAGTCAAAACCTAGAATATTCCCCGGTAATGGCACCATAATTTTGATGATGTTCTTGCTCCAATAAGAAAGCAGTCATTGTCAGCAATTAATCTAATCAGAGGTTAGGGTCGAATCCACAGAGAATACAAGGCTTGACTATAAAACATCACTACTAATCATTTTAAGCATTCATAACTACAATCTCTAAATGGGGGGATTTTTGTGATTCAAAATCAAAATAAAATAAAATAAATACTAAACTATATGTGAGGAAACACTCAATTTTAGGGACAACTTGGGAATCATGATCCCCATGATTCGTTTACTCAATTTCCATAGATAACATAACTATAATAGGAGATTCACATGCAAGATAGTAACTTAGGTTCTTCCAACCTTCTTGTAAAGGTGAAAGTCGAATTTCACCATGGTACTTGGTTGGTCACCACAGCATGCCAACTAACTGTTACCTATTGTCCAGTCAACCTCCCCTTAGTCAGGCTTAGTTGATTAGATGAGAACACATCAATCGAATCCTTTCATCTATTTTCCTTTTACTATTCATCACTACCTTAGTCGGGATCGTGATAGTAGGCGGGGTTTGGTGTTGGCCACCACCAAACAACAATCAATATGAAGGGAATTAGATAATACATGCAAAATCCTAGTCACAAAAATGTAATAAACCTAGGTCATACCAAGTCAACTACCCATGGTTCTCACAACTCCAAGTTGTGGGGTTTTAGCTACTCATAACTAAAGCAAAACCAATAAAAATGCAAATACAAGGCATAGCTGAGAGTTTCACCAAAAGCAATGAAAAGTGTAGCCACCACAAGTTGCAAACCCAAAAGCTTGATAGCTTGGCAATGAGTACAAAGCATGATCTACAATCCCCAAAATGGATTTTCCAAGAGAAAATAATAAACTAAGCTAAAACCCTAAAAGATTCTTAAGAGAATATCCAAAGGCAAATTCTATGTTCTAAAATCTAGAATCTCATAATAAAATTGTAACTAAAGATATTTATAGTGTTTACAAAATAACCCTAAAAAATTCATAGAAAAGACAGTTGGCAACTGGTACACGTCGTAGGTACGACTCGTAGGGTGACCTATGAGTCATAGTCGGTGTTGCATATTAGGTTCTTGGCATTTTGGAATCAACTGGTACGCCCACTGGTACAAGTCATTTCTTGGGCTATGACTCGTATTATCCTCTCGTAGTATAGGCCTTTAGTTTTTGGTCTAACATTTTAGCTCTCTGATTCTTGCTACGAGTCCACCTGTACGAGTCATACTGTAAATTATGACTCAAAGGATGGCTTCGTAGGGTTGACCTCCACTTAGATGATTTTTGAGTTTTTTGGGTTTCTTACTATGACACACCCTACGACTCGTAGCTTGGGCTATGACTAGTAGGTAAGCTCGTATGTCCTATGCTTCCGCAAAATCTATAATTTTTTTTCAAAATTATGCCAACCTAACTTTTCTGCAGAACAACACAAAAGCACAAAAAAATTATTAAAAAACGCATTGACAACTCACTAAATCCCTTATTTTAGGCATCAAATGTGTTGTACTTTGACAGCACATCAATTTTGCATGTGGTCTAGTCTTATTTGCAGCAGGTGTTAGACCTATGTAACAAAGTCTTTCTTAGTCAAAACACCACATTGTAGAGCCAAGTCAGCACTTTGGAGGGATACTTTCATAACATGTTCGGGAGTATGACTAGGGATGAAATGAGGAATCTGGAGCATAAAGGCTCAGATTGCTAAGCTGACTTCACAGTACAAGGTCCCTACACTGACCCCGCCTCTAGAGTCATGGACGAGCCTATTTAATATCCCTGGGGCATCAATTATGGATGAGATATGGGGCGTTCTACCTGCCCTATCTAATTAACCCGCACCACCCACTGATCAGCCCAGGAGAACGGACAAGGGTAAGCAACGCAGCCACCAAAAAAGTCCTCCCCGTGACCAATAGAAGGAAGAAGGGTAGCAGATGCATAAGGCCGCTAGGGCCCAGCTCTAAGCAGCAGCTGAACAGGTAGAACGAGAGCGGCTGCTGAAGAGGCGGCACGAGTAGAAGCCTCCAGTAGCTCCTTTGGACCTGGTGATCCACATGCTGATACAAACCCCCAAGAGGGTCTGGTCCCACTAACAGGACGCCTAGGGCATCCTAGGTATGTCATATCCCGTATCTATTCATTTACTCATGTTATGGTATAGTAAGGACACTACACTATCTTTTTGGAGGGGGTAGGGCATACTGCCACTTGAGAGTTTTTCTTACCATGGTTCTTTTCTCTCAAGTGTATTATCTAGTAGAACTGGTATGTTTAGGTCGTAATGTTTGTATAAATATAAGTGTTCACAGAAGTCTAGGGTAGCCCTTGTGTTGATCTTTGTAATTTCTCATGTTGACAATGTTAAAGTTATATGTGTTTGCATCTCACCCTGACTAACTTGTACGATTGCTGGTAAGTATTGCGTGTGTATGGTTGGCATTCTGATGAATGAGCATGTCTATGTGATTTAGTACTAATTAGTGTAGAAGATGTATATGTGAGCTGATTACATAACTCAGTCAATGCATTTGTGAGATAAAACTTGCCTGGCTATTCCTATTGAAATGATTGAATGACAGGATCAGGAGGTGATCTTAGACCATTGTTGTTGAATAGTCACTTAGCCAAAAATTGACCAACTAAAGGATTTCCTTCTTGAACCAAAAGTTGAGCCTAAATCAACCTTTTGTTTGTAATCACCCAAATTCACTTCCTCAATCTATTTGTTATCTCTGTTTTGGCCCTGGTCTCTCCAAGGACATTGTGAACCTTTGCCTAGGTTAAAAGCCTAAATTTATGGTGGCTTATATTGTCTCTGGTCCCTTAGAAAGATATTGTGAATCATAACCCAAGCCAAAGGCTTAAGTTGAGGGTGGTTTGTGCAGAGAGAACAGAAAAATGAGTGTAGGAAAGAATAAAGTGATAAAAGGAGAAAAGGAAATGGGTGTGACCATGAGCAAATTAATGAGTGAAAAATAAAAAGAATAAAAATAAGTAAATGAGCATGGAAAACACTTTTTGTACTATAGAAAGTTGGAAAAATAGCGGCAAGAAATGTTGTTGACCAAAAAGCAAATGGCTGAGTCAAAGAAAGTGTCTGGGAGAGACTGTTTAGTCACTTTAGTCCTAAATATACCGAGCTCGAGCCCGAGCCTATGCTACAAGCGACAAAAGTCCTAATGTGATCCTAAAAATGTTGTTAAAGAGTTAAGGTGGTGAAAATAAGGGCAAGTTTATATCGATACGTATGTGTCCAGTGAAAGTCATTTTTGAGAGTGAGTGACTACATTCTAGTCTCTATTTTATATGCTTACGTCGAGTGTGAGACTTCATTGTGGTGAGGGCAGTATCTTTTACATTAATTGATTGCTAACTCAACTAGGGTGTCTTTATTCCTGATCATATGTGGACTGAACATGCATGCATGATGTTTGCCTTAATCTTTGTGAGTCCATTCGGGGTGTGGGCACATTTTTAAACTTGTTAGCGAGGCATATGTGTTGAAAATTGTGGGACGATCCATAGTCTAAGTGAGCATTTATATTTATGCATTGTTTGGTTAAGTCGTTGATGCTTGAGGACAAGAAATCATTCTAAGTTTAGGGTGTTGATGATTCATAGAAATACAACTCTTTTAACGCCTTAAACATAGGATTTTTGTGCGTTCTCAAGCAAATTTGTTATTTTGATTTTCGTTTTTGTTGTTTTTCAGGAATGATTATTGAGACATGGATAAAAGGACAAATGAAAGTAAAATGAATGAAAAGAATCCAAAGTCTTGGGTATTCGGAAGCGGCACAGGCAACTAGAGAAGAAATAATGCCAAGTGAAGGTCCACGTGGACCTCCACAACATGTGTGACAGTCCACGAGTCATGAGGTCCATTGTGGCCTCACAGTTGGCAAATTTGGGATGGCACTGCAGTGCGATGTGATGGCATTGCAGTGAAATATGATGGCGTAGTAGTGAAAAAAGTCTACAACAAGTGTCACGACATACTAAATAGCCCGTTGGGCGTGACATAGGCCATACAATGCCCCGTCAAAGTGACGTGAAGGCATCACCATCAAAAAATAAGCAAAATGCATTAAGGGGAGCTAAACGGAGTGTGTCACGGGCCGTGTGACCAACCACGGTCTATGACATAAGTGTGTGAGGACGAATGGAGCGAAAAAAGTTAAAGGCAAGGCAGATGGTCCTTGAAATGGACTGTCAATCTCCACACAGACTATTTACCTACTCGTTGATGAGTAATATAGTGAAGCAAGTATGTCCAATATCCATTCTTGACATTTGGAAGCCAAGTATGCCCAAACGGACCGTTACACAGTCCGTTCAGCGACTCACGGTCCATTTAGTAGCGCCTTGCCATGTCTATTTTGATTTTTCCTACTTTAGTTTGGCTTAGATTTTCTTTGTATATAAATAGTTATTTTATTTCATTCTATACTTAGTCTTGGATAGCTAGAGATAGAAAACATTGAGAAACACTATTTTCCTTGAGATTTCACGAAACTTTAGGATTTTGCGTATCTTATTCAAGATTGCGACTCGTGGATTCATTGATTCTTTAATAGTAAGTCAATTATTATGAATTTTTTGTATTATTGTGCGTTTTCTTTCTTGAAATGCTAGGCTAAATCCACAACTAGTATTGTGGGAACCATGACAAATCAATAAGATAGGCGAATATGAGTTAAATGTTAGAATTAATTAGCATATATATCGTAAAAGTATTCTTCATTACAATTTCTTCCTTGACGAGTCGACGCATTAGGGTAAGCTTTTATTCATTAGATGCTCGAAAGGGATGTTTTGATTATGAAAAGAGCTCTACGACAAAAATTTGAGGTTTTTAACCTAGTAGAAGTACTCAAGACTGAAAGGTGAGAGTATTCCGGGATTGACAACAAGAGTTAGCACGTATGCGTTCTGAGACTGAAAGGTGATAAACGATATGCATCTAAGAAGGATCGAAGGGGGAATTAGATATTGCATAACTTGTTAGTTCTTCTATACATAATCATGAACGAGTTTACCACTAGATTAGGCTATCGCATTAGATATCATTGGGGACACAATCCTAGCTTCGCATAAATTGTTTGAAATATAGTAGTCCTTGCTCTCATTTATTACTTTATTTTAGTAATTTAGTTTGAAAAACCAACACACACACACAGCCTTACTCTATGCACTCTTGTTTGGGGAATAGATATTACATCTGAAAATGATGTTAATAGATATACTCTCACGCGTTCCCTGTGGGATCGACCTCAACGCTGGTTGAGTTTTATATTTGATCAATGACCGCTTTACTATTCCTTTTGGAGTGTAAATTTGGGCCTATCAATTATATAGCAAAATATACAAATACTACAAATTGTATAGCAAATAAAACAAACGTTGTGAATTTTATAGGGAATCATACAAACGTTGTGAATTGTATAGCAAATTATATAAACTCTATATAAACGATGTGTATGAATTTTATAGTGAAATATATAAATTGTATAGCAAATTATACAAACGTTGTGAATTGTATAGTGAAATATACAAACACTGTTATAACTATAGTTATGAAATGTAATTACCTAAATTTTTAGCTATTTTGACCTATTACATTTCAGGATTAAGCTATTTTTGAAAATTCCTCTCTTAAATGGGAGTAGCTTTTTAGGCAAGAGACACATGATAGTTCTTTTAAAATAAATAACCTCATCCTTACTAAAACAAGTGTATGATCGTTGAAGTGGAGTATTTTATTTTGATAATTGCCATGACACCCTTCAACTAATAATAGAACTTAGATTGCAAATGGCTATTTACTATTTACTTTTTTTTCTTTTATATCAAATCAATAAATCATTGTTTTTGCAGGGTTAGAGGAGTAAAAGCACCGTCGTGGATAAATTGGAAGAAATAATGTTATTATTGTGTTGATGGACATTATAATTGCACAAGAATGAGTCACTTAGCTAAAAGATGGTCGTAACTGCTAAACTTGATATCTAACATCCTTGATTAGTTGCCTCTAGCATGTTTCACCTCTTTTATATCTTTTGTAATTTCAATATATATTGAGGGTAACAAGGTCCAATGAATGTTCATCATAAAGATTTAGCTATTATTAATAAGTGATTTGTTTGTTCTATTGAGAAAATGAAAAAAGAACTAACAAAAGAAAAAACTCCTATCGAGCCATCATAAAGCACCAGATAAACATTTTATTTAGCACCTAAGAACTAGATGAAATTGGTTTTATTAAAAAAAGAAATAACATTCAATGGCAAAATACTAGACAATAATTAGTTACTACTAGAGCCTAATAACAGTTAAAATAATAATAAATAAATCACCATTGAGATGGACTTGGTAGAGGTTCAATATGATCAAATATATCCAAAGGGAAGTCATCAACGAAGCTATCTCGAATAAGGGAGTTGTCAATTTGTCTCTTCACAAATGGGATTTGCACATTATCAAAATCATGTCCAAAATCATCTATGAAGTTAGGCATGATGGACAGTTCTTGATTTTCTAGTGGCAGTGCGCAAAGTCAGTTTGGATGTCTAAAGATTCTATTCCAAGATTCTTCTCATCGTTAGGAGTACTCGTGATGTCAAGTTGATGAAGCATGTTTGGTTCAAAAGCAATTGAATTTGGATTTATCACTAAATCTAGCAAGGAGACCACCATCTACTGGTTGATCATGTCAGACTTATCAATATAGAATGATGAGCAAGACTGTGACTTGAACAATGACTCTTCTTGTTCTATTGATGAGCTCAATTTAGGTGCCTGATAAAAAAATCCGCGACAAAGGTCATCTACTCAAGCTATGAGAGAAGAGACACTACAGAAAAATTATTATTTTTCGCTGAAAAATATTTACTGATAACATATATTTTGATTGAATTAATGAGTACAATCATGGACGAATCTACTCTTTGTCGAGGGGTGTCATACGTTGGACTGGCCACATATATTTTAATTGAATTAATGAGTACAAATATACAATATTTTGATATCATTAAACTAAGTAACTGACAATAACGCGTGCTCTCTCTCTATATGAAAATATATGACGTTACAACTTTACCTAGTCTCTTTTTTTTATAGGAAAGAAATCTCTTCAACATCATAATAAATTATTTTAAATTTTTTGTAGGGTTTGGGTGGGGTAGTCTGAGAATACAATAAAAACAAAAGCATCCATCACCCTTGTGACCAAACAGAAAGAATGACAAACACAAATTTAATGAATTACCTCAAATATCGTGGGAGGTTCTTGAACATGAGAATTTTGGGTGCTGTTATTTTGAGGCTGTGGTGTTGATGATGTTCTCAAAATCCTAGCCAACCTCTTCTGTCGACTACTCCAAAAATGTTTAGCATCATTGTCAGTTCTCCCTAGCAAATATGTAGCAATTCTTGCCCATTTGTTCTCAAAATGTCCCTTTAATTCAATCACTGTCCTTTCTTCCTCTCCAGAAAATTTCACTCCACTTTTCACCAGAAACAATTATCAAAAGTTAAAAAAAGAAACAAAGAATTATCAGCAATTAACGTCTCATTGTAATGTAATATTTTGTTTTTTATTTTTGTTTTTATAATTGTTATTTGTAATTTTTTTTTGGAAAGAATATGAATATCAAGATAGGAGATTTCAACATCATTTCGCTTCAACATAGCTCTCTTTAAGAGATGGAAGAGAAGAGATGCACGGGTAAAGTATAATTTTTACTTGCTCAATTCAAACGTAGAAAAGGTAAAGAAGAAAAAAGAACTTTTTACCTAATATTTTTTTAGGAATAAAGTGATACCTCTTTTCATGAATATAAAGTAATATCAAAACTCTAAAAATAGTGAGAATTCATGAAATGAAAAAATCATTGTAAAATTGTGATTTTTGCATCTATGAGAAATGCTCTAAAAAAGAGTATTATAGGTGTGTATATATATATATACACACACTAGACTTACTGCACGTGCATTGCACGTGTCTGTCAAGTCTTTTGAATCTCTTTTACAAAATTTCTTATTTGTTTTACTGTCAATTTGTTTTCCAATGTTAGCATAATTAGAAAGTAACTAATTGAGCTCGAATTCATATTTGTGGCCGATACATGATAATGTTGTGCTCCAGTCATTGATGTGACTTTTTAATTTGATCGAGAAATTGTTGAAAAGCTTATACCGTCGTAAATTAATGAAGTATTTAAGTCTGGGGTGACTTGAAGGACTCACTTTGTTAGACTTGGTCAACGTGTGTTGTTGCGGTCGGTGTAAAACATAAACTATTTGGGTTGGCAAAGAGTATGGCCAAATGACATGCTTTAGTAACTATGATGATGTATTGAAACTATTTAATAACTTTTGATACTTGTTCGTTATTCCAAGAACAAACAATTAGCGCAGGGAATGCCCAGTGTTGATCGATTTATCCGTCCCTTAATCATCTTTTTAACTCATTTATTAGCCAGTTGCTAAAAGTTATACAGGGTGATGTTTGGCTGCAAGAAATGTGTTGGCATCTGAGGTAATTTAATCACCACTTCAAATAGGTGGACAGAATTATATATGGATGATAAATTACGAAGTTGTTATTATTTGATATTACTGAAATATGTACATGGGCATTTGTTCAGGGGTATTAGCCATATATGATTTAGTAATTTACTGACACTATACCCATAAGAGTAGTCTTGCAAGTGGTAAGTTAGAAAGAGTTATACATGAACAACATCAATTTTGAACGTTTTTAAATTGTTGGCTTTCCAAAAGTCATTGAACCTTGAATTTGGTTTCAAATATTATATTTGATGTTGTTCTTTAAAATTTATACAGTTAAATCACAGCGTCTACTTATTATTGATGTTAATATCAACTCTATAAGTATATTATGTCTTTGAGTATAATGATTGTTCCTTAACTTTGTCACATAATCATGATAAATTTAAACATCAAATGTGAACTTTTCCTTTATTTAATAAAAATAAAAAATATAGCAAACTACAGAATGATTAAAAAAAATCTTGACTACAAGATCTCAACAGATTTGAACAGTTTTGGTGGGGGGTTTTCAGGTTCTTTTTTTTTCAAGGCTTGTTTACAAAATGGTTTATTTGCTCTAAATGAAGGGAAATGAATCCACTGTACTGAGTTCAAAATTCAGGGACAAGGCAAAAGAGACCATACAATTCTCGCAAATTCAGTGAAATTTGCATGGAAGTCGTTAACCATGCGACCTATCTTGTCCCATGAAAAGAGCGCTTACTCAAGCAATTATTCATAAATATTATACATTGTGTTTTATGCTCGCAGAGATTTCAAAACAATTCATGCTTTCTTGCAATGGTTCTGAAGCCACTCCATTTAACGCTCTGTGGCCTCTCTAGCAGCAATCCAATAGCTTGGTCCCCAAATTAGCTGAGAGCAAATGCCAAGAGCTCTTGATACACCAAAAAGGGCTGTATAATATCTTGCTTCAGTTAAACCAAAATGGTTCAACAATACACCACTGTGGGCATCAACATTTGGCCAATGGTTTTTAACTTTGCCAAGTTCTGTAAGAATCAGAGGAACAACTTCTTAAAGTAGTGAAACTAGTTGAAACAGTGGTTGTTCAGGCAAATGCTTCATAGAAAACTCTCTGGCATGTATATCATGGATCAGTCTTTCGCAGACCTCCATGTCCAAAATCAGGGAAAACCGTGTCACTGTTCAATGTTTTCCAAATGTAGTCTTTCAATTTCTCTTTGGAGATGTTCTCCCCACACTCTTTTACAAGAGATTGTATCCATAGCAAAATTTCCTGATTGGCTAAACCATTTAGTGGTCTGGCAAAACCATGTAAAGCAGCACCAAAGGAGAGGTAAAGATCTGACAAAGCACTGGCAACCAAGTGACCAGTATGAGCACTGACATTACCACCTTCATGATCACAGTGTATCGTGATATTGAACCTCATAAGTTCATGCATTTTAGGACTACTGAAATCAAGCATGTGAGCAAAATTTGCACCATAATCCAGGGATTCATCTTTAGAGATAGTGGCTCCATTCTTGTGCATCCTGGGATAAACATAAGCAGCAACAGGTGGAACTGGAGCAATCAGACTCATGGAATCCTCATATGTCTGTTCCAACAACTTAAATTTGTGAATCCCTTTCTCATATGCCTTTTGAAATTCATTTTGAACCTGAAGAGCCATGAATCCAGTAGCAAACTGGGTCATTGGATGAGCTTTGACTGGTAAGGCATCAATAGTTTTGCGAACATGACCAGGGATAGTAGCCCGACTCTGCAATTCCTGAAACAATGAATTCACTTACTCTTTTGATGTCACCTTTCCAGTTAAAAGAAGCCAGATAAGACCTTCAGGCAAGGGCTCATCCTCAGATTCTGCTGCAGGTAATACCTTTTGGCCTTCAGGTATAGACAAACCCCAGAAGCGAATTCCCGCGTCTGGATCAAGTAATGAGGTTTCCCGAAGTAATCCTGTCATTACTCTCATTCAACCAAGAACTATATCAATTGTGATATTCCCCTATTGAACCTCCATGTTCGGACTTGATCTTTTTCAGGCGATCCTGTTATTCAGGAATTAATTCTTGCAGCTCAGAACGCAGATCAAGACCAGAAGATGTTTGGACTTGAAGCCGACACACATTTTCCGTGGAAAAGACCTTATCACTAAATCTGATGTTACATATCGACAATTCCTCAAGATCGTGTTCATTCTCAACAAATTTTTTCTTTGTTTTTTACATGTTAGTCTAATTCACTGGTTTCAAATCAAATCAAAATTGCTAATAAAATGAGAGCTTACTTGTGAACATTTTTTTTGTATTAATTTGCAGATGTTCTGCAGGAACTGTTGCATTCCTTTCTAAACTTAATCATGACCACAAATGCATCAAATTCTATAATGTTACACGCTGCAGCTGCACAAGGACATATTCATGTAGTAAATATGCTTTTGGAGATTGCTTCTAACCTTGCTAAGATAGCTTGGAACAACGCGAAGACTGTGATCCATACCGCAACAAGAATGGGACACTTAGAGATAGTTATATCCCTTCGTAGCAAGGATCCTAAGATTGGATTTAGAACAGATAAAAATGGCCAGAATACCCTGCACATGGCTGCAACAGGGCAAAACGTTGACATCATGCTCGAGTTAATAAAACCAAATCCTGCTATGTTGGCCTTGGAAGATAACAAAGGAAACACCACACTTCATATTGCAACAAGAAAAGGATGGGTACAGGTTCGTTTATTTAACCTGTTTTTTCTCGTAAAGCAACTTCCATAAACTTGAGATTTGTTATGTGTAAGGCGAATGTGGGATGTATTCTATATCTTGAAGAAAATTGGCGATAGATGAAGAGAATACTGTTTATGTTGGGGGAACTTACAAACTTGAGGGATTATGGCAGGGGAAGGGTGAGTGCATTGTCTCGACACAAGATGGTTATTGAAAGAGAATGATAATAAAACACCCCAAGTATCACAGTTTTGAGAGTTTCATGCCTGAATTATTAGGTGTTCACTTTTCCTAGTGAAATATCACCATCCTTCGACAAATAGCAGAGCATACCTAGTGTATATTTTTTTTTTGAAGGGAACGATGTCGGCCTTTGGTTTGTTTAAAGGGGAAAAGATGAGAGGTTGCATCGGTTGGAGTTCAAGATTAGTTCATATTATGCAACTATACATAAGGCGAGAGATGGTGAGAGACAGAAGGTGTGACTCTTGGCGCATGAGTTGTAAGCGTGAAAAGTGTTTGTAGTGCGTAGGAGTGTGTTAGAGTTTCTTTTAGGTTAGGGGTATTTATATAATTTGACTTTAAATGTTTTGAGTTGGTGCTTTTAAATTAATATATATATATATATATTGATAAGGAATGATAAGGCATATAAAATAATAATTCAGGCATGTTATTTTTTGCATATGATTCGGTGACTTTTGGCTCTAACATGTTATCAAAGAAATGATAAGGAAACAAAATGTTGAGTAGCCATGTTGATATATATGAAATATTTAGGTGAGATACAATAAAAGGAGTGATGAAATTTTTCTTGTCAAGTCACACATTAGTTAAGAAAATTGTAAAAGATAATTTTGTTGGTTTTATGGGTCTTGCAACTCTTTTGATTCAATTGTATAAAGAAGGTTTAACAAATAAAGGAGTTTGCTAGCCTAAAAATATAAGATATGTGACTAGCTTGACAACTTAATTTGATTGCATTTGCAGTAAAAGTATTTGACAGGTACAAGCAAACCAAATGAGAAAACTTGATGATATTTGTGGGAATAAGAAAAGCAAATAATATCATTTGCTATCATGGAGATTGAAGTAAAAAATAACTTCAACTAGTGAAAAAGTGAATAAAGTTTTTTATACCAAACACTTTTTTTTGAGAAATTAAAATATTATAGTGTGTAGTGAAGTGTGCAATAGTGAGAGAAAGAGTTGAGACAAAGAAAATATTTTAAATCTTCAACTATATTCACTATACAAAAGAGAGTAATTTATATATTGAAGAAATGTGTTTTTGTGTGGAGCTTTGGACTCTTCAACTAATCTGAAGTTGTTTGAATCATACAACTTTATTGAGTTGTTGTATCGTGGAGAGGACAAATCAAAAGATGTACTGAAGAGATGTACTGCTGGATCGGTGTAGATTATGCCCTTGCGGACTTGAATCTCCTTAAAGAGAGCGAGATATTCGCGCCTCAGCATGAATTAATTTTTATTCAATTTTTTCAACTTTTTTTTTAACCTGCAATTTATTGTATTTGTGGTATAATACACCAACAATAACAAAAATCATCAACATTTTATTGTAAAAATATCACACTACAAAAAATAGAACTAAGTTACTGATCGTGGTAGAATTTAACAAGTGTAACTTACACAAATCCATCAAATTTGTTACTAAATAGAATTAGCCATAGACACAATATTTTTTTTCCATAACATCACCAAGAAACGTTTATTTTTGGTGAGTTTGCACGAAAAAAGAGAAAAGGAAAGAATTGATAAAACTATAAATCTTCGTAAAAGAAAAGAATTATACTAGCTAAAAGCAGTACAAGATCCACCATGAAAATGTTTCAACGTGATTCTAGGGTAAAAAGATTTTAAGTTCACATATTTAGTCTAATTTTCACGTAAGTTATATAATGTTGAACCAACAAAAAAAATTTATAGGAGGTGTAGTAATTTACTTCTTTAAATTAGGTTTAAGCGTATTGACTCAACGAAGAGGAAAAGATTTTTCAGTACGTTGCAAAAGGCCTTTGGATCAAATGGAGCTCCAATCTCTTGGATCATATTTCTTTACATGATTTAAGAGTACTTCATCTTCTTCTTCATTCCATGGTGAATAATAATAATAATAATAATAATAATAATAATAATAATAATAATAATAATAATAATAATCTTGTTAACTAATTCATAAGGCAATCCGAAAGGTGAGTTTGTATTGTTTGTTAAAATCCACTCGGCAACATCCTAAACCTCTCCCTCAGCAACTTGTGCATATGAAGACGAATGATTTCATATCTCAACAAACTTCAAATAACTATTTTGTGCTTCATTAATTTAAGTTTAAATGAAGACCAAGAATATTTTTGTGACAGTGAACGACTTATACTCAGTATCAGCCAAGAATTTATTGACCCAATTAGGATAATTTTGAAGAGTTACAAGTGAGGAAATGAGAGCATAGAGAAAAGATAGCTAGAAGATAGTACAAGTGGACTAGAGTCGGTTGTTAAAATTTGTTGGAAGTTGTTTTGCATATAACTCAAGCTCAAAATGCAAAAACACAACATAATTAATTCAACGAAACTCTAGCAGTTATAGAATACGATTTCCAATGGTAGCATTTTCCACCAAAATCAGTATTTCAGACACTAATATAGGCATGGAACTTGAACATGTAAAACAAGAGTTAGTAACAAATCTGCCACTAGGGTTCAAACAAAAAATAAGTGGTATTTAGGGATGATTTCACACAAACATTCAGACATGAATGCACAAGTATAAATAAGACCTAAATACTAAATACAAATCATTATCGAGTCTCGAGATTTATGAAACGAGTTAAACAGGCCACCAATTGGACATACAAATATTAAAGATATACCGGAGAAAAATTTGGATAATATTTCACATCTTGAAGAAGAATTGATGTTGAGTTACGCAATGCAATCTATTTGTCTGGACAATTTCAGTAGCTACTGGAGTTTCCTCGAAATTTCTTGGCTCATTGAGAATAATACATGATTCGAATTTTCGAAGTGGATAGATAGAGAAGACATAATAGAGAGGGACAGTGAGCGGGGCAGGTGGTTTGCAACAAGTCCTTACCATTTGTGAAACTAAATCGATTGGAGTCTAAGTCATCATTAATATAGAGTCTAATGAGTCTTGAAAGTATGACTAATTGATTTTGATGAATGGTTGATTTTTGGTTGGGATAAAGATGATTGATTAACTTTTTATTGATTTAAAGGGCGTCTGAATGAAACTAATATGAAGAGTTGATTGAATCAATTGATATGAACATATTGAATCTTGGGAGGAGTATTGACCACTGATATGGGCATGAGTATATAACAACTCTAACCCATAAACTACGTAGCTATCGTATGATTGATTTTATGCCTCTCATGACCCAATAATTGGACATTGATTAATTGTGGATCCAAGATCACTTTGATCGTTCCTTATCTTGGCAAGAATTGGACATTGTGGCAATGACAGTGCAAATGTTATATCATCATAAGTCACATATGATGGTTGTCGATTAGAGAAACTCCTTAATTATATATTTAATAATTTGATAGATTTGGACGCAAAAGTCTCTTGTAGGAGTATTGTTTTCACTACTATACTTGCATGTTGATTGAGTTGATTGTGATTGGGTTGAGCTAGATGAGTTTGATTTTATTGAACCTATTCTTTTTCCTTAGTTATTTTACATGGCAGTATATTTCATGTACTAACACCCATTTGGGGCCTATATCGTTTCATGATATAGATACAAGTGATAGAGGCCTTCAACAAGTGCACCGTTAAAAATCTATTTCCTACTCTCAAATCGTGGTTATCCCTCCCTACTTTCAGATGAGCTTATTATTTCTTTGTTGTTGTTTTTTTTTGAGTACTTTAATTATTTTGAGGTAACCCAAGACTTGTCTTGACACCTTCCAAAATGATTAGAAGCTTCATAGATTATTAGAGGTAGTTGATTTATGAATTGTTATTTTTAAGCTTGTTTCGTTGGAAATTAAGATTGATAATAAAAGCTCAGATTTGTTTACTCATTTCATTTCTTCTAGAATAATTTTTTCGTTATCGATTGTTGATGTGTTATGTTTATAAGGCTAAGTGGTTCTCTTAGAAACCAGCAATGGTATTACAAGTGTCGTCCATGCTAAGGGTATCCTCCCAGGACATGACAAACTTGGTATCAAAGTACAGAGTTCAAGAGCCCTATAGCGTCGATGAAGTAGTGTCTGGTAAAGTCTTATTTATAGGTGTGTTGTGCACCATATTTATAAGTAGGAGGTTATGGGACATTAGAAATGATTACACTTTTTTCATATCCTGAGTTCGTGCAATAGAGTTTAACTCTATGATTGTCTCACCACAAAAAAATCAGCGTTTAGCGACGGATTATAACAAGAAACAGATTTTCGTCGCTATATAACGATGGATTAGCTACAGATCAACGATTTTATCACTAATAGAAGTAAAAATAAATTAACAAAATATATAGCTATGGACTAGCGACGAAATATTAAATCTGTTGCAAAAAATTGGTGCTAACATTTCTCGCTAAAAATTTAGCTTTAAAATTAGCGATAAAAAAAGGACGGTATAGATATTTATTTTATAGCGACGGAATTAAAAAGCAGAAAATTCGTTGCTAAGCTTTTAAATATTTATCAAGCTCTTGTCTGCACAATTGCTACCAAATATGTTTGTAGCTACTATTTAGGAAAAAATATTTGACTTCTTTTTTAGGCAAATCTCTTGCCAATCCATAGCAAAGTTTTGAAATTAAAATACATAGGATTTTTTAAGATTGAAATATTTATTTAAAAATTCGAAAGAAAAATCCTGTCTGGATATGACGAATTCTCTAGAGAACTTGCGAAACTAGGATTCTACTGCTGCTAACCATCCCTCTCCAGTGAATTATTTCTCTGACGAACTACTCTCTGGCAGAACTAAGGCTTCCTTTTAATAAATCTATCTAGTAAACTCTTTCTCCAGCAGATTAGTTTGAGAAATCTCTCTTAGGGTGAACCCTCTATCAAAGATTTCATCAAGTAATAGATATGTCTTTTTATTTAATTTACTCATAAATGTTAAATTTCAACTTCGATTGTTGGTTGCTCCATAGGTTAGAGGGTTTTGAAATGGAATTAATATGTAGGATTTGTATGTTTTGATGTAGTTCTAAATTAACCCTAAGCTTTAGGAAAACATTAGTTGAGACTACATAGCTTTTTAGATTATATCTGTCTAAATTAGATGGTCAATGAAACAATATTTTTCATGATTTAAATATTTTATCAACTTCTACTAAATTGGTTACTTTCAAATCTTATTTTGTGCAAGTAGCAGGCTCTGTTTCTTGAAACACCATGTTCACTAGTTTTTATTTTTATGAACTTCGTACCTTTGGCTATTCTTTTAAGTTTCTGTTATGCCTGTTATTTCTTTTTCTTTTTCTTTTTGCGTGTGTATATTTGATACTTTTGGTAATTAGTGATTGTTCATGTTCAAAATAAATAGTATCTAGCTCATTCGAGAACTTTCGTGGAACTAATGAGTCTTGGTTCATGAAATGGTTACATTCAAGTGTAAATGTTTGGTATTATGAAATAGTAAAGTTGGGTGGTGACAGTAAGATAAGGAAATCATTGTCTAAGTGATTTAAGTTGACCCTTCATTGGTACTCTGTGGTCCTTTCTCATAGCTTTCAAGTCCAGTAATCCTGATTCATTCATCTCTTCATTTAGTTCCAGTTCATATCTCTCTCTCCTCATTTTTTTAACAGTTATGAGTTTAACAAAATTCACATAGTGTAGTTCAAGTGTTGATGGTTGTGACTTGTGCGTACATGTGTGCACCGATCAATGACCTATTCAAAATTTAAACATAAATAGATTTCGAAATATATATAGATATAATTTAATTATAATATATATATATACACTCAAAAAAAAATTCTATTCTTATGTACTTTTTTTTTAAAGATGCTAAAGAATGGGTGTGTTGTTTTATTTGATTCCAAAATATTTAATCAATCTTTGGCAGGTTATTAAATAAGCTTAGATAACTTTATTGGTTTCCATTCCAACCATGTAATTTAATTTGTTTTCACATGTTTGGAGCCCTTTTTAATTTCTGCTACTATATTGTACATTTTCAAAACAAATTTTTCGAAATTGGTACACTTCTTTTTTCATAGACTGTAGACTGCTCTATGAATGTACTAAGAACTAAGTAGGCTTTATTTTGACTGTAGAATGTGCTTATCCCCATGAAGAAACTAGAAAATTAAACAACAAAACATAAGTCCAAATTAAGGTGGGACATGGGGATTTAATGCAATGGGGTTAACATAACTACAACTTTTTTTAGGTTTACAAGGACAACTTTAATCAAATTTCTATGGGGAATGAACTAAAATTGAAAATTTACTGTAAAGTATAGTAACTTGATTAACTTTTTAATATATCTATATTCTTTTTTTTCTTGACCAAAAAGATTCCAGACATAAATTCAAAAGTATTATGGCATATAAATCATTTATGTCCATTTGTAAAGCAAAAGGACTTGGCTTTTTGTAAAGCAAAAGCTGGTGGAAATTAACAAGTACATAATTGTAAATGGTAAAAGAATCATTTGTATGTGTCCATTTGTGTAAAAGCTAGTATGTGTACGTAATTGAAAGTAACCATTTGATGAATCAAAATATTCATTTTGTAATATATGATCTCATCAGAGCATCTAATATGAAAATTTTCAATAGAAGTTACACTATTTCTATGTGTTATCAATTTTCTTGTTTATTTTAAATTCTAATTGTCTTGTTCATTGAAATAGCAAATAGGAACATGCATAATCAAGAGCATTGTTGGATGTATAAGAGGTTGGATGGTAAAAGAGCTATTAATTTAAGTTTCATAACTGGTGTGAATGATTTTATCAAGTTTGCTTGTTCTCAATGCAACCGCATGAGTGATAACAATATTAGATGTCCATGTAAAAAGTGTCAAAATATTAAATACATAGATGTTGAAACTGTTAAAGTGCACCTTTTTCGACATGAATTTGTTGAGTGATATTTCATTTGGAAGTATCAAGGAGAAGAAGATATAGTCATTGAGATGGCTTCTAGTGGTGATTTGCATGGTGATGGTTAAGAAGAATTTGGATATGAGAATTCGTATAGACAAATAATTTTGGACATAGCTGAATCAAACTTTGATAAAGGTTCAAGTTGACAATCTTTTAACAAAAATATTGGAGCTAGACCATCCTATCCAAATGAACCTCTGGGTGAGGAAGAGTGTAATCCTACAATGGAGGAGGATCCTAATTCTGAATGTCAAAAATTTTATGATTTGCTTCAATATGCCGATGCAAAATTGTATCCAGGTTCTTCTATGTCTTAGCTCTAAGTAGTCTCAAGAATGTTAAATATTAAAATGGAGAATACTTTGTCGCAAAGATGTTATAACCAAATGACACAATTGTTGAAAGAGGCTTTACCTGAAAATAACAATGTGCCTGATAGCGATTATCAAACCAAGAAGCTAGTGCGCAATTTGGGGTTGCCCGTTGAAAAGAATGATTGTTGCGAATTATGATGTATGTTGTATTAGGAGGATGATAAGCACATTACATCTTGTAAATTTTGTGGCCATAAGAGGTATAAGCGTCGTGTTGGTTCTCGTAAGAGGAAATTGATTTCTTATAAATAAATGTATTATTTTTTTTGATTCCCAGGTTATGAAGATTAGATGCATCCCATGCTACAGCTTCTTAGGTGAGATGACATCATGAGCATATAAAAGAGGATGAAGTAATGCATCATCCATCTGATTCCGGGGCTTGGAAGCACTTTAATGAAACTCATCCTCTTTTTGCTGCTAAACCAAGAAATGTAAGGTTGGAGTTATGTACGGATGGTTTTCAACTATTTGGTTAGTCTGGAAGGACATACTCTTCATGGTCAGTAATTATCACTACATATAATTTACCTCCGGAAATGTGCATGAAAGAGGCATATATGTGTTTAACTATCATTATTCCAGGACCAAACAATCCTAAACAAAAGATTGATGTTTATCTGCAACCACTAACAAAAGAATTGACTTTATTGTGGAAACTAGTATAAAAGCATTTGACATCTCCAAAAAGCAAAACTTTCAATTAAGGTCAACATTGATGTGGATAATTAGTGACTTTCCAACATATTCTATGTTATCAGGATGGAGTACTGCAGGCAAGTTAACATGTCTTTATTGCATGGAAGAAGTACAATCATTTAGATTACAAAATGGCAGAAAAACATCATGATTTGACAGTCATAGAATATTCCTTGACCAGAGTCATCCATTTACAAGAGATCGTAAGAACTTTCTTAAAGGTCAAATAGTTAGCAGAATACCACTACCCATCAGATCTTGAGAGGATATTTTGAATTAAATTTGTGAATTGGGAATAAGAAAGGTAACAGAGTTAAATGTAGAAGAAGTTAATCAAAAAGTATGTAAGTCTTATGAATGGAAAAAGTGAAGCATCTTTTAGGATTTGCCTTATTAGAATTCTAACATGATTCAACATAATCTTGACGTCATGCATATTGAAAGGAATGTCTTTGATAATGTATCTAACACGGTTCTTAATATTGGTGACAAAATCAAAGACAATCCAAAATCATGTCTAGATTTGATAAACTACTACAATTGACTTGAGTTGACAAAAGATAGTAATGAAAAATATCCCAAAGTTGTATATACATTAGATAAGGAAGTATGATCTATCTTATTTAATTGGGTGAAAAGTTAGAAGTTTTCAAATGAATATGTTTCGAACTTGGGTCGATGTCTAGATACTAATGAATAAAAAGTCATGATTGTCATGTGTTCATACAATGACTAATGCCTGTTACCTTTCTCGAGCTACTTCCTAGTAATGTGTGGCAAGCACTTACTAAATTGAGCTTATTTTTTAAAGATCTTAATTTTACTACTCTACAAGTCGATGACATGAAAAGGTTAAAGGTATACAATCCACAGATCTTATGTAACTTATAATATATATTTTCTCCAGAGTTTTTTGACTCAATGGAAAATTTGCTCGTTCACTTGCCATATGAAGCAAGAATTGTTGGACCGTACAATATTGGTGGATGTATCCTTTTGAAAGGTAAATATGAAATATTATATCTATATTATAACATTTGTTCTTACATGAATCTTTTAATATAACAATTCATCTATTTATCTATTTAGGTGTCTTGGATCACTTAAAAAAATAATTAGGAATAAAACTAGTCTTGACGGTTCCATTTATGAAGCGTACTTGATGAAAGAGTCAACTCACATATCTTCTCATTATTTTGAACCATATGTCATGACACATAATCATAATGTGGATTAGAATGATGATAGTGGTGTTGTGAAAGAAATTGAAAAAAATTTGTCAATATTCACTCATCTAAGTCTTCTGCGTGGAGAAGGAAAAAAAAATATTCTATCCTTTGAGGAAATCAAGGCTGCCCAAACTTATATTTTACTGAATTGTGAAGAGGTTAAGCCGTTTGTGAGGTATGATTTGCAAGTTTTATTCTTTTAGTGTTATTAGATGGCATATCATTGCTACCTATTTAATTTGTTATTTCGCAATGAAGTATGTACATACAAAGTTTGCAAGCAAAATTTTTAAATATATCTTATGATCAAACAAATGAGAGCATTGAAAAGAATTTCTCAACATGGTTCAAGAAAAATGCAAGTCTCTAACAATCATTATTCTTTAAATAGTTATATACTTTAATTGTATTATTGAATATAACATCGTCTAATAAACTTTTTAAATAGGTCCGATGAAACCACATTAAGAATAGATTCTTACGTAGTCTAACTCATGGACCATTAATAGACATTACATGTCATTCAGTGTATTTTATTAATGATATAAATTTTACATGGAATATCCTAATAGCGCAAGATCAACAATGAATTGTGGAGTTCGTATTTCGGATGCAAATTTTAGTGACTTTTATGGATGGATAAAAGAGATTATACAAGTAGAATACCGTGAAGTACCGTTAAAGAAAACTATACTATTTAAATGTGAGCAGTTTGATCCAACTATGCATGTTGCAGTTAAGAAGCATAATAATTACAAACTAATTGATGTTAACCATCGTCATCGGTACAAAACATATGAACCTTTTATTCTTGCCATGCGAGCAACTCAAGTGTGTTATGTACCCTTATCCAAGTAAGGAAAACGACAAGGATGATTGGGTAGCTGTATTGAAGGTCAGACCTCAAAATATTATTAAACTACTCGATGAGGAAGTGGGAAAAAGTTCAGAGCCAAATGTTCCATTTCAAGTTGAAGAAGTTGAAGCTCATGAGACAGTCATAAATATTTATACTGATGAAAATATTCCCTTACATGATCCAAGTGGAGATATGATTAAAATAGGTGAACTAATTGATGATGGATTATTGCCAAAGCATCAAGAAATTCAAGAAGAATCGATAGAAGAAGAGTATGAAATGGAGGAGGATGAAAAAATTGAAGAGGAGTATAAAATTGAGGAGGAGAATGAAACTGAGGAGGATGAGGAATAGTTTGAAGAAGACATAGATAATGACTAGTACTTAGTAGATAATGTTATTATATCTTTATTGTATGTTATCTGCAGTAATATTATTGTAATGTTATCATTATTGTAGTTATGGCTAATTTGAGACATATTGTCACGACCCAACCTAGGGCCGTGAATGGTGCCAATAGGGCACCCAGACATACACTTATACTGAATCTCCGTTTACGATTGCTAAGGGATTTCAAAAAAATTTTGACAGAGTCTCCTCTGTTTTTCTAACCAACCCCACCTGCAAACAGCGAACCC
>JAOTQJ010000001.1:16116714-16143047 GCA_025642045.1 Solanum sejunctum | reverse complement strand
GTCATTTTGCTTTATTCCATCATACTCCAAGGCCAAAAAATAGTCAATCTTTGGCTCCATCCGAGATTGATGGAAATAGTCCTATTTACACATGAAAATAGAAAAAAGAATGTTTTACAAAGCGGAAACGTCATATAAGAAAGAACTTTTGTTTATGATAATATATCATATGCTTAAAATTGTATACTGAATTATATTTTAGACCAAAAAATTGCTACATAAATTTTAACCTATTGTATGTTAAATAATTTTATTTTTTAAAATTTTTACATAAAGAAAAGTTCCAGTCTAAAAGAAGATAATTACAATATTTACCCATAAAGAAGATAATACCTTCACCGTATCTTTACCACTTATAACTAGGAAATATGGTAGAAGATTGACCCGAAATTCAGGTGTTAAGCAGCTAGATACATTACAATGTTTTTGGACTGGTGATTTATGTTGGAAAAATACTATAATATTGATATTAGACTAGAATTAAATAACTTATCATAAATATTGTATCGTGGCAAGCCACTGTCTTGAAAGTGATTTCTGTCCGACTTCAGTGCAAATCGCTCTAGCTGGTCACTTTCCAAAGTTCCACAATTACTCTCAAATACGTGCACTCGTGGTTGAGAGTTGGAGGTTGCCCAAAAACCAATTGCCCAGAAAATATTAAGAAGAAGAAAGGAGAAAGTTTTTATATTTCTTCTTTTGTTGGTTAATGTATATTTTAGTGTTCACAAAGCCAACTTATATAGGATTTTCAAGAGATGAGTTTCAAAGAAAAAGAAGAAACCTATAATGAATATTAATGGAATTAAAGAACCATTATATTACATTTATAGGAATATTTTTCTTCTTTTCGTTTGTCCTGAAATGTATATTATTCTCCTATGTAACGTATTTGATTTTTTTCCTCTTCTTTTTTCTTTGCATTACATTAATTAACATATGTAGAATTAATTTACATATATTAACTCAATAATCCCCACTAATGCAAAGATAGAAAGTAAGAACAAATTAAAATTTGGGCAAAGAAAGGAACATGTACTTAAGTGTCAATATCTTTCGATTTGAATTAACACGTAGTGAAATGAGACAACAAATAATATCTAAAAAGTGAAGTACTCTTGAACTGAATGGATATAAGTTGAGATCCTCATAACACATACCATATCCTTGACTTTTTAAGCAACCCTCGTGATAGAAATAAAGTGCTTTTATAGTCATGCACACACACCTTGGGTCTTATGAGTGCTCTAGAAAGATGACTCAAGTCTTTCATAAAAGGTGATCACACCTTTACACTCACGTAGGTGATTCCATCAAGTCTATCTCAAATAGACAACCTTAAGGCTATAGAATCATTAAGAGCAAAATAAGCTCCACCTTATAAAATACTGCCTCACACCATAGGGATAGAAAATATGGTGTATATTGAGGCCTGATAGGTCCACCACACTACATCAATCAATGGGAATCAACCCCATCCCCCTCGACGTTTCAAGGATCATTTTTCTTGTCAAACCCTTGGTCAAAGGATCTGCCAAATTTTTATTGGACCTTACATATTCCAAGGAAATAACACCCAGTTTCAACAACTGTTTAACTACACCATGTCTGATACGACTATCTCTTTTTTCTATTGTATATAGTATTTTTGGCAATTCTAATTGTTACCTGTGAATCATAATGAAGAGAGACTGACGAAGCTCTTCTTCCCCATAATGGCACATTCGTCAAGAGATTTTTCAGCCACTCAGCTTCTTGCCCTGCCAATTCGAGAGCAACAAATTCAGATTCCATGGTAGATCATGCTATACAAGTCTGTTTAAAAGACTTCCATGAAATAGCACTGCACCCAAAGTAAACACATAGCCATTAGTGGAGCTAATTTTATCATTGTTAGTTACCCAGTTTGCATCACAAAATCTTTCCAAATCAGCAGGAAATTTATTAAAATACAAACACCAATCCATAATATCGCTCAAATACCTCAGCAAGCGATGAAGAGCATTCCAGTATTCATTACTGGGATTATGAGTATATCTACTCAATCTGCTAATAGCATAAGATATATCAGGCTGAGTATAATTCATAAGAAATATTACACACTCAATTATTTTAGCATATTCAGTTTGAGAAACACTAGATTCTTTATTCTTTCTCAAGTGTATGCTAGGATCATAAGGAGTTCTCATAAGAACTATATCAAAATAATTAAATTTTTGTAACATCTTTTCAATGTAATGAGACTGACACAAAGAGAAATCATTAACAGTTCTTTTGATTCTAATCCTCAAAATCAAATTCGCTTCTCCAAGGTCTTTCATTTCAAACTTAGAAGACAAAAACTTCTTAGTCTCATTAACAACATTCATATTAGGCCCAAAGATTAGCATGTCATCTACATACATGCATATGATCACACAATCTAAACCTATCATTTCAAAATAAACACAAGTATCAGATGAATTGACTATAAAGTCATTATCTACTAATGCATTGTTAAACTTTTCATACCACTACTTAGGTGCTTGTTGTAGTCCATACAATGACTTCCTCAATTTGCATACTTTATTCTCTTGTCTTCGGGCCACCAAACCCTCAGGTTGAGTCATATAGATCTCTTCCTCTAAATCACCATTCAAAAATGCCATTTTCACATTCATTTGGTGGACCACTAAATTATGAATAGCGGCTAAAGCAATAAAAGCTTTAATAATCGCTATTTTAGTCACAGGAGAATAAGTATCAAAACAATCAACAACTTTCTTTTGATTAAAACCCCTAATCACAAGTCTAGCCTTACATTTATCAATTGTACCATCAGGCCTCAATTTCTTCTTAAATATCCATTTGCTATTTATAGGTTTACAACCTTTAGGCAAATCACACAAATTCCAAGTGTGATTAGAAACTATAGAGTTTAATTCACTTTTAATAGTCTCTTTCGAAAATATCACATCAATCTATTGATCTCATTGCTTCATCATAACTCTTAGGGTCTTTTTCTATCAAGTAGAGAGACACTAATTCATCATTTAAGACATATATATCAAAATTTTTAGTCAAGAATGTAGTAATAAAATCAGGACCAAAGTTAGTCTCAATTCTACGTCTTTTACTCCTTCTAAGTTCGTTTTCATGTTCATTAGAAATAACATCAGAAGAAATATAGAAGCATCATTTTACACATCAATAAACACATTATTTTTCAAAGAAAAAATATGCTCAAAAAATTCTGCATCTCTAAATTCACAAATAGTATAGTCATTCAAAGATATAAATCTATAAGCAGCACTATTTTGAGCATAGCCAATGAAGGCAATGTCATAAGTCTTAGAACTCACATTTAGTCATTTAAAATCAGGCAAACCAACCTTAGCCAAACACCCCACACCTTTTAGAAATTTCAAGTTAGGGGCATATCCTTTCCACAATTCATATGAGGTCTTTTCTAACTTCTTATGAGGGAATCTATTAAGAATATAACATGCAGACAAGACAGCTTGCCCCTACATATTGTCAGATAGACCCTAACTTAAAAACATAGAATTCATCATTTCCTTAAGGGTTCTATTTTTTCGTTTGACTACACCAATTTGTTGGGATGTATAAGGTGCACTAACCTCATATATAATACCATTTTTCTTGCAAAATTCCTCTAGAGTTTTGGTACTAAATTTACAATCTCTGTCAGATCTAAAGCTCTTGATCTTCCTACCTAATTGATTTTCCACTTCTGCTTTGAATTTCAAGAACACACTTTCAGCTTCATCTTTAGACTTAAGAACATATACCTTAGTGTATCTAGAAAAGTCATCAACAAAGGTAATATAATACTTCTTTCCACCTCTATTCACAGTGTTCTTGAAATTTTCTAAGTTCGAATGCACTAGCTCAAGTAATTCAGTCTTTCGATCAATAACAGGTTTGAAAGGTTTCTTAGCATGCTTTGCTTCTATACACACAGATGACATTTAGAAAAATCATTAATTTTTATGATAGGAACTAATTTTATTTTTTAAGTCTTTTAATAAAAGCAATATTAACATGATCTAGTCTACCATGTCATAAATTAATAGACTCAGCAATATAAGCAGAATTGGAACTACTTGCATTATTGACAATCTCTTGAATAATGTTTAGTATAAATAAACCTCCACTAAGATATCCCTTCCCAACAAATTCTCATCCACGAGAAATAATTATTTTATCAGCTTCAAAAACAAGTTTAAGGCCTGCTTTGTTGAGAAGTGCTCCGATAATTAAGTTTCTACTGAGGGAAGGTACGTACAAAATATTGTTCAAGGCTAAAGTTTTTCCAGAAGTTAATTTAAGTAAAATTTTTCCTTTATCCATAACTCCAGCAGTAGTGGAGTTACTTATATAAACACATTCATCATTATTAGACTCCTCAAGTTCATAGAATAATTTTTTGTTGGCACAAAAATATCTTGTAGCACTTGTGTCTATTACCTAGTCTGTCTTATTAGCCACCAAATTTATCTCAACGACTACAACTATAACAGTAATTACTTGATTATCCTCAGCAAGATGAGCTTGGACATTACCTTGTCCTTCTTGCTTGGAGTTTTGCCCTTTTCTTTGATAGCACCGAGCAGCCGTATGACCAAGTTTTTTACAAATAAAACAAGGTCCTTTGATTTTTTTAATTTGTTTCTCCAATTTGTTGAAATATTTTTTCTTCTTCTACTTTTCTTTCTTCTGTTTGTCTTTGACCCTGTCTTTAATAATAGTACTAGAAGATTCAAAAAGATTAGCTTTAGGAGAATTAAGAGAAAGTGTTTCCATCGTATCTTTGAGACAGTTTGCCTCTCAGTCCTCATGTGACTGATAACTTCTTGAAGAGTTAATTCTTTTTCTTATGTTTTAATTGATTTCTATAATCACTCCAAGATGGTTGGAATTTTTCAAACAAAATATTAGCCTGAAAAATCTCACATATTTTGATGTTCTCGTTGAGAACATCAACAGTCAAGTTCTCATATTCGTGAACTTGTTCCATTATTGACTTATTGTCAACCATTCGGAATCTAATCCACTAAAAAATAACATATTTTTTCTTTTTTCTGCATCGTCAACACCATATTTCTTTTCCAAATCATCCCATATTTCCTTAGCAAATTTATATGTAACAAAAAAATCAAATAAATAATTAGTCATGTGATTCAACAAATGTCCTTTAACAGTTTTATTATCGTTTTCAAACTTCTTTTTAGTAGCATCATCAACATCTAAAACATTCCTAGAATCAGTAGTAGTGTTAGAACCATTCTTAGGAGGTTCATTAAATAAACCATAATCAACTTCTAATTGTTCAAAAAAAATTAAAAGTTTTTGTGACCAACGTTTAAAATTGTTTCCATCCAATCCCTCAAGCTTTGATAAATCAGAAAAAGTTTTATTCAAGGAAATAGCCATATATCAATATTGTATATAAGAAAATCACTTCAAATTGTTGAAAAAATACTACAATATTGATATTAGACTAGAATTAAATAACCTATCACAATACTATGTCGTGGCAAGCCATTGCCTTGAAAGTGATTTCGGCCCGACTCGGATGTAAATCGCTCTAGGCGGTTGCTCCCCAAGGTTCCACAGTTACTCTCAAAACACATGCACTCGTGGTTGAAAGTTGGAGGTTCCCAAAAAATCAATTGCCCAGAAAATATTAAGAAGAAGAAAGGAGAAAGTTTTTATATTTCTTCTTTTGTTGGTTGATGTATATTTTAATGATCACAAAGCCAACTTATATAGAATTTTCAAGAGATGAGTTTCAAAAAAAAAAAAGAAGAAACGTATAATGAATATTAATGATATTAAAGAACCAATATATCACATTTACATGAATACTTTTCTTCTTTGCTTTTATCCTAAAATGTATATTATTCTCCTATATATCGTATTTGATTTTTTCTTTTCTTTATCCTTTGCATTACATTAATTAATATATGTAGTATTAATTTACATATATTAACTCAACAATTTATCCCCACTTCTTGAAACAAACATATTGATCAGTTATGTCGTTATCCACACTTTTTTCTCTATCTATCTTTATTTGTTCACTATATTATTTTGTGATACCCAATGATATTTGTTCAATTTATGAAATCAAGAGATAATTTTATACTTAGTTCTTAATTTATCCTTATCATTAGTCATTTTCCTATTTACATTTTTCAAGATATTAGTGATTTGAAAGTTACTCTCATCATTTACTACTTTTTAATTTTGTGTCAAGTTAATAAGAGACAAGTAAAGATGAACGAAGAAAATAGTATAACAGAACTAGGAGGAATACCCAATGGTCAAATTGATTAAAATTTTAATTCATACATTTTCTTTTGGCACCTTTTGAATTTCGAAAGTCAAATATTAATTACATTATTTTCGTATATCTTTTAAATATCTTGAATTATGAATCATTTGTAACTTATGATACTTTTTTACTTAGTTTTGAAATATGTATACTTTAATTTTCAAAAAAATTATTTCTAGATTTGTAATTAAAATTAAATAATTTAACTTTCAAAATTCAAATAATACCACATCGTATTTGCACGCACAAGTACATAAATTATTTTTGTAGCAGGAACAAACAAACGAAACTAATGGAATATTAATGCATAGTGCTTGTACATACAAGTTCACAAATGTTTTTTTTTTAAGATAAAAGAAAATTAATAATAACCACAGTACGCAAATCGCTTTTAGAAAGACGCACAAACAGAGAAACTAAAAGTAGCTAGGACAAAGTAAGTTTTAGTCACTCACCACACACACACAAAAAATAGATAAGGGTTTTAGTCAACAACGATCAAGGAATCTAATAAAAAAATATTGGAAAGACGGTTGAGGTAAGTTAGAATTGTTTTGCTTGAAAGACTCAAAATATATATAAATATCTTTTTTACAAAATCAAGACAACACAACGTCAATATATAGATACACATACTTGTTCTCTTCTATTTTTTTTATCCAATCAAAAAAGAATATAATTTTATTCTAATTAAAAATAATTTATTTTTAAAATTTTATTATTTTTAATAAAATAATTATTAATTATATAAATATCTAAAAATAATTTTAAATTATAAATTTTTAAACTTTTCTTTTTTTAATTAAATATTGTCCCAAGTCAGTGCCACAGAACGGAGAGTAACTATCTAACCAAAATGATTTGGATAAACCACGTTGGTACCTTAGCCGCCTTTAGGAATTAGAAAAAGACAATTTGGCATATGAGATTGGGAATCTTCTATGAACCCAACAGTTCATGTTCCATGTTTGAATACTTCTTTAGTATAGTGTCCGTGTCTTTGAGTGATTAGCGACTAAGAAAAGTCTACATGATATTTATATGGACCTTCAAACAAGCAAATATTATAATTAAAGAAATAAGAAGGTAGCAAGATAGTCTGGTCTATTCTAGATGTTGATCAAGAGAATTTCCATTTTCTTACCAATACAAAAGTTATGGTACCAAATGGAAGAGCACACAGAATTTACTTTTTACTTTTTTATGTGGCGTTTGAAATTTTGTATTATATTTTTTATTAAATTTGAGTGGCACATTATAAAGTTCATTCGAATATAGTATTTTTAATAAAATTTTTATCATATTCAGAATTCAAACTCAAGCTTTCATTATTAAGAATAGAAAAGTTTCACCATTGCATCATTATTCAAGTTGATGAATTTATTTTAGTTGATCTACAAGGGCTTGATCATATATATATATATATATATGTATGTATGTGTATATACTATTACCAAATATATCAAGTTGTACTAACTTTAATATTCTGAATTTGAACATAAACTCAATCTCAATCGATGATTCTATGCCTCTTTAAGGATTTCTACCTAAACTAGGGTATGAATAGTAATTTAAATTATGCATATGATTAGCCAGTTTGGGAAATATGCTATTCTTACAGTGAATTTTTTGATAAGAATTTAGAGATGTACTTCACTCATATTGTAAGATCGGGAATGTATTTAGCAGCAGAGCTACATCCACCTAGAGGTGGTCAGATGAACTTTTTTTGTCGGAATTTTTTTTTGAATATATAAATTAAATATAGACATTTTGATACATATCAATTGTTGAACACTCTTGTTACAAAAATCACCTACTCATATTCTAAAAGTATAAACACTCTTGACGAAAATACTCACTCCATCTTGAATATATTTAAGTTCAATTAAACAAGTAAAAGAGTATTTTTAATAATGTCATCAGAAAGAAACTAAACACACACATATCTATAATTAATTTATGGATGAAAATTATTGGAATAAATTCTTTTCGGCATCTCAGTTTCGCCCATATAAAAGAGCCTTCTTGCAGTAGATCAGTGTGTATATGAGATTAGGAATATTTTATGAACCCAACATTTCATGTTTCATGTCTCAATACTCCCTCTATTCCTTTTTATATTATTATAATTTTTTTCTAGAGCTGAATAATATAAGTTTGAATTAATATTTAAAATAATATTTTTAACTATATGAAGTTGAAAAATATAATATGACAATTAAAAAAAAAAGTGAGGTAGTAGAAGGAGAGTTTGGTATATTATTCTCAATTCATATATATTATTAAAATTTTGAGAGTTAATTAAATATTATTTTTGATTAAATATTTTTTTATATTTTAATTATTAATTATATATTATAATTGATAATATTTATATGTAATTTTTAAATATGTAAATTTTTTTAAAAATATAATGCGTCTGTATGTCTATATTTACAATCAAATTTTTAAAAAATTAATTTTAAAATTTTGAATTTATCACCTAAACTAAGATGGTGAAAGCATAAGTTGATTGGATTATCTACCATCAGCACGACAACTACAGCAACCTAAATTTCCATTTTCGTACAACTAAATACAATGAAATTGGACCAAAACGACAGGCCCATATGAGTGGACAAAGAGCACTAAGCATTTACTTTGGACTCGTTTGAAAGAATACATTAATAAAAATAATGCTATATTAATATTATGTATTATAGTTGTTTTATGTTTTATTGTGCATTAAGGTGTATATCATTAATATCATATGTTTTTATGTATTGATAATGTAAGGAGTTTAAAGCATGTAGTAAAATAGCTAAGACTCAATTGCTCTTCAAATTTTTTTTATATCGTTTTCATCATATTAGTAGATGATATCTTTAATAAATAAATATTTATTTAAGAAATTAGAAATAATGTATAAGTACTCCTTTGAATTATTACCGAAATTCCAACGACTTTAATTAGGATCTTATTATCTCCTGAACTATTTTAAAATAGAATTAAGACACACTAGGTTGTTTGGTTGGGAACAAGTTGTCGCAGAATAACTAAACTTAAGATAAATTATCATGTCATTTCACCACGTATATGAGATAATTATAATGACCTCAAAAGTCATTTTTAGCATTCTTGATAACATTATCACTTTGCCCTTCCCAAAAGTTGCCTTGGGTTATGTTTGGATTAGTCTAAATTTGCATTTTAAAAACCTCGTAAAAAGTTGAAGTTTTGCTAAAGAAAGAGTTTTCAAAAAGTTTAAAGTTTGAAATTTCGAGTTTTATGGTCATCTTGAGTTCCGAGTATCAAAACACTATTATGTCAATTCTATCAGCTCTGGAATACAAACTATGACCAAGGAGAATTGATGAAATTGAATTTGGAGTTAGAACGGAGATTCTAGATCCAAAATTGCATTTTCAATTGAATTCAAATCATGGTTCGACTTTGGTCAACATTTAAAGTTCGGGTAAGCTCAAATCAAAAATAGTTCCAGTGGTTTTGGGCAGTAAAATTAATGCTAGAAATGGTCTCGTAATCTTAGATTTTTCGAGGATATTTTGGGTATTTTGAGTTTAACTAGTTTGTTTGAGTTTTATTGAGTTCTGGGCCAAGGAGGCCTCAATCTCGAATTTTGATGTTCCATTAAGTCTGAAATGTCGTTTCTGGTAGGTTTGCATGTCTAGTTGTGTGTATCGAGTTTCAAAGGAACTCCGAAGGTTTGTTTCGTGTGTGAAATAACTAAAATTGGACTGCAACCTGGTGCAGTCACCTAGTACTTTGTGTTCGCGAGTTGTCCTCCACGTTCACAGATTATTAGCTCCCAAGACTCTGTATTCGCGGATGTAGGCCCTGCATTTGCAGAGTGTCAACTCTGTTGATCTCCATGTTTATGGATGTCCTTCCATGTTCGCGGAGTATAATTGTGATATGAACAGTGTGATTCAATTAAATGACGAATTTCATCATTTTTTATCATTTTAATACTTTAAGCTCAGCTTTGGAGAGAAATTTCAAGGATTTTAAAGACAAGACCATTGGATAATATATTTCTAATATATATTTTTAATTTTCATTGATTAAATTATGATTTAACATGAAAATTGATAATTTTAATTGAAGAAATTGGGGCTTTCTCGGACATTAATTTTTGATATAAAAATGGTAATTATGAGTTTACTTTAACTCCTTTTTCAAAATGATTTTCGTCATTAGAGTCTTTATTATTTGAGGAACAATTTCATGTAAAAAAATTTAAATTCTGAGAACTTTTTTTGATATGAGATTTTTGGATCATTTTGTCCTTTTCACTCGAATCACTTGGTTTTAGTGTCATTAGTTTCTAATGTGATTGTGATGCTATATTTGACTAGATTGTGGTAATTTAGATTTCTGTGGAAGGGAAAAAGACATGAATTTAATTTGATTGAGACTTTTATTAAGACAAGTGGATTACCAATCTTTTGTAAGTATGATTGAACCTTGGATTCTCCTATGTGTGTGAGTTTGGATGATTTGTGGCATGAAATGAGTTATAATTATACTACTATAGGTTCTGATCATGGAATAGCGATTTGGGTACTAGTAAATATTGTGAATTCTTGACTTGTAAAACAAATGTGGGATTTCGATTATTTGTGGAAATTGTGGATTACTTGATGTTGATATTGATATTGTGATGATATTGAAATTGTATTGTGAATACTTGAGAACATGTGGATTATTCGAAACTGTTTATTAGATTAAATGATTCATGTGGACGAAATCTTACATATTCTTATTCTTGTGAAAATGATTATCGTGTTATGATGACATATTTTGCTTGATGTTCTATTAATGATGAAAAGCCAAAGGAAAATAGTTTCAGCTAGATATGAAAGTAAATACCGAAGGAAAATGGTTTCGATGGATACATGGTCCATTTGAGGCCCTTGTGGGTTCCGGTCTGAGGTTATCAGCGAATGTGTATCATAAGATAGATATGCATCATGATTACTTAACATTGCATCGCCATTGTTTGCATTTCATTGCATTCATTCCATTTCGTATAATTTCTTTCTTGAAGTTGTTATATGAATTATGTGTCAGGTTGTGAATGCTTTGGAATCTTGTACATTGTTAAGATTGAATTATTAAAAAAACTATAATAGATGTTGATAACTTGAGCTTGGTATACTATGAAGACAAGACTATGTGAATATTCTGTTAAGAAATTGAAACTACTTATGTTGCTGAAGGACTATTATACTACTTGACTTTGGGTATCAGTTGAGTATTTGGGATACTATTCTATGATGTGCGTATATATTTATGTATTAGGTGGATAGGAGTGTGTTCTTCATTGCTTTACTTCAAGAAAAATTTTTATTTGTTGAGTATCGTGTTGTTTGGTGCTCACCGGTTGCTACCTTTTTGTAGGTTGTGAGCCCAACCCTCTTATTAGACTTCCCAGTTATAGGATCGAGCTTCTTTTAGTACGGCCTCAAGGATTCTTTATTATGTTATGTTCTATTTAAGGACTAAACATTGAGACTTGTATTATTTTTGAGTATTATTATTTAAAGACTTGTACATGTGGCAACAGTTCGCGACAATAACTTATTTCATCACTAGGGCAAAAATAGCAAGATAAATAATCTACGAATCACCTAATACCTCCAACCAAACATGTAATAAAATAATCCTATATTTTATCATAGGATTATTTTATCTTATACCATACACCCAAAAAACTGATATTGCATAGAAAGTGTGCATACTCTCTAGAAGACAAGTGGTGAGTAAAAAAATTGTACACATGTCTTTTTTTAATTGCTAACTTTATAATTAGTATTTACACATAATTATTGATATTAAAATTTATGTATATTAAATTATTATTATTTCTTTCTATATAAAAAATTTATTTTAAGTTCTTCCTCACTTCATATTTTGTTTCTTTCATTAATTTCTTATTTTTTTTATTTTAAATTATTTTTAAAAATTATGCATATTTTCTAAAAAATTATGCATATTTTTTAAAAAATTATTGAAAAAAGTGTCCTTTAATTTTAACCTTTTAATTTTTTATGCTTTATTAATTTTCCTCACTAATTTGATACATATTCAAAATTAAATTATTTTAAATATAAAGCATCTGGGATTAAATGTAAAATCAAATCAAAAAGGAAAGAGACAAAACAATATTAGAAGAGTAAATAAAATCAATAGAAAAATAAAGAGAAAAGACAATGAATGAAGGTAAAAAAATTCAAAAAAGTCTAAATACAAGAATTGTTTTTTTTAAAAGTTACATGTATTAAGTGAATTTAAACACAAGATAAAGAAAACAAAAAGATTACGAAAAAAATTAAATTTAAGAAAATAAAAGAATATATTTACTGATGTGGCAGGTGCGTGTGTACAAATGCAACCAACTTATTTAGTTTGAATTGAGATTTTTTTTTTAAAAAAATTAGATTGTGAATTACATATTTTAAAATTGAAATTGAAGTATTTTAAAGTTAGAAGTTAGAATTAAGAATCAAGTAGTAGATAGAAGTTAGAATACTTAAATTTTTTAACTTATAAATATTTGAACGTAAGATGTTTGTGTAATGATTCTCAAGGTTATTTTGAGAACTTTTTAAAAAATTATCATTTTACTCCTCTCGATAGTTGCTTCAAGTCTTATTTGATCAGTTAGTAGGGTTGATTTTTGAGTAGACTTGAGAATGATTTAAAACAGTGATTTTAATTCTACGTGTTTGAAAGACTTCAAATAGGTTGAGATAACATTAGAAGGATATTTTAGTCTAAAATCATCCAAAAGAAGTCTAGGAACTAGGGAAAGGACCTAAATGCCCTTTCAAACACATACTAGAAAATTGGACGACACATCTTCACGGGCACCACCACCGATCATGGTGTGCACCACGACCCATGGTGGGGTTCATTGTGTTGTGCCTTGGAGGAAAAATGGGCAGCCTTGTGGACGATGCACTCCCCGAGACCCTTCATCAGTCGTGGTGTGCACCATGAGTCATAGATGGTTCCATGGTGGAACACCTCTCCTTGGAAGTCTCAAAACACACGAAGGGGTCCTTCCACGTGACCCTTCACGAATAATGATGTGCATCTGCTGTCTATGAAGAGTGTCTTGGTGGACACCCTAGGCCAAAATCTCTGAAATGTATTTTTAAACCTCGATTTCATCTTTTAAAGTATGAGATCTTACAAAATCCTAATAGAGGAATTTCTTATAAATTATTAGAATCATAAAATTAAAAAGTAAATTATGCTTAATTAGATCAATAAACAATAAATCAAACTCAAATCATGTAATTGGAAAAGAACTGAATAAGACTCATAATGAGATCATGAACCCTAGATAGAATTCTAGATATTTATGTGAAAAACAATCAATTTCATACAATTTACATCGATTCTATTACTAGGCTTTAGGAGACATGGTGAATGAGAACCCGAAAGTCCCAAAACAAGACTCAAAACATCCAAATTCACATCATTAGTTCAGAAGTGCAAATTGAAGTAGTAAACACATAGTTCTAAGGGATGAGAAAGTAGGATCCACGTTATGGGGACATCATAGGAATAGGGATTAGCATGGATTCACATAACACATAACATATAGAACAAAGGGGCTGGTAATTATAACTCACTCTATTGGGATAAAGCGTGACTTAGAACTTCCCCACATTTTCACAGCATATCATAAACATATCATCAAAATACCAATATCCAATAGATAGCTATAATAAAAAATCTCCAAATAGCAAGACATAGCAAATAATACAAGAGTTTACGTGATGTCCAACAATACCTCTAAGTCATAGAATAGGATGGGGACCAAGACATGTCCCAGGCTTACCCTCAAGGTAAATAGCATAAACAGAAGCAACATTAGGTAGAGGGATGGTAGCTTGTGATCTAAGGCATATTTATATGCCAAACTAGCCAAAACTACCTATAAATAGAGCTTAGTAAGAGGACAATTCCATAGAGTCTAGGTGTTTTTAGTGTACTCTTATGTATTTTGCTAATCCAGGTCAAGTGTGCCTGTTGGTTGTGTTTTTTCATATTTTTGAACAAAATATGCCTATCTGAACTCACATCCAGAGTGTGAGGAAGAATACGACTGCAAAGCTAAGGGAAGAAAATAGTCAGCTCAACAAAAAGGTTGAAGTATGCGTCGCAGACCTGGGAAAAAGCTGTGCAAACTGAAAACTTGGAGAAAAAGGCATAAAGCAGTATTAAAGGTGAAGTCCGCATTGTTGAACTACACAAGAAAAGGAGAAATTGACCCAATCAGCATTATATGTTAAAACCTACTCAAAACAACCCATTCCACGTCGCGGACTTCAAAGATGTTGGGGAAAAAAATGAAATATGAGAATTTTAAGTTATATTCTATTTAGAACATTAGGTTTCATATCTCATTTTGTATGAAACAGCGGAGAGATAACTAAAAACTCTATTCTAGGTTAGTTTGGTTAGTTTTTACTTTTGATCCTTGATTATGAATGTTGATTAGCTTATTTTTTGATGTGTAAGACAATGATGCATGACGAATCTTTCCATATTATTGTATTGTAGCAATAGATAATGTTCTAGTTCTTTATTTTTGCGTAATAATGGGTTTGTACTAGATTATTATTATATTACTTCTATCTATAGTTCATAGCCTAATCAACTACGGGTAAATTAGTTGTTTATTCTGGATTCTAGAGATATTGGAATGAATAGAACACAATAGCATAAGGAGCTTGTTCAATCGGAAAGCTAAATTGATTTGTATAAGGGAGATCCATGACAACTACCTTTACACCTAGTTTGGTTCAAATAAAGGAAGATAACGTTAAAATATTTTTATTGATGTGTCTATCTCCGCTCAACGATGTAGTTAGGCAGACAATAAAGATAGACCAATAGATGCGTGAAATCCTGTTTAGGTAATTTTAACCCTGTGAATCAGTAATCAGGAAACCCAGACATAAGTGCAAGCATTGAGTCTAGAATTACGTCAATAAGGTTACAATCTTAGAATAGTACTTAATGTGATAACTAACAACAAATCGATTAACTGTAGTAGTTATAATTAGTTAAATTTCTATTCAATCTCTTCATCATTTTCAACAAGGAGATGCTTAAGGTAATAACTTGGATTGTTAATTAATTTTGGTTTAGATCCCTTGGGTTCGACATCGCGACTCCTTATAAGTGCCACTATATTACTTGTTAAGACCACGTACATTTGCGTGCGCTGGGAAGCAATAATATTTTCCCGCTGTTGCCAGAGATTTTAAGTTAGAGGTTAGTTAATTTTCTGAGTTGTTTTGTTTTGTTCACTGCGCTTGATCTTAGTCGTGCTGGTTTTGTAGGTATTCAGTTTGCTACACTGGAGGAACTAGACTCTTGCTTCCGCTAAGAAAAAAGAAGGGTAGGTCTCTTATACATATTTCTGCCGATTCAACTTATTGAACAGGAAGACCAAGAAGACAATAAAGAAGAGGTTGAACCTGTTCGAGAAGAAATGGCTGAATTGAATCCAGCCGCCACCGTAGCAGCGCCTAGGCTAGTTAGGGATATGGCAATCTCTCGCACTACTAATGTCACTATATGCTTTCAAAAGCCAACGCCAGGTGGTCGATGGGAGGTCAAATAGAACATGGTACAGTTGCTATACTCCACTGGGCAATTTACTAGGTTGCCACATGAAGACCCGCAGGTCTATTTTTAGAACTTCTTAGAGATTGCTGATACTTTTATTCCAATAGGGGTGACAACGATTATGTACAGATGAACTTGTTTTCCTTTTCACTACTGGGCGAAGCACAAAGGTGGTTACAAATTGAGCCACCCAACTCCATCACTTCTTGGGATGAGCTGGCTAGGAAGTTCTTGACATGATTTTTCTCATCTGGGAAGACATCTGAACTAAGGAGTGATATTTTGAGCTTAAAGCAAAGACTTGGAGAATACTTATATCAAGCTTGGAACAAGTTTAAAACACTTCTCATTAATTGTCCCCATCGTTGTCAGGCTAATGAGGTGTTGGTCCATACCTTCATTGAATGTTTGGAACCCAACACCAAGATTCTTCTTGATTCTGTTGCAGGTGGACAGGCACTGGAAAAGACATACCATGAGTTGTATGGCCTTCTAAATCATATTGCACAAGGCAATCCTGAGTGGAATGGAGGATCTAACTAACCAGTAGTTCAGAAGTAGGTCGGTATATTGAAGGTAGATACATTGACTGCCCTGCAAACTGAAATGTTAGCAATGCAGAATATGATGTCGACTTTTCAACAGCTTGACTTTGGGACCTAACTCAGTGAATATGGTTGAACAGTAACACAATGGTTGATGCAATGTGTGTGTAGGAGAAGACCACACCACAGAATTCTGTGGAGATAATCTAGAGACTATAAACTTTGTGGGCAATGCCAAAAAGGTAGGTATCAAGGTTCTGGGAACACTTATAGCCTAAATTGGAGGAACTACCCAAACTTCTCTTGGGGTGGAAATTAGCAGAATTAGGGACCACCTCACCATAGACCACAGGGTGAAAATACGTACTATAATCAGCAGATGTAGTAGCTCACTAAGCAAACCAACCTGAATAACATGACTTATAGTGAAGTCCTGAGATAAATTCTAGTGAACTAGCAAGGGCAGGAGGATGAAATCCCTAAAAACAAGCAGAGTCTCCATAACCCAGATAAGCAGTTAGAGAAATTAGCAACCACTGTAAATTTCAGACCTTAAGGAGGCTTGCCAGGGAATATTGACCCCAATCCCAAGCAAGTAAATGTAGTTAGCACTAGAAGTGGTAAACTGTTGGCAAAGTTGGTCCTATAGAAGAGGGATGGGACTAAAAAAATTATTGCTAAGAGTGATGAGGTTGGCAATCCCAACCCACTAAATGATGAAGCAATTCCAACGCCCAAGCTTCTTCCTCCCTTTCCTCAAAAGTTGAAAAAGAAGAAGGAGGATGAGTTCTTCTAAAAGTTCATCGGGCTCCTAAAACAGGTAGATATTAACATTCTTATTGATGTTTTGAAGGAGATCCCAAAGTATTCTAAGTATGTGAAGGATATTGTGGCCAATAAGAACAAGCTGGCTGAGTTCGAGACTGTGGCACTCAGGGAAGAGTGCAGCACTACGATTCTAAACAAAGGTAAGCTGCCAACCAAATTGAAGGATCGTGAGAGCTTCACTGTGAAAGTGGTGATTAGGAATTGCTTGATTGCCATAGGTTTGTGTGATATGGTACAAGTATCCATCTCATGCCCAGTTTTATGTTATTGAAGATGAGGCTTGGAAATCCTAAGCCCACCACTGCCTTGTTACAATTGGTTGATCATTCAGCAGCAAGGCTAGATGATGTTATAGAGGATGCTGTAGTCTAAGTGGGATTTGTCATATTTCCCCTGGACTTTTTCATCTTGGACTTTGAACCTGACTTAAAGTTTCTATTTATTCTTGGATGCCCCTTCCTAGCAATAGGAGGGGCACTGATTGATATTGCAGAAGGAAGGCTCACCATGCGAGCCCATGATAAGGTAGAAGTTTTTGATGTGTATAAGGCTTTGAAGCTACCTGCTGCATATAAAGACTTGGCAACCGTCACAGAGTTGGATACAATGGTTATGGTAAGCCAAGTGGAGATTAAAGATCCTCTAGCGAGGGAGTTACTGAGTCAAGGGCTAGTGGATGGTGTAGAAGTTAGAAGGATTAAGAGTGTGCTGAATAGTCACAATGCTAACATGCTAAAGAAAGCAGTTAGCCCCTGAACAGAGTATTGGCTCCTCCACCCAAACCCTCAGTTGAAGAAGCTCCTTAGTTAAAGTTGAAGCCATTGCCATCACATCTTAGATATGTTTTTCATGGTGAAAATAACACATTACCTATAATCTTGTCAGCTTCATTGACTGTAGCCCAGCCTGAAGCTGCTGTAGCTATGCTAAAACGAAGTAAAAGAGCAATAGGTTGGCAAATATCAAACATCTATGGTATTAACTCTACCCTATATATGTATAAGATCTTTATAGAGGAGGGCCACAAGCTAGTAGCCAACCAAAGTGATTGGATGCAGATATCATTTTTCCAATATTAGACAATAAGTGGGTGAGCCTAGTATAGTGTGTCCCCAAGAAAGGAAGGATGATAGTGGTTACGAATGATAAGAATGAGCATATCCCCATCAAAATAATGATAGGGTGGTGGATATGCATGGACTACAAGAGCTAAATGATGCCACTAGGAAAGATCACTATCCAATCTTTTTCATTAATCAGATGTTAGACAGGCTGGCTGAACTAAAGTACTACTATTTCTTATATGGTACTCAGGGTATAATCATATTACAATAGCACTTGAGTACCAAGAGACGACAATTGTCACATGTCCCTATGGGTCATATGCATTCAAACGCATGCCCTTTGGCTTGTGCAGTGATTCAGTCACTTTCCAAAGGTGCATGATGGCCATATTTCATAACATGGTCGAGGATTTTGTAGAGGTGTTCATGGATGATTTCTCAGTATTTGGGGAGTCATTTGAGGTATTTTGTATAATTTGGATAGGATGCTAGGTCGATGTGAAGAGACTAACCTCATCCTTAACTAGGAAACATATCACTTCCTAGTAAACGAGGGGGATAGTCTTGGGGCATAAGGTGTCAAAGCGCAGGTTAGAGGTAGATCGAGAAAAGATTGAGGTGATAGCAAAACTGACTCCACTAGTGTCAGTCAAAAGAGTCAGTAGTTTCTTGGGCATGCGGGGTTCTATGACAAATTCATCAAGGACTTCTTAAAGATTACAAAGCCACTATGTGCTCTACTAGAGAAAGAGGTACCTTTTAACTTTGATGCTTCATGTTTTTAGGTATTTATGGTGCTGAAGAAATGGCTGGCCGAAGCATCTATATTCACAACACCTAATTGGGAGCTCTCTTTCGAGCTTATGTGTGATGCTAACGTCATTGATATAGGAGAAGTGTTAGGAAAAATAACAATAAGGTGTTCCACTCCATAACTATGCCAGTATGACCCTTGATACAATATAGTACAACTACACAATCACCAAAAAAGAGATACTGGCACTAGTATATGCATTTGACAAGTTCAGATCCTATTTGGTGGCACCAAAGTCATAGTGTTCACTGATCATGCAGCGGTGAAATACTTGTTCAACAAGAAAGATTCTAAACCCCAATTAATCAGATGGATCCTATTGCTTAAGGAGTTCAACATTGAGATCTAGGATTGAAACAGGTGTGAGAACTAGAATGTATATCACTTGTCTTGCTTGGAGAATGATGCTCACATAGGTAAGCAATAACATATTATGGAATAATTCTCGGATGAGCAACTATTGGCTTTAGAAGTACATAAGCTGCCATTGTATGTGGACATCATCAACTACCTTGTAAGTAGGGTCTTTCCTCCAGATGTTAACTATCAGCAAAGGAAGCGACTGGCTTATGATACAAAGGCTTACATTTGGGATGAGCTATATCTTTTCAAGCAAGGTGCTGACAAAATGGACTGAAAGTGTGTTCTTAAGATAGAAATGCGCAAGATTCTTAAGAGATTTCATGCTTCACCCTATAGAGGTCATCATGGAGGAGAGGAACAACCCACAAGGTGCTACAGTCAAGTTTTTGTTGGCCAACTCTCTTCAAGGATGCTATACAGTTTGTGAGATCATGTGATGTATGTTAGAAGACTGGCACCATCTCTAATAGGCATGAGATGCCTCTGAAAAAACATTTTGGAGGTGGAGATCTTTGATCTATGCGGGATGGAGTTCATGCATCCACTCACACCTTCTTTTGGTAATCATTACATCTTGGTCGTGGTTGATTATGTGTCCAAATGGGTTAAAGCGATAGCTTTCCCCACAAATGACTCTAAGGTAGTGAGTAAGTTTCTACAAAAGCAGATCTTCATGATGTTTGGGACTCCGAGAGGCTTCATTAGTGATGGAGGTGCACACTTCATCAACCAGACATTAAAGAACCTGTTAGCTAAGTTTGGAGTGAGGCACAAGGTGGCCACAACATATGACCCTCAGACGAGCATTTAGGTAGAAGTGTTGAATTGAGAATTAAAAAAAATCCAACAAAAGACTGTCAATGCCACAAGGAAAGACTAGTCCATCAGGCTTGATAAGGCCTTATGGGCATACAGGATGGCGTACGAAACCCCGATACGCACATCTCTATACAAGTTAGTCTGTGGTAAGGCATGTCACCTCCCTGTAGACTTGAGCAACAAGCGTATTAAGACATCAAAAGGCTCAATCTCGATCCAGAGCTCACAGAGTGCAAAAGATTGGAACAACTAGAAGAGTTGGATGAATTTCGGCTCCTAACATATGAGAATGCCAAGCTCTACAAACAAAAGACGAAAAAGTGGCATGATACGTACATTATCAAGTGTATGTTTAAGCCTGGACAACAAATACTTCTCTTTAACTCTCATCTTAAACTGTTTCTAGGGAAAATGAGATCATAATGGAATGGGCCATACACTGTGGTGAGTATGATGTCACACGGTGGTGTTGAGTTAGGAGAGGAAGCCACAAACTAAACATTTTTGGTTAATGGGTAGCGTGCCAAACATTACTGTGGTAGGACATGAGCCGTGATGAAGAGACCATGGATTTGGCCTATGATGAGTAGACTGTTGCTAAATTGTGCGGCGACAATAAATCAGGAGCTGCATAGGAGATAACCTATGGTAAGGTAATTGTAATTGATTTAGTTTCTTTTTATTTCTTATTAGTCAAAAATAATTCCGTTGAAAATAAAAATTTTGCATAGAGTGTTGGTCCGCGACCAGCGCGTGTCATGGACCCCCCTATTCCAGTGTAAAATTTTTACATCTTTAATTCCCATCAATCCATTGTGTATTCTATCATTTTTCTTGGCCGAATTAATTTGTTTCACTATTTTGTAGCATATTTAGGTGTTCGAGAATTTTTAGGGGGTTCGATGCTCAAAAAATAAAATTTTTGGGACCCCAAAAAATTTCTAAAATAGTAATGATGCACAAGAGGACTACGACATGGACCTGCCGTGGAGAAGTGTATTTGATAGTGTCTCAGTTAAGTGCTAAAATGCCAAAAATAAACAAAGTTGCAAAGTGTATGTCTGCATCCTGTCCGCATCGCAGACTGGTGTATTTGTTTGTGGGTTCCATCAATAAACCTGACCTGATCCTCCATTATTTAAACCCCCTTTCCTCGCAATTTTTTTTTACTTCTTTCATGCAGACCAGTTGCAACCCACATGTTCTTTTTCTTTTTTTTCTCTCAAATTTCATTCTCAAATGCCTAAATTCAAACAAATTTTCATCGTACCTCAAGTGCCACAAGAATTTTCTTTGTTCTTTCTTGCAATCTTCAGCTAAGGTATGTGTTCTTCACTCACGTTTTCCTGGTTATTGCTTGGGTGTGACTATTTTTGGGTACTATGGGTGAAATCAAGTGGGCTAACTAGTTCATTGTTAAAATTGTTGCTTGATTGTTGTTGGGTGTTGCAATTTTAGGCCTAATTTCTTGAATGAAGTTTATTTTGTGCTTAATGTTGGTGGGTGCGAATCCTAGGCCAAAATTGGGGATGTAATTTGGAGAAAATTAAGAATTGTGTTCTTTGGCTTAATTTGTTCATATATTGATTAATTATTGTTAGGTTTTGTAAAAATTGAAGTGTCGGGTGGTTTAGTGAGAAGGATGCCATGCTTATTTACTCATGTGGTTTGAATAATGATATAATTCACTTATTAGGTTCTACTGCTTGTTCTTTATGTCTTGTGTATTATGGATATTATTTTGGGGTGATAATGGTGTGTACATTGAAGCAAGAGATATGTGTTATTGAATAAATTGCTGGGGTATTGTTGACGAAATTTATGGTGGTTTCCTGAAGTGAGATGGGAAGTTTGAGTACCTTCTCATCTAGTGGCTTCAATCTAAGTGTGGGGTTGGATGTGATTGTCTTTGTGTAATAGGGGTTATTTATTTTGCATCTGCTGATGATGTTTGACTACTTTTGTAGGATATCATGGCCTCTTGAACTCTCCTAACTGGAAAAACTTATGGGGCAGGATCCTCAAGTAGCTGGAGATGTGCACGGGATATTCGAAAGTGCCCAAAGGCCCCGAGCCTCCTAAGAGACAAAGACCCAACTTTGGGGTTAAGGTAGTGTGTAGGGAAGGCCATTATTGGTATCAGGATCATAATAAGACAAAGTACTTTCCTATTGTGCCCATTGATGCGGACACCTTGGCGATGGACTATCCTTAAATTTACTAGCGGTGTATAAACTACTGCCTGACCTTCCTCTTTGAAGAGGCCCTATCCTACAACCTCAGCATGGTCTGAGACTAAGGCATTTTCCCAGGTTATCACTGTTCACGGAATAGAGATGAATGTCACCCCGATTATTATAAATGGGATCCTGGGCACTTTGGATATCTCTACAACCTCTTCACCAAGCTTCAGATTTTCCCAGCCTATCAGGCCATTCGTCACACTTTGGTTGGGGTGAACTCTACATCTAAGTGGATTTGTCATGGCTACAGGAGGTATTATCAATCTTTTCATTTTGCTCATATGAACAGGGAGGCCAGAGTTTAGGTCAAGATTGTTACACACTTTTCTCGGGTCAACATTTTATGGCTGTCACGAGGGACAGAGTCTGTTTGGCCTACGCATTGATGATAGTGTTAGAGCTTATCTTTGGCGCTATCTTCAAATCCTCCATGATGAAGGATCCAATTCATTGTGGGTGCAGGTATGATTTTGATGGCTTGATTATTGAGTTATGTAGATGTACATGTGTTCCAGAGGAGCCACTTGATTACTTTCAATAAATTGAGTCCCCCTATTATAATGACCAACAGAAAGGGGCCGGATGAGTCTGCAAGATTTGTGCTCACCACTGCTGAGAGGGCTCACAGAGATGAGCTCATTATGGGAGGGATGTACTGGATAGATCCTTTCTACTCAGTAGGATCTTGATGAGGTCGAAGCCCATTACCCACTGAATACCCATGCTAATGCGGTGTTGGGAATTGGTTCTCAATTCACTAAGCCCGTGGAGGATGATGTTCCAACAAACTCGGAAGATGCACATGATGACTCTGTTTGGATGAGGATAAGATAGAGGAGGAACAACCTGTCAGTGTAGAGGGTAAGCCTATTCTACCAGGCCCGATGGATGAGGAATGAGCACCACGCTTCCATCCTATAAAATTCATATGCTTAGCACTGAGGACAGTGCTAATTCTAAGTGTGAGGTGGGAGTATCCTTATGTTTATGCTTCCCTTCTTTTTGATTTGTCCATGTATTACGACTATGATTTATTTTCTATTGATGCTATGTTTGGTTAAGATTGGACATCATTTTTGTTTTTGCTTGGGTTTGTAACTAAGTATGGATGCTTTTAGTATGCTTGAATATTAGTAGTATTATGAAATTGCATTGTCTAGGTATGGTAATTATGTTCTTTGGGTATTTTGGTATGTGAATGTTTAGTTAGCTATATGGTTGAGTGACGGGGCCCTACGATGGATGGATGATAACCATCCTAAGGGTATTTGCCAATATAAATTTCATGTAGACTATCGGTAGTAGTATAAAAGGGCATTTTGCATGGAGCACTTGAATCAAGGATGACTATATCAATTGAACTGTGAGTAGCTAATGCTTAAACCTTGAACTTCATGGATGTATATGCTTAATATGAATTCGTTTGAATAATGTGATGGTGATTCTAGTTTTAGCCTTGTGATGAGAGTATACTATGAGTGAGTGAGAAACGTGTTGGTCTATATTGAAATAGTTGATAGAACTTAACCAGTATGCGGACTAAGTTAAGTAAGAAGTGATCTTAGGGGAAAGGATCTAGGCATTTGTTTGGTTGCCCTATTTTTGAATCTTTTGGCCTACCTATACTAATCATCCCTAGTTAGCCTCGTTGAGCCTTAGCCTTTTTCTTTGGTTAGCCATATTCTAAGCTGAACTCTTTTCCTTGCTCTTAAGCTGTAGTTGGTCTTAACTCCTAAGCGCTATAGCATATTAAGACAAGGGAAAGAAAGCTTGGATGGGACACCCAAGGGATTAATGGTAATAGAAAAAAGAAAATAAATATAAAAAAAATTACTGAAGGCCTAATGTTTGAAAAAATACAAGCAAGAAACAAAAAGTTGTGTTTTTAAAGTTTTCTGTCTTGTATATACAACAAAGGGTGTAAAGTTAAGGAGGATTAAATGTAGAAGAAGAAGAGAAGATTAATGTGAGCTATGAGCGCTTGGGAATTGAGCCATGACTGCCATATCCATAAATGTACTCCACTATCCTTTAACCTACATTACAACCAAATAAAAGACCTAAGTGATCCCTTGAGCTATATTCTAACTAGGTTGAGTGTACACATTAAATGGGAACTAGAAGCAAAATGAGACATCTTTTAGGAGAGCAAGAGTTGATTTTGTACCCATTTCCAATCTTCTAGCTATGTTGTTGTGGTGTCCATGGGTAGTTCTTTAGGTGAGGGCACATAATCATCGAAGGGTGATAACTAGAAGAGCCATTAACAAAAATTCTACATGAGTCTGCATTTGATACATAGGTGCATGGTGTGAGTTGATGATGCTAGGGATATTGAGAAGTATTTGACATGGTTCTGGACTCAGTCATATGATGTTCCTTTTACATGCTGCCTAGGGGTCTCAAGCATTTGTCTTTATTTGTCTAAGTATGGACAAAGCTCTAAGCATGGGGTGGTGATCTAAGGTGTATTTATATGCCAAACTAGCCAAAACTACCCATAAATAGAGTTTAGTCAGAGGACAAATTCATAAACTCTAGGTTTTTTAGTGTACTCTTGCGTATTTGACTAATCGAGGGTCAAGAATGCCTCTTGGTAGTGTTTTTGCAGTTTTTTAAATAAAATATGCCAATCCAAACTCACATCTGGAGTGTTAGGAAGAACATGATTGCAAGACGAAGGGAAGAAAGCAGTCAACTCAGCAAAAAGGCTCAAATGCGCATCACGAACTTGGGGAAAAGCTATGCAAGATGAATACTTGGAGTAAAAGGTCTAAAATAGTAAAAACAAAGGTGAAGTCTGTGTTGCGAACCTACAAAAAAATATGAGAAATTGGTCCAGTCAGCATTAAATGCAAAAACCCACTCAAAATAACCCAATCCGCGTTGCGGACTTTGAAGATGCGTGGAAAAAATGAAATATAGAAATTTTAAGTTATATTTTATTTACAACATGAGGTTTCATATCTTGTTTTGTATGGAACAAAGGAGAGACGACTAAAATGAAACACGCCAAAACTATGCTTCGAAAATGCTCATTGTCGTAATTTCCATATATCTTAAAATCTATGTGTGATACTAAACATTTGACTTTATATTATCTATCGGGGGGCGAAATTGAGTGGGAGATGAGTATAACCCAGATTTTACAGGACCTGTAGTAAAAAAAGATAATTTTCGCTAATTTTTCAAAAAATAGTGGCAGTACGTGTTTGGTCCGCGACGTGGACCCATTGCATACCAGTGTTGGTTTTTTCTTATTTTTTGTTTTAGCTCAGGGTCATTGGGGTCATGGAACCATTCTTATTTACACGTGAAATCTCCCATACTTAGCCATTGTTCAACTCTATAACACTCAAAAACCCTCTCTAAAACTTCTCCAACACTTTATCAAAATTTCCATCCAAATCCAAGGATTTCATGCTCACATTGGATCTCAAGAACTCAATCGAAGCTTCAAGCCTCCTTCAAAATTTACACTTTATGTTAGAACTCGTAGCTTAACTTAAACCCCAAAAGTCTTTAATTTGTTCGATTTAATAAAGTTTGGGACCGAACGTAAAATTTCTTTTAAGTTTAGTCTTTAAGCATAATTTATGGTGGGGTCAAATATATATGTAATATTTTGATTGGTCCAAGTAGCACACTTGTTGCCTATAT
>JAOTQJ010000001.1:16069566-16116614 GCA_025642045.1 Solanum sejunctum | reverse complement strand
ATATTATATTATATTATATTATATTATATTATATTATATTATATTATATTATATTATATTATATTATATTATATTATGTCGGGTTGGTTTGACCTCGGGTTGGTTTTTTAAAATCAAAATCAAATCAACTAAAATATAGTCGGTTTTTTTTGTCAATACCAAACCAAATCAAACCAACCCACTAAGCGTATTTTCTTTGTGGGTTGATTCGGTTTGTCGATTTGGTGCATTTTACGGTTTGATTCTGTACACCCCTAGTAAATATACTTATCACTCCATCATAAATTTTTGATGATTTCTTGTTAACCTCAATCAAATATTATCTAATTGCCTACATCATCTTTCTTTTTTCGTCATATCTAGTTTATTCTGCTTGTGAATTTTTTGAGATGAGGGTAATTAGGAAATAATCTCTCTACCTTTGAGGTAACGATAAGGTGTACGTGAATTTTTTTAGATGAGAATTCCCAGAAAATATTTTCTCTACCTTTGAGGTAACGATAAAGTTTGAGTACATTTTACCTTTTCCAAATCCTAACTTGTAGGATTCCATTACACATGTTATTGGTGTTTGGTGCCGCCTACATCATCTACTCTCTTTTTGAGAGAAAGTTGATTATGTTAAACATCTTTATTTTGTGGAAAGTAAGATATAAAACCTATTGTATTACTCCTTCTGTTCTTTTTTAAGTTGTCATGTTGTGCTTTTCAAAAGTCAATTTTATTAATTTTTAAAATTAATTTAGATTAAATTAATTTGATATTTTAAAATAAAAATTTAGATATTCAAAAATTATATGAAAAAGTATTATTGATTGTAACTTTCATATCAATATGATGAAAAATTACAACTTAAATATTTGTCAAAGTTTATATAATTTGACTCTAAAAATAAAAACTCTGACAACTAAAAAGAGACGAAGGAAGTATATTTTAATTACCATAACGAGGGGTGTTCATTTAAAGCATGAAAAAAGATAAGTACTCTCCCTGTCTCATTTTAATTATTATGATAAGATTTGATACACTCCTTAAGAAAAAAATAGTTAGAAGTATTGTTTGATTAATATATCTGTTATAAATAATTAAATTTTTATCTATATATATGTCTCTTAATTCTAGAATAATTAATGTTAAGGGCAAAATTGTTAAAAAATAATTATTTTCTTTTTGTTATCTAAATTGACAACTACTTTTAGTTTACTTGACAATTAAAATGGACAGAGTAGTTGATATTTTTAATTTTGTGTCCCTAGGGTTATATTATGAAAATTTAGGAAATAACATAACTTGGCAATTATAGTTAGTAAATGTTCATGCTATTTATTATAATCAAGTAACATCATAGGACTACTTATTTGGGAGAATTTTGTGAGTTTTTCTCAATTCTCATGCTCTTTTCAGCACTAAAAAAATAAGATTTCTAGAAAAATATTTTTCTGACATAATAAATTATTGTCCTTTCGAGAAAAATACTTATCAGTCATGTATTACAGATTATGTCTATTCATGTTTTGTCATTCACGAATCTCCCAAAAAGAATAGGAGAAAGAATACACCAACTATTTGCAAAATTCTTTTAAAATAGTGTGGGTAATATCAGTAATCATTAGGTGGCTTGGAAAGACCTTTGTTATCCCAAAGAAGAGAGAGGCCTTGCATTTAGATCCCTACATGATACTAATAAAACTCTTTTTGCAAAGCTTTGATGGATATTAAGGACTTTCACTAATTTTATATTTTTACAATTCTTGTGGACAAAGTATTGCAAAAAGATACATCTTGTGATTATTACTAATCTAGGAGCATCAATGGTATGAAGGAATTTGATAAAGGTCAAATAGGAGATAGATCATGAGATCTGGTGGCCTAGCAACTGAAGTCAGGTACCTCTAATTTTTGGTTTGACAACTGGACTAAATTGGATGCCTTGTGTTTCATTGTTGATTGTCCAGTGGAGGATGAAGATGCAAAAGTCAGGGATTACATAGAGAATGGGCAATGGGCAAAAGACAGATTACTGAAGTGTCTGATCCAATGTAGAATTGGGGGATTTCATTATAGAATCTATTCCAATTCCAAATGAGGAAGACATAATGGATACAGTTTGTGGATGGGGAATGCATCGGGGGCTTTCACTGTTAAATCAGCTTACTCCTTGTTAAGAGAAAAGAAAGATGAGCAAGAATGGACCAAGAAGATTTGGGTGAAAAGCCTGCCTCTGAAGATTGCTTTTTTCTTATGGATGGTAAGAAAAGGAAGAATAACAATTGATGACAATTTGAGGAGGATGAAAATCCAATTGGTCTCCAGATGCTATTGTTGTGAGAACAAAGATGTGGAGACTATGGCCCATTAATTTCTAACAGCTCCCACAATCCGAGACTGTGGAAGCAATTTATTAATTGTGCAGATATTTAATGTGAAGGAAGATAATTGCAGCAACTAGTTCACACATGCTGGAATTTTCAAGCGTCTTATAAATTACAAAGGATTATGCAGTGTATTCCAGCCATACTCATGTGACATCTATGGAAAAGGAGAAATGCTTTGAAGCATGACAAGAAGTATTCTTATACATGGATGGTGCTACCTTTCTGATATAGCTAGCAATGGAGTCCCACATACTGTACTGTGAACAGTATGTGGGACTCGACTGCTGGCTATATCAGAAAGGTAGCTACCGAAGTTCTAGGTGTTACGAGAGGGCCTTTTGGTGGTCGTAAAGGTGATTGGTGGTGGAATGCGGAAGTTCAAAGTAAGGTAAAAGATAAGAAGGTCGCTTATATGGAGTGGTTAGAGTATAGGGTTGATGATGAAAAGCAAAAGTTTAGGAAAATTTATAAGAAAGCTAAGTCAGAAGCTAAGTAGGCGGTGATGAATGCTAAGTCTGCAGCACTTGAGAGCCTTTATGAGGATCTAAGTGCTAAAGGCAGGGACAAGAGATTGTATAGGCTCGCTAAAGCAAGAGAAAGGAAAGCTCACGACTTGGACCTAGTGAAGTGCATCAAGGATGAGGAGGGTGAGGTGTTAGTAGATGACACTTCCATTAAATTAAGGTGTCAAACCTACTTTCATAGACTTTTAAATGAAAAAGGAGATAGAGTTATCGAGCTGAATATTTGGCACACTTCGAAAACCATCGTGCTTTTGGAGATGGCAATCCATTCAAAGTGGAGGAGGTAAAACTAGCTATGAGTAGGATGAAGAGGGGGAGAGCGATCAGATCAGATGAGATTCCGGTGGACTTTTGGAAGAACTTGGGTGCTGATGGCATAGAGTGGTTAACTCGACTGTTCAATGCTATTAGGAAGACTGCCAAGATGCCTGATGAATAGAGGAGGAGTACAATGGTTCCATTGTACAAGAATAAGGGAGATATTCAAAACTGCAACAATTACAAAGGTATCAAGTTGTTGATCCACACTATGAAGGTTTGGGAGAGAGTTGTAGAGAGGAGGGTGCGTGAAGTAGTATCTATCTTGGAGAACCAATTTGGATTCATGTCGGGGAGGTCGACGACTGAAGCAATCTATTTGGTTCGGAGGTTAGTGGAAAAATATAGGGATCGCAAGAAGGACCTTCATATGGTGTTCATTGATCTCGAGAAAGCGTATCACAAAGTCCCAAGGAAGGTCTTATGGAGGTGTTTAGAGGCGAAAGGTGTCCTTATGGCTTATATCAAGGTGATTAAGGACATGTATGATGGAGCCATTACACGAGTAAGAACAGTGGGAGGAGACTCTGAGTATTTTCCCGTTGAGATGGGACTCCATCAGGGTTCTGCACTGAGCCCTTTCTTTTTTACCTTGGTGATAGATGAGCTAACGCGATCTTTACAGGGAGAGGTACCTTGGTGTATGTTATTTGCAGATGATATAGTACTAATTGATGAGTCTCGGACTAAAGCTAATGAAAGGTTGGAGGTTTGGAGATGCGTCTTGGAGTCCAAAGGATTCAAATTGAGCAGAGCCAAAACTGAATACTTGGAGTGCAAATTCAGCGTTGATAGAGAGAAAGCAAACTTTGAGGTAAGGCTTGCTACTCAACCTATCCCCAAGAGAGATAAGTTTAAGTATCTGGGGTCCATCATCCAAAGTAGTGGTGATATCGATGATGATATCACACATCGTATTGGGGTAGTATGGACTAAATAGAGGCTGGCCTCTAGTGTATTATGTGACAAAAAGATACCACCCAGACTTAAAGGTCAGTTCTACAGAGTGGTAGTTAGACCAGCGTTGCTGTATAGGGTAGAGTGTTGGCCAATTAAAAGTATACATATTCAGAAGATGCATGTCACAGAGATGAGGATGATGAGGTGGATGTGCGGTCACACCAGAAGCGACAAGGTTAGGAACGTGGCAATCAGAGAGAAACTGGACGTAGCTCCGGTGGGCAAAAAGATGAGGGAAGCGAGACTGCGATGGTTTGGACATGTGCAGCGAAGGAGTATCGATGCTCCTATTAGGAGGTGCGAGCCGTTGATTGTGAGAGCTACTTGGAGAGGTAGAGGTAGACTGAAGAAGTACTGGGGGGAGGTGATCAGACAGGACTTGGCGAAACTCGACCTCACTGAGGACATGGCCTTAGATCGACAGAAGTGGAGGTCGCGAATTAGTGTAGCAGGCTAAGTTCTTCTTTCTCTTCTTCCTATTATTATCTGGCATATATGTGCTAGTTTTGTTATATTTACATATTGTCATGTGTTACTCTTTGTTAGTCGCACCTGCTATTCCCTTTCCCTTCCCCTGCATTTCATTTTGCCATATCTAGTTCTTTTTGCTAATAGGTTTTGAGCTGAGGATTTTAGGAAATAGCCTCTCCACTTCTATGAGGTAGTGGTAAGGTCTACGTACAAGTAACCCTCCCCATACCCTACTTGTGGGATTTCACTGGGTATGTTGATGGTGGTGGTGGTAGTGGTGGTTGTTTCAATCCAATGCCTTTGGGTCTTGGGCCTAAGCCCTTCCATGCATAAAAACACCAATACTTAGTCATTTTTCAACCTCATATCATTTAAGACAATCCCAAAACTCTCTGAAACACCTAGCCAAATATTTCACTCAAATTCAACTGTCCCAAACTCATTCCGGATCTTAAGAAATTCATTCAAGCTTCAAGTTATCATTCCAATCTTTATCAAGGAAATCTCCAAAGTTGAGGTATGTGGATATCAATTATTGGGTCCTTTCACCCATGGTGCCAACCTTTTTTGTTAAGTAAATTGCATGATTTAAAGTGAATTTATCTATGGGTATTTCTTATTTATGAATTGATTATGAACTATGTTGGGGTTTTATAAAAGTATGACTATTTAAGCATATTTTGAGCCATAAATCTATGATTTATTGTGATATTTGATTAAGAGTTTCAATGTATATTGCATGAGGGTGTTACCAAGTGTTAGTGGGTTGATTTATATTAAGTTTTTTTGCATGATTTCACTCTTGAATTGCATGATTTTTAATTCGTATTACATACTCACCAAGTGTTTGATAAAATGTCTGGTTTAGGATTCTTGAGCTATTGATGATCTATTGCATGGCCTATGAGTCAAGTGACTTTATGAAGATAAAAGTAATGTATATATGTGTTGATTTCATGAACAGAATATATAGTACTGCAAGTTTACCACACCTTATTGAGGGCATGATACCTCAATCACCATGGATGGTAGGGTGTGACTACCATAAACTAATTGAGGGGTTAATACGACAATCACCATGGTTGGTAAGGTGCGACTACCATTAACCAATTGAGGGGTTGATACCTCAATCACCGTAGATGGTAGGGTATGACTACCATCAACCAATTGAGGGTTTGATACCTCAATCACCATAGATGGTAGGGTGTGACAACCATCAACCAATTGAGGGGTTGGTTTCTCAATCGTCTCTCAAAGGGGGTGGTAGGCCTTGGATTCCATAACGATGGTCTCTTACTATAAATGTAATATGTTCTATACAAGCATGTTTACTTCAAGCATCATTCATGCATGTCATATTGTTATAGGATTATCCGTTGCCTAATTATTTAATTTAACTATGTTGCTTATCTATTGTGGCATTGCATCCTACATACTTAGTACACTCAAATGTACTAACGTATACTCTATGCCTACATGATGTTACCATGTAGGAACCAGAGCTCCACTTGATCATCCTCATCCTCCACATGGCTAGTACTATCTCTTGAAGCAAGCTTGGTGAGTCTTCAACTCCGAGGACAATATCTTTTGATTCTATGTTATGTGAAGACTCTTTTCTTGGTGAGATGCTTAAGACTAGAGGGTGATCCAAGAAAGATGTCTTAGCCCTCGCCTAATCTATGTTAGAGGTGTTGTTGGACAAGTTATGTAATTATGCTTAAAGCTTTGACTCTTTGATGATGTATGCTATAAGAGACTTCTCTTAGTCCCTTATTCTTTATTTCTATTCTCATATTGTTGTTTGATTGCTTTGCGACCAAGGATGTGTAAATGATATGCTTAGAGGCTTATTTGGGATCCCTTCGAGTTTCCATTCTCTGTGTCGCATTTAGGCCCTAGGCTTGGGTTCGAGGCCCCGACTTAGTAATTTACGCAATTTTAATGTCTAAATGAGCATTGTGACGTAGGGTTCGAGGCTCTACTCCCTTAGATCTCTTGAGCACTTAGATCATCAAGTTTTTGAGGCCCCGACTTAGTGGATTTTATGTCCCTCACACTACTTTGGGTTTGAGGCCCCGATCTCGCAGATTTATAGCCCCTATAGTACTTTACTACAAGAGAACTTTAACTCTTAGCTACTTTAGTCTAGATATCTATGCGCTCGATATACTTATGGGGTCCGTTCGAGTTTTACTTTAAACTGATAACGTGTGTCCTGGGTGTGCTAGTATGGATCCTTTAGCCATACTTGTCGTCTCTACTATTGCTCTTTTCTTGTCTTAGATATTGATATCAAACTCCTATTTAGATTTGATTCCTTTTCTTCATATTATTTTTACCTATCTTGCTCAGTCGCTCGCCTATGATGCATACTGGGTACCTTTTTATCTGTTACTCATACTACACTCTGCATCTCTTTTCATGATGCACGTCCGAGTACTAGTCACCAACGAGGATAGATCGAGCTTGCAGCAGATCACACTAGAGACCAAGGTGAGCACTTGACATTTTTGGATCGTTCTATCTTCTTCAACTTAATGGCCCGTCTTTTGTATATATATTTTGAGATTAGTTAGACCTTTGTATATTTCAGTCCACTTTTGGGACTTGTTCTCCTTATTTTTGTGTATATATCAGTTTTGTACTAGTGACTTTTAGGTATCTGGGAGGGATTCTTGTATTTTATAATTGTATATTTTCAGCGGGTCTTGTATTTGCCCCTCGTTGTTGTTTTATCTGTTGTTTTCTTTTAGTTTTTTGTGAATACCCATTACTTATAGATCGGGGTTACGGGTTGACTTGCCCATCGGCAGTTCATAGTAGACGCCATCACGGCCTGAGAATCGAATCATGACAATTTTTATACGAAAAACATAATGCTGATGATATTTCCAAACAAAAAAAAATATAGCAATAATTTTATTTATATGATTAAGGATATATTTAACTTTGTTTTTCTAAAATAAATAACCTTGTAAATATTCCTTCTGTCCCAAATTAACTGAATTTTTTAGGATTTTTTCATGGTTCAAAATAGTTGAATTGTTCAAAGTTCAAGATGAATGTTTAAAGCTTTTTTCATATTTACCCTTTCATCTATTGAAGTTTTATATTTTTTAGGAAACAAATTAACTACATATTTATAATTCCACAATGGATAATAGTGAAAAGTATGATTAAAATTTTATCCTTAAATATTTTTCTTAATATATGTATATTGACTCACAAATTCAATTAAAATGAGATCAAGGAAATAATATTCATGCCACAAAGGTGACAAAAGTGATATGAATGCCCTTTCGAACAGATTTATGAGGGTAATAAGACCCTCAAGCTTAAATCTTTCTTAAATAAATAATAAGACCTACAAACTTAAATTATCTTCTGAAAAATCATGGATTAATTTAGTTCTTCGTGTATTTTGGTATTATATAGAGGAAAGGAAGTATAGAAAATACAACCACCGAGACAAAAAGATCAAAGTTATGTCAACTTTTTCTTACCTAACAAAAGCAATTCACTCTACACATAATATAATATAAATATAAAATAAATAATTTATATTTCAGTTTTGCCCCTAAATTTCATCCATTATCCTATTTGTGCCCTGAATGGGATTACAATTCCAAGAAGATCATTTTAAACACAAGATAAAGATTTACCTAATTAATTTTTGTTTCTTTTTATCCTCGCAATAAATTAATTTTATTTCCATATATAACCATAAAAAATCCAATTTTTTATTATTTTATAATGAAAGCCAAAGATTTTGCCTTTGTTTCTGCTTTTCTTTAACCATCAATTTGCTTGAATTTGTTGATCTACTTTGTCTGAAACTGGAAGGTGTTGATCTTTGTTGTTGTTGAGCTCATTTGGGTCACTGATGAGTGGCTCATGGATGAAGAATATCTACTGGAAAATTCTGGTGAAATGGTGAAGGCAACAAGAACAAAGATTGATTGTATATAGAATTTTGTGAAGTGGGTTCTCTTGGGTTTTGTTTGATTTGTGTAGATTTGATATGGGTGGGTGTTTTCCTTGCTTTGGATCATCAAACAAGGAAACTGGAAATGTTGAGGTAAAAAAGGAGTCTTTCAAGGATGCTTCTACTGCTCAATCCATCCATTTAACAAAAGTTAATTCAGGTATTTTTCTTATGTTTGCTTTGGTTATCTCCAATTTTGGTTTTTCCAGTGCTATTTTAGGACTTGATCTGAGTTTCTGTGGTATTTTAGCAAGGGATTGTTACAGATTTGGTTGGCTCTTCATGAAATGAGCTTGGTTCTTTTTATATATATTTTTTCTTTTTTAGCCTTCAGTAATGCTGCTGTACATTTGAGAGATCTGTCACTTGTTCTTATAGTTTAAAAAATTGTTTGCTTTATCAAATTGTTTGAATTAGTCAGAAATATTGTATACTATGAGAAAATAGACTATTAGACACATTTGACTGCAAATGCGGACATTTTTGCTTCCTTTTTAGGATCTATTTGGAACCGCCTCTTTACCCCCAACAAAGGAAGGGGTAAGGTTTGCGTAGATCTTACCTTCCCCAAACTTCATTTGTGTAATTACACTAGGTATGTTGTGGTGGTTTTCTGTGTGTCTAATAACAGAGAGAGCTGGGGGATGGGTGTGGAGAGTGGGCAAGTAGATGAAAGTGAAAGTGTTAAGCAATTCTAACTTGGAGAACTCTTGAATTACTAATTGCGAGGAGAAGAAGTTCAATCTTAAACCATGGTATGACAAATTCGTTAAGGTCTACCTCTTATCAACAATGAGGAATATGTATACTACCTGAACAGGCTGGTAATGTGTCAATAAGGATGTTGTGAATTTGGATTCAAAAGGACTGGCAGATTTCGATGAATCTGTGGGAATTTAGATTCTTATAAAACAGCAGAGCCTGAAAGCTTAGTGAACCATCATGATAAATGCAGAGTTATGCTCATTCTACTGTAGCTAATAAAAGAAATGCTCTTTTTGCTGTTAAAAATGTCAATGGATCATTTTGCAAGTTCACTTGTTACTTTTTCTTCTTTATTGGTATTTGCTCGATGTTTGTTTCTTATATACAGATAAATCAAAGTCTCATGGAAGTCATGATCCTAAGAAAGATCCAGCTGTCCCAAAAGATGGACCAACGGCACATATTGCTGCACAGACATTCACATTTCGTGAGCTTGCTGCTGCAACGAAAAATTTTAGGCCTGAATGTTTGCTTGGTGAAGGTGGATTTGGACGTGTTTACAAAGGGCGGCTGGAAAGCACCGGACAGGTAGGTGTTACTTTATTAACATGTAACTCTGTAATGCAAAAGCAAATCATTAGCCAACTTTACGTTAGATTTAGCAAATGTTAGCATAGGATAACTATTTAGAGAAACGTATGTTAGCTTAGGAAAGAAAAATTTAAATGTCAAAATCTTCAATGGCACACTGACTTGCAATTTCACTCTTGTTGTGTCGGAATTGTCTCTTTGCAGGTGGTTGCTGTTAAACAGCTTGACCGCAATGGTCTTCAAGGGAATAGGGAGTTTCTGGTGGAGGTTCTGATGCTTAGCCTACTACATCATCCAAATCTCGTTAACCTGATTGGTTATTGTGCAGATGGGGACCAACGCCTCCTAGTTTACGAGTTTATGCCATTGGGTTCTTTAGAGGATCATTTACATGGTTAGACCATTTACTGCAACTTATATTGTGATTTTTACCATGCATGTATAATTTGGTTCATCTTAAATAGCTATTCATGCACTAGAACCTTGCCCCTTTTCCCAATAAGAAAAGGGTAGCCAAATGTACTTGTTAAATAGACCTTGGACCTAACTCAACCCTGAAATCTAGCTCATGAAGGGAGGATATCCCAAGACCATATAGAGTGTCTGTACGCTCCTTATCCCACTGATGTGGGACTCAACAATACTAAAAACCATCTATTCATGGGTCCAGGAAAGGGTTAGGCCAAACTGCATCTATTATATACATACTTGCATTTTGCAAGAGATTGTTTCCATGGCTTCAACCCGTGAGACAATTTTTACTGTCCCCCAAGGCTCCTACCCATATAGAAATGTTTAAAGGGAGAAAGGAGGGGGGGGGGGGGGCGTTCAAATGAATACATGATGCCTTGGGAATTGGAAGGGGTTAGACTATTTGGAGTCTTTTGGTAGAGTGTATTAGCAAAAATAATGCATGCATTAACTAGGTGTATTAGTAGTACCTTGTTTGGTACGCTTTTTCATCCTAAGTATAACGAATGCTTATGTTCTATTGTTTATTTGGATTTCTAGGTATTAGTAATGCAAGGGGATTTAATCCATGCATTAGCATGGTTAAAGACCCAATTGTCCTTTAAAACCTTTTTTAACATCTTTTCCACCATATTTGTTGAGGGTATCTTTGTAATAAATTTTTTTTTTTAAATTATGCAATGCATACTATTTTTAATACGCCAAACCAAATAATGCATTAGAAATATCTTTATATTTAATGCAAGCATAAGTAATACAAGCATTACTAATACACTATATTTAGCATTATCCTTGTAACCCTACCAAACGACCCCTTATAGTTCATGTACAGAGCGCTTGTGAAAGTCTTATATCTGAGTATAGCTTTGAGTGACACTATTCACATGTTCTAACTTAGCTGAATGATGAATGGATTAAGCATGGCTTGAACATTCTAATGGAGCTTTTCAAAGATTAACTGACCAAATCAAAACAATTGCAGCATTCGACAACATAAGAAATTAGACGAGACACTGCTTGCTGATTTGTGTTACATCGGTGCTTTTATTTTTTATTTTTTTACTGATTCTTTTGATTTCATTCATTTTGTGGCACTCCACTTTGTGTTTTCTATTTATTCATGGACATTCCAATGGAATTGTGATATGGATAAAGCTCAGTGGAATAATTTACTCTGAAATATGTTGGATGTCGCAACTTAATTGGAGAACATTAGAGTGTTACAGGAATTGTTGATGCACTCTCAACAAGAGTTGGCTATTGCACCAATGTTCAATATGGTTGGTTACTGGAATGGTTCTGTCTAAGACATTGCTTAGGTGATTATCAATAACTGTATGACATTTAAACATCATAGAGCTCTGACTAGTCTTTACTGTGGGAAGGGAATATATCCTTTGGTTGAAAAGGTTGTTTTTGCTGTGGTGGAAATAATAATGCAAGTTAATGAAATAAACATAGAAGTGCTATTTGGCATCTGCCTGTTATAGTAACAGGCATTAACGTGGCAATGACTGGCATCAGCATAGTATTCATCATTGTGATTGTATTCAGCAACTATTTGTTGCATATAGTTGTTCCAGTTGACGTTGTGCTCACATTGAATGGTATTGCATTTCTGAAGTCATTTGAACTAAATCATCCTATACACAGTTAATTCCATGATCTTTTCACAGTTGTGTAGTCAGTAGGTGCTCTTGTTGGAGCAATTGATAAATTATTCATTATTTTCTAAAGAAGTTAAATTTTTATAACTGGTGTCCTGCTAACCATTTGAAAAGCTGAATTTACACAAGTAGATATGTGAGTAATATAGGATAAAAGTATTATTGAATTGTGTATCTACGTTATTACACAAAGACCTATTTATAAACACTACAATAAAATCCTTTATGAAGTAGGATATTATATACTATTCCTATTCTAAGTAGAATTATATATACCTCTTTCTATTCTAATACTCACTCTCAAGCTGGTGTATACAAATGATATGCACCTATCTTGTTACGGTGAGGGATTTGAGTGAAAATGTTTGCAAGTTGATCACTTGACTCCACAAATTTTGTGACGATATCTCCTAAAAGTATCTTTTCTCTAACAAAGTGACAATTAATCTCAATGAGCTTAGTCCTCTCACGAAACACTAGATTTGATGCGATATGAAGGGCCGTTTGATTATGACTTACAAGTTTCATCTGATCAATTTCTCCAAATTTTAGGTCTTTCAAAATCAGTTTGGTCCCAACTAGCTCACAAGTTGCTACAACGATTGCTTGATATTTTGTTTTTGCTAGATTGAACAATCACAATTTGTTGTTTACTCTGCCACAACGCCAAATTACCTTCTATTGAAACACAATATCCAAATGTAGAACATTTATCAAAGGATTATCTTGCCCAATCAGCATCTGTATTGCCAGTGATATGTTCATGGCATTGATCCTCTAAAAGTAGTTCTTTATTGGGATCTGACTTTATATATCACAAAATATGAACAATTTCACCCCAATGACTCACAAAGGAATATTATAAACTGATTTACAACACTCTCAAGAAAAGAGATGTTAGGTCTAGTTAGTGTGAGATAATTCAACTTTCCAAAAAGCTGTCTACACCTTTTAGAATTGCTAGGTGGATCCCCTATCCTGGAAGGAGGTTAACATTCGAATCCATCAAAGTCTCAACGGGTCTACATCCTATCAATCCCGTCTCCTCAAGAATGTCTCGGGCATTGTTGCATTGAGAAATAACAGTGCTTGATCTAGACTAAGCAACCTCAATACCTAGAAAATACTTTACTCTGCCAAGCCCTTTAGTTTGGAAATTCTTAAAGAGATGTTTTTTCAAATAAGTGATACCATCTTGATCATTGCTAGTGATATATCAACGTAAACAACCAAATAAATACACAAATTTGGTGCTTAATGTCGATAAAACACAAAGTGATCAACTCCACTAGGAGTCATGCCAAACTCTTAAATTACTGTGTTGAACTTCTCAAATCAGGCTCAAAGAGACTAGTTCAAACGATAGAGTGACCTACACAATTGACATGCAAGGCTACTAGACTCCCTTAAGCAACAAAACCAGGTGGTTGCTCCATATAGACCTTCCGTAAGATCACCATGTAAAAAAAGCATTCTTAATGTCCAACTGATGAAGAGGCCAATGACGAACGACAACAATAGATAGAAAAAAATGAGCAGATGCTATTTTAGGCACAAGAGCGAAAGTATCACAGTAATCTAGCCCAAATATCTTAATATATCCTTTGGCAACAAGGTGAGCGTTAAGCCGATCAACCAAACTGTCTGGACCAATTTTGACTGCATAAATCCAATGGAAACCACCAATAGATTTACCTGCAGGAAAGGAGACAAACTCCCAAGTACCTCTTGTATATAAAGCAGATATCTCATCAATCATCATCTGTTTCCATCCAAAATGAGAGAATGTTTCACCTGGCAATGATGATACAAAGGCGTAATGAGGTGATTTTAGACAATGATAACTCGAGAAAGATAATATGGGATAGCGTTTCATGTGGATCATACACCTTTTTGAAGTTCAGTCGATTTGCTAGGAGGCGGCAAGTCCTCACTAGGAGTATTGTCTGGTGTAATCATCTCAGACTAGTGCAAGAAGCAGCAACTGGAGATGTAGAAGTCACCATAGATTCCTCAAAAGTCAGTACAAGTAACTCCTGCGGTATGGGTAAGATGTCAGAGACAACAAGATGATCAGAAGATGTATAGTAAGGTTGAGATTCAAAGAATGTGACATTAACAGACATGAGGTACTGACGAAGATAAGGTGAATGGCAACGATACCCTTTTTGAACTCAATAAAAATCAAGAAAGACACATTTGAGAGCATAATGGGCTAAATTATCTTTTTTTTACATGTGCTCCCAAAGATACGAGGGGAATAGAGTAGAGTTGTGATTGAGGAAAACAATATGGAATGTGGAAAAACGACAGTGGTTGTTGGAAAATTAGATCTAATTGCCAAACATTGGTTGGAATCAGGAAATAACTATTAGGTAGCATCGGAATGGAGAGGCGATCCTACTGGGAAAAGATGAATTGGAAGCGATGACTAATGCCTCTTTCTTCTTCTTAAGGCGTTTAAAGAGTGTGACTCTTTAGTTTAATTAAGTTCCAATTTTCAAAATGAGAAGGCCCCTTTTGATTCAATTCATGAATTAGCTACTGGTGTGCATCGGTTAGTTGGTTCAATTTTATATATTATCGGTTCGGTTTATCAATTTTCGATTTTTAAATCTGCTAAAGCAATAACAAACCAATGAATACTTTTTATCAGTTTCGGTTCGTCGGCTTTTGGTCCTTAACAGTTCGATTCTCGGTTTACCTAATAAGAAAATGCTCATAAATAAATGTATGACTTTTCTAATGATTTGATGTGATACAATGAGACAATGCGATACAGTAAAACAAGCAAATCAATTATAAATGACAAAGTGCTTTTGAAAATATTTTGTTGAGCACCTAACTTAGCAATATGTAATATTTGACCTTATATTCTAATTTACTTTCTTGACAAAAGTCTCATACATTAAAAATCAAACAAATACATGACTTACGAGTATTCATATAGTGTCAAGTGATGTTAAACTATTAATATTGAATATTTATGAAGGGATAAAGTAGTAAATAACATAGTCTTAATGGGTTATTGATTTACCTAATAGCCCAATATTAAAAACGAAACAGAACCGACAACCCGATAATATTTTTTGTAAAACCATTAAAAATTCATCAGCTTGATAATCCAATAGCAATAAACCAATACATTTTTTTCGGTTCGGTTTACTGGTCGGTTCGATTTTTGTACACTCCTAGAATTAGCCCACTGTGAGTCTACTACATTCTTTTTATAATAATTGTATATAATTAGATAGAGAATAAACTAATGTCCCGTTCAAGTATCTTGATTGAAATCCCCATAAATGGTTTTTTTCGGTCAAAATAGTATTCTTACTTATTTCGATGATCTTCAACAGCAATAGTCACCAGTCTGGTCCCCTACCCCACAAAGTAGCTTGATGGGCAAACCATTCCCAAGGCAAATAGTGCCCTAGTGGAAGTGGTCGAAACAAACTTCACACACTGGCACGTGGTCAAATCTTACCCAAAAAGTCACAACTCTTATTGGCACATGAGTGGTGTTTTTCGGCAAGTCTGGTTGGGTTTTTTCACTAGAGAGTGAGCGACCCAATGGTGGCGGTGTTTTTCACACACCACTAACGGAATCAGATAATGACATTAATCAGCCTTGACAATTGCCAGAAATTGATGCACGATGACTTTTTGGAAGTTTCTCACAAATGCTCTGATACCATGTGACGTATATAAGAAAAAAATAATATTGAATTGTGTATCTACATTATTACACAAAAACCCTATTTGTAGATACTACAATACAACCCTTCACCAATTAGGATACTATATACTATTCCTATTATATGTAGGATTATATATACCTATTGCTCTTCTAACAAGATACGTATAAGCTCTCACTTTACCTTATAATAGCTACTAAGAGACCTTAACGACCTTTGGCCTCTGTTTTCCAGCTCTAGTGTGGGATTGTTCAGGCGAATATCACAGTTGCGCTGAAACATTTTGGTTACTGATGCTTGATAATGCATCTGCTACCAGTGCTGGAATTTCACTTAGGAACCGAAAGAGAAGTGTGCAAAATTATCTTCCCAATGTTATGGTTTTGGAGACAATGAGAGAGACAAGGAACTCGTGCAAATATTCAGCAAAGCCTTTGCCATTAGGCACTAGCAAGTCTTAACACCAGTCCTATTTATACCTCAATGGCTGAGACCTAAGGAACAACAGAATAATGGAAAGGACTCGAAGGGATATGATTGAGGTTGCAATAAGAAGTAAAGGCAAGCTAGGGATGTATCTATCATATATGTTCAAGATAAAAAGAATGTAATGAGCATGGGCTGGGAGATTGTATTACTAGGAGAGTAAAAAGGAATGATTTTGATTAAGTTCTTCACAACAACACCCCCCACCCCAACCCCAACCCGAAATGTTATCAAAGGCTTGCTAGAGCCTTGATAACATACTTTCCTTGCCAATTAACCTCTTCTAAAGAGGCGACATTAAACAATTGATATTTTATTTTATCCTAATTATTTTCAATTTCTTCGTTCATATATTTGTCATCCACACTTTTGAATTTTTAGTCTTGGACTAAACGTATATATTTGTATTTTTTTCTCCCTTTGAGCCTTTTTTCATTAAAGCCCACACTTTAGTCGCCCTTGTGCTTAAAGCTCCAATATACCTTAGAACTTTTGTGCGCTTTTTGCTTGATAACATTGCCTTTCTATTCAGAAAGAATCATTAAATGCCAAAATCAATAGGAAAAAAGGATAAGATTTTGTGATTTAACTTTCACATGCATCAACTTTCTGGTGTCAGATTTTTTGTCAAATTAGCAAGGGTAAATGTGTCTGACATAAACTGCTCTCTATATAAAAATACTAATCGGTAATTTTCCAAATATATAATTCCAATAAACCTAAATTTCACGGTAGTGAAGAAGGTTTGGGGGTAGGTAGCATTGGAAGAGTGATTTGTTGAGTTGTAAGTAACTTGAATAGGAAGAGTATTTGTCTTATTCTCTGAAATTCCCAAATGGGCTAGACGTGAGTTCTTTGCATACTTTACATTAATGTGTACATTTAGCATGTCTAGGGTACAAGACTTACCTACCTTTAGCTCATTTCTCCTCTCCTTTATGTCCATCTAGCAAACAGGATTAGAAAATATCCCTCTTACCAGTGGAAGGGTGCGTTTAGCTTTTTCAAATATTTGATGCTGAAATCTGATATAGCCACACAATAGAACTGCGTGGTTTTGAAGATTGATGTCTTTCCAGTGCACTCATCAAGAGAATTGAGTGAAAAAAAGATCATGATTTGAGATCTCTTAAACCAGGGCAGGCAGCACTGTGGTTCCAACTAGATTTGTTTCCAAATTTGCACATTTATGACATATCTGCAGGTGAACCTATGTAATAATGTATCAAACTGTTTTTATTCCAACATTTAGTGTATGTATCTGAATATTCAATTTCTTTAGTTCATATTGTCACACCATAGACTTAAACTTAAGGTAGGCAAACAGGAAAGTCCTGGTCACTTTCCTGAATAAATCAAATAGTAGTGATAGCTGCACAAAAATTAATTTGACCATTTCAATATTGGGGAATAAAAAATACTCCATGCACCAGATATACTTGTAACAGTGTTTGGATAATATGCTTTCACTCAGAACCTTAGCATTTTTTAGCAATAAGTAAACAGTTCTATTAGTATGAAAGATATGTGGTATAGAAGCAATTACCAAAAAATATGGGATCAATCATTATCTATAAATGATACTCAATCTTCTAAACAAACTAGTACTGCATGGGTGTACCGAAAAGAAACTAGGAATGAGAGGGTATTTCTTTTTTTAATGATGGTGGTGTCCGGGACAACTTCAAAGCTCTCTTGTTTTGTTTCTTCGATGAAATCCACGAGTGGTAGTAGTGCAACAACCTATGATTTTCGACCTTTCATCCTTCTAAGTTTTTGGTTGGAGAACGCTTCCTTCACACTGAAGGGCATTGCCAAATTGCATCTCAAAATGCAAGTTGCAAAGGACAATGTAAAAGGAGGTGGTCCACATCTTCACCTAGAGATTTGCACATGAAGCTCCAGTTGATATGTATAATTTGCTTCGACCTCAAATTCTCAATTGTCAATATCATTTTTGTCGCTACCAACCAAATGAAACATCCTACTTTGGTTGGTGTCACGTGAATCCAACTGCACAAATATGGAAAACTCTACTCCCCCTTACCAAGAGCTTAGGATAACATGAGTTTTTCAATAAGATATGTCTTACCTCCATTAGTCCTACTAACAAATGATGTACTTTGCTACTGAAGTAAATCAATTAGCTTTCAACAACAACAATATATCTAGTGAAATCCCACAAGGTGGGTTTGAAAGGATAGAGTGTATGTAGACCTACCTCTACCTCTTAAAGGTAGAATGACTATTGTGAAAAGACGATTGACTCAAGTGAAGCAAATCTAGGCAGTACAACAACAACGACGAGGACATACCCAACAAAATCCTACAAGTGAGGTTTCCGAGGGTAGAATGTACGCAAATCTTGTCATTACCTCATGCAAATCAAAGTAAATGGAAAGGAAAACGATAGTGAAGAAAAATACGACAACTAATATGAAAGCGCTTCGAAGTTTATATGCAAGAATCATACTATCAATAACCACGAGCAATCACGTATACACAGTAAACAATAAATGATAATAATATCGAAAGCCAAAGGCTGCATGAATAGGCTAGTACTACTAAGACAAGTGCTAAGACTACCACCAAGCCAAAGACTACATGAATAGGCTAATACTAAGACAACACTCTCCTACTAGCTAACTTTCTACTTTCATCTGCGATCTCTACACCATTCTATCTAAGATCATCTCCTCGATAAGCTGAAAATGTGTTATATCATATATAATCACCTCTTTTTCAATATTTCTTCGGCCTACCTCTACCTCTCCTCGACCTCACACCTCCTCATTGGACCCTCTGCAAAACTCCTCTTTACATGTCATGTCTAAATCATCTCAGTCTCCCTTTTCTCGTCTTGTCCACCATGAGGCCACTCTCACTTTGTTTCAGATATCCTCATTCCTAGGCTTATCGCTCTTAATGTGTTTATACATCTATCTCAATATCCCCATTTTCGCCATTTGCATCTTCTAAATATGGAAGTTCTTGATTGCCCAACATTCCGCCCATATAATAAAGCCAGTCTAATCATCACTTTATAGAATTTACCTTTAAGTTTTGTGGTACCTTCTTATCACACAATTTTGTATACAAGCCTCCCATTCATCTGTGTCACACCAATACAATATATGGCATCATTGTTGGTTCCCCATTTCCTTGGATTAGAGACCGAGACCCAAGATACTTAAATCTCTCCGGGGAACAATTGTGTATTAATTCTCACTTCAACGTCTACTTTATGTGTCGCATCACTAAATTTACACTTGAAATATTTCATTGGTCCTGCTCAACTTGAACTCTTTAGATCTCAGTGTCGGTCTCCACACCTCCGAACTATTGTTAACTTTGCGGCGAGTCTCCTTAATCAAACTATTGGATTAGATCTTGAATCAGCTATTTCCCCATTCTAAAGGTTCCTCCTTGGAGGCCCCTCTTGACCTTTACATCCCAATGAATTCCCTCTTCTTGTAACTTTTGAATCTGTTGTATTATCATATCCTACTATGAGTATTAGTTGGAGAATGTGAGTTGCAATGTCTTTCCACACTACTTGTAACTTCAAAAACTTATTCTACTTCCATCCCCCCCCCCCTCCCCCCTTAAAGGTTTTGCTACCGCTGAAGTCTTTCCGTCCTTTCTTAATATACCTTATCAACTTTAGCAATTATGCTTAAACATGGGTGCTCAAATGAATTTCCAAGGGATGTCAATGAGCTCCTTAGTGTTTTGCAAGAAAGGAAACGTAAGGAGGTAAAACAAATGATGGAAAAACTCAAGGATGTGGCCTAGTAGTCAATGAAATTGATTGAGAACCATGGGATCAGAGTGTTTGGATTAGCTTATTTTACGTGATTTTGAGCACACTTTTAGTGTTAGGGTAAAGAAAAGTGCTTGTAAGCATTTGACTTTAAGCTAAAATGATAAAAATAAGTCGTAAGTTAGGATTTCTAACTTATGACTTTTGGCTTATAAGCCAAAAGCCAAAAGCTAATCCTAATAGGCTTAATGAGTACTTGGAGTGACTTATTTTAAGTAGCTTCTGACTTTTAAGCTTTTTTAGTTTTGATCGTGTTTGGAAACCACAAAAAAAAAACACTTTTGCTAAAAAAGTACAAAAAAAAGTCAAAAGTCAAAAGTTGGATGTTCCAAACTTATGGCTTGGCTTGTATCTTATAAGCCAGTCTAAAAAAGCCAATCCAAAGATTCCCTTTAGTGTTGCTTCCTCCTCTTAGATTTGAACTAGTCGTGTTGCAGCGAAAGCTCGCGTGAAAACCACAATTGTTTACCAAATGGGTGGAATATCATGCACTCTTGTATATGGTGGACAATATGGAGAGAGGGAAGAAAGATGTTTTGAGGACAGTCAGTTTCCTTCCGAAGATCAAGTTCAATTGTGCACTTGCTTTACCTTTTTTGGGTAAAAAGGATTTAGTCGGAGATTTAGTGAATCTTTAATAGATTTCGTAGAACCTTTCTAAGTATATAAATGGGACAACTTTTTTCCTTTTTGCTTGTAAGAGTCATACAAGTATTAGTAATGCTAGGATTAGTTGTGCCATCTTCTACCCTGCATAACATTAAAAGGTATATTCCATCATAATTTATACATGTATTAGTTTTGTGGAAAAGGTAAACATAAACCAAACATTGTATTAACGATGTTACGTTTTATGTGAAAAAGAGAGTCAGTCAAAACATTGTATAACTTATAGATTCTATCTGGAGATTATTTTTCTCCATTTTTTGTCACCAAAAATTGTATAAAGTTATGCTAGTTTTTAACGCATGGATAACTCCAGTCTTCTCTTGTAGTAATAAACTCTTAGTTATTCAAGAATATTTTCTTCAGAATCTGCAGCCAAAAAGAAAAGTGTGATAATTTTAATCCTCCACTCCTATAATTACTTTTTCACTCTAACTTCCCTCTATAGATCTTTCTCCTAAAACCTGAATCTCCATATGGTAGGGCCTTGTTGAAAATTTCCTGTTCCCATTTGCCGAATCACATGAGAAAATCCTTTAGAGCCTTTCCTATTTATCTGCACCAAATTATGTAGAGATGCTAGACAGAATGCTCTTAATCAGTACTTCCATCCCTCCATTTGATAAGTTTCTCTCTGCATTATTCTGGTACAGATAAATGGAAGTTTCCATAGTCTAAAGCTGAATTGACCTGTAGCATTGATTGTTTTGTGTTGTGTTGATACTTCTGTAATAGAAACAATGCAGATTATGCAGTGGGACCTAATCCCTCTCTTTGGAGTATGTATGCAGATCTTCCACCTGATAAAGAGCCATTGGACTGGAATACAAGGATGAAGATTGCAGCTGGTGCAGCGAAGGGTTTAGAATATCTGCATGACAAAGCAAATCCTCCTGTAATTTATCGTGACTTAAAGTCTTCCAACATACTTCTTGATGAAGGATATCACCCTAAATTATCAGATTTTGGTCTTGCTAAACTGGGACCTGTTGGTGACAAGACTCATGTGTCTACACGTGTGATGGGCACATATGGTTACTGTGCTCCTGAATATGCAATGACAGGTCAACTCACATTGAAATCTGATGTGTTCAGTTTTGGGGTTGTTTTCCTTGAGCTGATTACAGGCCGCAAAGCAATTGATAACACACGAAGTCATGGGGAGCATAATCTTGTTGCTTGGGTATATTGTCCTCTCTGCCGTTTTATCTGGTCATTATGATGTGCATCCTCTGTTTCTAGGATTTCTTTGACATTTGATGTGTGGAAGATCTGTTTTTCCTTTAGTTCATTTTTTCACCTTCAAGAGGCAGAATATTTTTTTTGCCATTTTTTATACATTGAGAAATGTTTTTGCAGGCTCGGCCACTTTTCAAGGATCGGAGAAAGTTCCCAAAAATGGCAGATCCACTTCTGCAAGGCCGTTACCCCATGCGAGGACTTTACCAAGCACTGGCTGTAGCAGCAATGTGCTTGCAAGAACAAGCATCTACTAGACCTTTAATTGGGGATGTTGTGACAGCTTTAACGTATTTAGCCTCCCAAACTTATGACCCTAATGCAGCTGGTGCACAAAGTAACCGTGTTGGTTCATCCACTCCAAGGAGCAGAGAAGATAGACTGCACTCGGTTGATGGAGTAGATAGCCCTGAACAGTGCAGCACTCACCATGGTTCTCCTTCCATTCAGAGGAATTCTCCTGATTCCAGGAAAAGAGATTCTGCTAGGGATTTCAATACTGGGATAGAGTTGAGGAAAATTGCAACTAGTGGTGGGTCTAGTCGTAAGTGGGGTTTGGATGAATCAGAACGTCCTGATTCTCAAAGGGACAGCCCTGTCAGTGCAGGTAGAACTAGAGAAACCCCAAGGAATCGAGATCTAGACAGAGAACGTGCAGTTGCTGAAGCAAAGGTATGGGGCGAAAATTGGAGAGACAAAAAGAAGACAAATGCAAGGGGTAGTAGTTTTGATGGGATAAATGATTGATTTACGCAACAATATATGTTGCAAGAGATTTCTAGGAATATAGATGTTGAACGTCATGATGCAAACACAAAATACGAGGTACTGTAATTGCATAATCATTGAGTTGTTGGTTTTCCATTCTCAGTTTGAAAAGTCCTGTCCTACTTCCTGTGTTTGCTCATGAAAGGTGATTCACTGTTGTTCAATATAAACTTAGATGTTCAGCTGTTGTGCTCGAAGGTAACACCGTTAAAATGAAAGGGAAATCAGCTTGATCGTGCAATGTGGGACTAGAGTTGGAGGGGATAAACGGTAGCTGCGTTGTGGCAACATGTTAATCCTGTGTTATGTGGTTATAGAGTTTATGGTACAGGAGAAGTGGGAAGCCTATGTAACTTTCGCTTCTTATGTGTTCTTTGTATGGAGGAACTTTGGTGGATATGGTTTCGGATGTCCCTTGTAAAATTCTATTGTTGCACTACCTTGTATTCTGTTGTAGTTTCATCTGTAAGGATTTCCGAGTCTTGCGTCTTGGGTATAGGAAAGGGATTTGAGTATTGTATATTTTGGATAAGCAGTCCAGCTTAGAGTTTGAAACTAAAAAATTCTGGGGTTTTAGAAGGATCTGTTAATGAGTTGGAACATTCCTTAGCAGCAAGAACGGAAGAGTTAAGTAGGGGACCATCCTCGCTATATATTATTTGCATTAAGTGGATTTGCTGATGTGACCTTCTATGCAATATTGGTTGCATTAACATTGGTTGTGAAGTAGAGATTTTGCACCTTCATTTTATTTTCTTGTCACTACCCAAAGAAAAAGAAGTTGGTGAAAATATTTCAAAATAAATTCATTAAAACATTTCTCACTGTTTCTTAGGTCAGAATAACATTCACATTAATCCACACAAGCAGAGGATTCATGAAAACTATTAAGGGTGTTATTTCATAGTAGGGATTATTAAGTTCTTATGGATATACCGTATGTGAGGGAGGGAAAGGAAAAGTAAAAAGTTTTATGCATTCGTGCTCCACATCCATATAAGTGTGACAAGTAGGCAACATGAGCTTAGTACTAAGTGTACCCCATGGTCTTGGGACGGGCTCCAAGTTCATTTCATTGGTAGAAACGATCCATTCCATTAGTGGCTTCAAACTATGACGAGGCTGCTTTTTTCTTTCACAACAAGACTTGGACGATACACATGTCAAAGAGGACCAGTAACTTTATTCTTTTGAATCTTGAAGTCCATATAGAAGATATTGGTTATTATCATTGTATCTCAATTTTCTTTTTTGATTAGTGTTCGGATCAACTTTCGTACACCTCGACTAATTTATGGGATACACGGTACCTTGCACCAACAATATGTATCAAGTTACTTTATTCATCATGGCTAGGACAGATGGTGATGAAACACCTAGTTGTTTGCAATGAAATTTAATGTGATAGAAAATAAATTGTAATTATAAATAAAATATAAAAGAAATCATAGTTTTATTGATGAAACAAGGCGGGTACAAATCTGTTTATCCCTTGATTCTTCTTTCCTAAGATTTCTCCATGATTCGAGAGCCCATAGCAGCGTATTTTCTCAAATTTATGAGATTTGAACTTGATCTTTATGAAAGAATTTGTATGCATCTTCTTGAAGTATTTGATTATCAAGAAGATTCTGACATATTTTTATTTCTTTAGAATATGCCAAGAGTATATGGGATTTTTAAGATGCATCTTCAAGAGAAACTAATACTCTTTCTATATGTTTTAGGATGGATTAGACTCCAAGAACTGTAACTAGAATTACACTTGTCTTGTAGAGGCTTACGAAAATTTAATTGTCTACACCAATTTTTTTCTTCACTGGAATTTCAACATGAGACCTTATTGCTCTCAACAACTCCAGTTACCACTACAATTTCTAAAGAAACCTCTTAGGTGCTATTATGTAAGTAAGCTATTTTGAATATATAGAGGAAAGATTACCCAATCAGAAACTAGATTACTAATTACTAATTGGATAATTCAATCATCTTTGACTTCATCTCAGGCAAAAAAAGAAAGAATTAAGAAAGCTACCGGCCAAGACAAAATGCAGGGTAATATTTCATACATCTAAAAGCATTAAGATATGCTACACGAGGAGTTGTCTTTTATCATCCTAACGATGATCAACATATTTTCATGATCCGACCCTATATGCTAGTCGTAACACGGTACTCAAAATCTAGAAGAATTTCAAGCTAACCACATGACATTCATAAACATACTGAAAATGTAGAAATTTATAATGTAGAAATAAAATAAAGTATAGTCTAAACAAGCGAATAACATAGAATGAAAAAATAAGTCCAAAACAATAACGTAGACTCCATTTCAAATATCTATCTAAAAGCTTCTAGCATAAAGATGTGGCTACAATAGGTCTTAGCTCACAAGTAGTCTAGAATAGCATGAAAGAAAGTCTGAATATAAGAGTATGAAGTACGTCCTTGAAATCCGAGGATCACCAACTTGGGTCTGATAAGTTGCTACTAGCCACAAGCGAGACAAGAAGAAGCATCAGCACATGTATTATAAACATTATTGGCAAAATTATGTGGTCAATACGATATACCTAGTATGTAAGCAATGCAATGTATGAAAGACATAAGGTATAATTGACTAAGTTAGAAAACATGATAAGCATTTCATTTAAAGCATGATAGTAAAACATGAACAAGGTCAATGAAATGTAAGAATCATAATGAACACCTTGAAGGATCATAAGTCATAAGAAACATACTAATTTGTGGGATATCAACCTTAGTCAACAATAAGACCATGTAAGTTATAACATATAATTTCAATGTTGCATCTACACCGGAGAAACAGGAATTTGTGTTGATACCAATCGAAGTTATGAATCTCGAAATGAAATTATGTCAGTTCCATCAGCTCGGAATATAGAAATTGATCTAGGAGCATTGTTGTTTTAGATTTGGAGTTTATTTGTAGAATTGAGGCTTTAAATTGAGAGTTTGAATTAAATTGGAACAAGGTTTGATTGTAGTCAACATTTTGAGTTGGGATGTTTGAATTGAATTTCTGATGATATCGTTGGATTCAAAGGTTATTTTAGGTCTAGAAGGGCTTTGTTATACTTTTTGAGGGTTCCGAGGTCATTTTGGTTTTTTTGAATGGTAAGTTAGTTTAGTTGTGATTAATCTGATTCCAAATCAAGGAGATCTCAGATTTGATTTCTAACATATCCAATGAGACGTCGAACTTTATGGAGTAGCATATATGATTTGTGTGTATGGAATTCTAAATGAATTCTGAGGATCAATTTCGAGTTTTAGATGTTGCTTAAAATTTTGATGAGGTCTGATGCCTCAGATATCGCAAATGCGAAAAGGGATTGCTTAAGCGCCTATCGCTTTAGCAGATGACCCTTCACTTTTGTAATAGTGGTTTGCTTTGCAAGACTGGAAATGAAAGAAATTAGATAAAACTTTCTAAATGGTCTCCATAGTCTCTCAAAGATAAGCGACGAATGTCTTCACGTCTTCACATTGATCCTTATAATTCCACTAGACTAGGCTCGTATATATGTAAGACCTATGAACTTACGGCTTTGATATCAATTTATCATAATACGAACTCAAATATGATGGCACTTGCTTTAACCCATTAAGATAAGTTAGGCTAAACAATGATATAACATAATAAAGCAGAAATAATGCAAAAGTGAGCAATTTATAAAAGGATAAACAACATGAGAAAAAAAATCGAAAGTCGAAAATCATCCCAAGACTGGTGTCAAATGTACAAGCCTCTATTACAAGTAAGGATTTGAAAGAAAATGACAAGTCCCAAATGTATTGATTCTCAAATAGAACAAAAACAACATTAGTAAATGTTGTGAGGGTCCACTGAAGGAACTATTCACTACCTCTCAAGCAACTCTAAAACTAAGATAAATATAAAATAGAGGAATTAAGAAGGATCAAGCTCACAGCCTATAGAAGCAAGGGTGAGTACCAAACAATACGGTGCCCAACAAGCAAATACTAAACGCAAAGTACAGAGTAAAGAATGCAAGTACTCCAACCACACCATCTGAACCTCCAAAACTACAACTGCACTTAGAAAAGTCAACATACACAGTATATAATTTAGGTAGAACATTGTTTCCAAATAAGTCACAGTTACCAAGTCACAATTTACAAAGTTTAATCATCCTTGTTTATTTGCAAAGAAGATACTTACAACTGTAACATGTACACGAAGTGCAAAATGATATAATGCAATGCAATGTCAAGTAATCATGATGCATGTCTATTCTACGAGACATATCCATTGGTAAACTCAGATCGAAATCCATGAAGATCTCACATAGACCATGTATTTGTTGAAATTATTTTTCATTGACATAATTATATCTAGCCAGAACTATTCTCCATTGACTTTTTCATATCTCGTTGAAACCATCTCCCATCGACATTTATAAAATCTAGCCAGAAGCATTTTTCATTCGCTTTTTCATATCTCACCTGAATCATTTTCTATCAACATTTTCATGAAATAGTAGAAATCATTCAATAGTTTAAATCAAAGTAACTAGTCACTTTGAAGTAGTGCATGAGTGTATCTAATGAGTCCATACAATATATATATATAAACATCATTCAAGCCAATCAATTATATCATCATCTCAATAGTATAATCATCATCATCAATTGAATCCTTCAAGGGTAAGCTCAAAATTATTATTGAAATTCATAGATAATCGATTTACCATCATCAATCTATATACTCAATAGAGTCGTTGATATGGGCTAAGCTCGTTGGGCTGATCTGGTCTGGCCTAACCCGAGATTTAGTAAGGCTAGACTGAGATTTTTGTAGCCCATTTAAAAAATGAGTTTTTTAGTCCGGTCCGGATAAGCCTACTGATTTGTGGGCTTGAACAATGTGGTTGGGCCGGTCCGTGAGCCAAACTAAAAAATAATTAAAAATAAAAATAATAAAGAGTACTAAAAATAATAAGAGTTCAAACTCAAATTTTATTTAATATTTTAATATAAATAATATTTTTATAATAATTAATATGTAATAGCAATACATACTATGTAAAATTCCTAAATTTTCTAGAGTATCACTACTAGGCCTAATTTATTTATTGCCTCACCACAACGATCGTCACCAACCGCTAGCCTAAGCAATTTACTTTCTTTTAAATCCTACTAGTTGAATAATTTTTTAAGGAACTACAATTCAACTTTATTCTCCACTCAAGTTTCAAAGCACAGGTTAGCTAGTTTTCTCTTATTTTTCTTTATTTTACATATTTTCATTTTTTTTTACTTTTAATATATTATTTTATTTTGTATTCAATGTTCACTCTCTATGTTTGACGTATTTATATAAATAGTGAAATTCAAGAGTTGAAATTTACAAATTCTCACAACAACCTCAAATTAATATTACAATAGTGATGGTATTTATAGTTTAATATATTTTGTTAGTGAATTATTTGATAAGTATCCGAATGTATACATATTTTATATTACAAGTATAACATTTGATCAACAATAAATATTTGTATTTAGTCTATTGTTTAAGTTTTAAAAAATTCGAATTTTTTTAATTATTAATATAAAAATAAAGCATGTTACTGACACTTAGTCATTTAATTAGTCTAATATTTTTAATTATTCTTTTATTTATTTTATCATAGGAAGCTAGAATAATTAATGGATGACACAAATAAACGTGAAGATAGAATGGAGTTAACTGAGCCTGTAAAATCAAAGAAAAAAAAAGCAAATCAAGAACATTAGATGTGTGAAAATACTTCAGAAGTATTTGTATAAGTGAAGATCGAATTGAAAGAGCAAAATGTGATGGTTGTAAAATTACAACTTTTAAAATTGGGACAACTCCCAAAGGTACACATCATGGGACATCACATTTAGGTCGTCATAAGGAGATATTTCCAATGCTTAAATTTCATGATTTAGGTCATATGTTCATTAATCAAGAAGGCAAATTGCAATCTAGAAAAATTGATCAATAAATACAACATGAAAAGCTTGTTGAAACTATAATTAAGCATAATTTGTCGTATTCTTTGTTGAATATGATGGGATTAGAAATTAGATAAATTATGTAAATTTTGATGTTGTGATGCCTTGTAGAAGGACAGAAATTACAGATATAAGAAAAGTGTATACTAGAGAGAAGGAGCAGTTGAAACAAGAACTGGCTAAAATTTCCAATAGGGTATGTTTGACTTCTGATTGTTGGACATCATCTACATCTGAGGGATATATTTTTTTAACAGCTCAAATTTGTTGATGAAAATTGAAGATTAAATTGTAGAATTTTGAATTTTTTTCGTATGTATCCTCCTCACACTAGAGTTGAAATGGATGTTGTTATATATGACTACTTGCAAAATAGGTTGTTATGTGATGGTGAATTCTTTCATGTGCATTGTTCTAGTCATATTTTGAATTTAATTGTTCAATAAGGTTTAAAGGCAGCTAGTGATTCTTCATTTGCAATTAGAGAAAGTGTTAAGCATGTTAGAGGATTAGATGGGAGAATGCCAAAATTTTGAGCTATATGTTAAGCAAGCTGGAATTCAAACTAATCTTGGTTTACGTTTCGATGTGTCAACTCGATGGAATTCAACATATTTGATGCTTGAAAGTGCTCTTCCATATGAAAAAGTTTTTTCTAGTCTACATTTACATGACATAAATTATGCTTACTGTCCTACATTTGATCAATGGAGAAGGGCTAGAAAATATGTGAAGTCTTCGAGCCATTTCATGAGATAACAAATTTAATTTCTGGTTCAAGTTACCCAACCTCTAACTTGTATTTTATGTAAATTTGGAGGATTGAATGCATGCTCAAAGAGAAGTTAAATAATGAAGACAGGATTATTAAGAATATGGCTTCAAAGATGCATGAGAAGTTTGAAAAATATTAGAAGCAATAGAGTGTAGTACTTGCATTTGGAGCAATTCTTGATCTTCGCATGAAGTTATAATTTTTAAGTTTTTGTCACCCTAAGTTGGATTCTATTTCGACTCAAAAGAAGGTCACACTTGTGAAGAATAAATTGTATGAGCTTTTTGAACATTATGCAAAAAAGCAAAATGTTGTTAGTGCTCCTTCTACTACTCAGACAACATCAAGTGAAGATAAAAAAAAATCAAAAGATTTAAAGTATTCAGTGTAAGTAATTTTTATGATGTAAAGAATTGAATATATTTCTCTACGATATCAAATATTTTTTCTTTATATATTATTGTTATTCTTATTATTATTATTATTACATGTATTAACTATTTTCATGTTTTTAATTTCATAGGAATTTAAGGCATTTGACAATCAAACTGCTTCCAGCAATAAAAAATCAAAATTAGATCTTTACATAGAAGAACCAAACCTTGATTATGAAAATTTTCAAGACATGAATTTAATCATTTATTGGAAAGGTTAAGTAAGAAATATCCTGAACTTTCAATAATGGCCCGTGATGCACTTAATATTCCAATTACTACTGTTTCATCAGAATCATCCTTCAGCATTGGTGGACGTGTTCTCACCAAATATAGAAATTGCATCCATCATGAGAATGTTCAAACACTTGTCAATATTCAAAACTGGTTGTATGATTTTTCTCAAATTGGTAATATTTTTTTGTGTACATTTAAATCTTATAGTTCTTAAGTTTAGCTACTTTTTAATATTTAACTAACTGATATTCCATATAAACTGTAGATGAGAATGAAGATGTTCCAAAAACATTGCCGCAAGATAATTTAGATGCACTTGATCAAGATAATGTGTTGGTGTTGGATGCACCATAAGTTTCATGGCAGTATTACTAAATTTAACATTTTAAACTCAATAAAATTGTCAAAAATCAAATTTGAGGACTTATTGACCCAAAATCTGACTAATCATAACTACAACATATAAGACACAAAATATTAAAATTCTCTTAAAACATCCAAAAATTATACCAAAACTCATTGTAGAGCTAAAATCACCTCCCAAAACTAATGAAATCAATGAAAATTCGATTTGAGCATCCAAATTTAAAATGTTGGCCAAAATCAAAAGTTGATTCACTTTAACTCAAACTTTCAACTTGAGACCTCAAATCAATAAAACAACTCCAATCTGATTCTGACAACTCTCCTAGATCAATTTTTATATTTTGGGACTGATGGAATTAATGAAATTCTATTTCGAGACCTGCAATTCTAAAGACTTTAGAAATCAAAATTAAACAACTTAAGCCTTTTAGAATTCAAAACTTACTAAAAAATCTTAATTTTTAATAAAATTTTTAAACCTTTAAAGCTAATCCAATGGGATTCGAAACGACGATCGTAAAGAATAAAATGATTTTTTTCTTAAAATATTAAAGATGACATTTAAGGTCGTTACATGGAATATGTGCCATCATGACCTTAATTTTTGGATCATGACACAGATTCCCTTACCAAGCCTTTATCTTATAGTCATCTCGATGCCCAGTCAAATTCTAATGGAATAGAAATCACAAATCACTAATTCTTATCAAGTGAAAAGGCAAAAATTTACTATCAATCTTATCCATAAAGTCATAATCAAAGAATAGCTCTTTTCATAGTGATTCATGTAATGTGAGCATTCCACTTTTATCACTAAATTCATATGTAGGTGAGAAATTGTTTTACCGTCATTTGTTCTTTCTTGAGAATCATCATTAAAGCTTAGCTCATCATTCTTCACAAAGCATGTGTGAAGTCCTCGATCATTCATGATCTTAATTCAATAATAAAAAATATGATAAAAACATGGGTTCATACGAAATCAACTTTAAATTATATATCTTAATTACACTCAATTACACTAATTCTCAATTACATAGGGGATTTTCAAACAGGCCCTTAATAAATTCATGCATGATCTTGTAAAAATAATATCAATTGAATAATAATGAAACATCCCATGAAGAATCACATGAACCCTAGATGAATTAGAAAAAAATCGAATTATAAATCTTGAAATCATAAAATTTGTATCAATTCATACATAACAATGTCAATGAGAATGAATAAGAGCATAACTAATTGCACTCAATACTAGATCATCAAAACCCTAGGTTTCTAGAAAATTAGGGAATTCTTTTGGACTTCATGCATGAAAGGAATTCATGAATGAATACTCACATACCTTAAATGAAATCTAGTCTCGGAACTTTGAGAGAAGACTTGAATACTTGAAACGCTAACTTGAAATTGAGAAGATGACCTCGGGAGAGAAGTCCTTGAGAGAATTTGGGGTGGAGTGAATAAGAGAAATTTGGATAACTTTAGAAGTACAAAATCAATTATAAGGTTTGGGATTTACTTCAAAATGACATAACTTTAATATTAAAAGTATAGAAAATGTCTAAAATAATCCTTAAAAATTAACTAGCAAACGAATTCCCTTTACGATTCGTAGAACATTCGATGAGCAGTGTAAACCTTCCATAGAAAATGGGTAAAATCTCAAATCTGAGAAGCTTTTTCGCGAGGTATGTTTACAACCCATAGAAGACAATATAGACCGTGCACCCAATCATAGATCCCCATTCATTAAATATTTTCAGATCAACTCTATAAACACTTCCACAGTCGGTATGAACTAATACAACTCCATACATGAGTCCATGAACCATGACTGTCCAAATTCTAAGGCTTCGCTTCTACGGACCAATCTACGATGTGTATTAATGTTTACGAACTGTCCTGTTGCCTCGTATTAAAATACAACGTTAGTGTCGGCATTTTCTTTGTTTCAGTTAACTTGCTTGTAAGTTCAAAATAGGAAAAATTTTATGGGGATTTACTTTTAAAACTAAAATTACAATAAAAACTTGTCTTAATACTTGCTATTTAGTAATATAAATATAAACACTGGATTTATTATCAATCATATCTAAATATTAATTAACAGATACATACAATTTTATATATATATATCATGTATGTATCACGATTATTGTGGCTATCCATTTTCTTCTTGCTTTCCTATTTTATAAGAAAATAATTTGTGCATGCTCACCTATTAGCCTAACATATGCTCACTCATTAACTACCACAAGCACATTATTGATGTGGAGGTTCACTTACCAGGTATCCCAACAGGATTTTATGGCTATCCAAGTTCTCACCAACGACTGGCGTCTTGGAATCTACTAAAACCACTCAGAGATAAATCTCAACTTCCATGATGTATTGTTGGAGATTTCAATGATATACTTGACTATGGTGATAAATTGGGTCGTAGTAAACAATCAGAATGGAGAATAACTGGATTTAGAGAAGCGGTGATTTTTTGTAATCTGTTTGATCTCGAATATGTTGACAACCGATTCACCTGGGAACGTGGAAGGAATTCACATAATTGGGTAAGAGAGCGGCTGGATTATGCACTAGCCAATAAACATTGGAAAACTAAATTCCCAAATGCAAAAGTTCATCACATTGAATCTGGGTCTTCAGATCATGCAGAAATTTTTTTGAATTTGGAACTGAAAGTTATTTTTTATGTGGCTAAGCCTTTTCGATTTGAGAACTCTTGGATGAAGAAAATTGACATTAAACAGGCAGTTTAAACTGCATAGGGAAAAGGAAGTGGGCTGCCCATTGATTAAATGATTAAACATTGTGGAGAATACTTGCATGACTGGGGGGGAACATAAAAGGCAACATTTTAAAGCAAAGTTGAATCAGGCCAAGGAACAAATGACTCGCTATAAAAATAGCATCGATCCTTATCATATGCAATTGTTTAACACTGCCAAATCAGCATATCTGCAAGCCCTTGCGCAGCAATATATCTACTGGAAGCAGAGAGCCAAACAACATTGGTTGAAGGAAGGTGATGCAAACACAAAATTTTTCACCTCATGGCTTCTAGCAAGCGACAGAAGAATGCAGTTACCCAATTGAAGGATGATACAGGTCAATGACGTGATTGGGATAGTGGATTGGAGGATGTAATCTCTAATTTTTTTAATTTATTATTCACGTCCAAGCAAGGAGACATGAACCTAATTCTTTGATATGATTGAGGAGAAAGTTACAACTACTCATTATGCATCCTTGAATCAACCTTTCACTATTGACGACGTAAAGGAAGCAGTTTTCTCAATGCACCCGGATAAGGCGCCAGGTCCAGATGGACTTAATCCAGCCTTTTATCAGAGCTTTTGGGCCGTGGTTGGTAAGGATGTGACGAATGCGATACTCAATTGTGTCGATAACAATGGAGTCATTCCAGGAAATAATTTTACAAAAATTATTTTGATTCCAAAAAAGAAACAGCTCCAACTAGTCTCTGATCTAAGACCGATTTCTCCATGTAATGTTATTGATCGTATAGTTAGCAAGATGTTGCCAAAACGCATGAAATCTTGTTTGAAGAATTGTATTTTTGAAGCTCAAAGTACATTTATTCCTGAAAGGTTTATTCTTGATAATGCCATGATCGCTTTTGAGGTCAATCACTATCTAAAACGTAAAACACAAGGAAAGAAGGGATTTGTTGCCTTAAAAATGGATATGAGCAAAGCCTATGATAGAGTGGAGTGGAATTTTCTGAGAAATATGATGATAAAAATGGGATTCTCATTGGATTGGATTACAAAGATCATGAAAATGGTTTGCATTGTTTCTTACCAAATATCTCATGCTGGTAAGAATTTTGGTGATATCATTCCATCACGGGGCCTTAGACAAGAAGATCCTTTATCACCATATCTCTTTATCATTGTAGCAGAGGGTCTTTCGGCTTTGCTTAGTTCTTATGCCTGTCAAGGCACACTTCACGGAGTGAAAGTCACTCCACAGGCTCCACATATTACTCATCTCTTTTTTGCAGATGATGCCTTATATTTTTTTAAAGTTGCGGAATCTGAGACAAATATTATTAAACAGTGTCTACCAAAAAGCATCAGATCAGCAAGTTAATTTTCATAAATCTGAAATATATTTGAGCAAAAATACCACAGAGGAGGTGAAGGATGTTGTTGCATCAATTCTGAATGTAAGAAAAGTTGATAAACCTGGACAATACCTTGGTTTGCCAGCTAGTGTGGGACGTAGCAAGAAGGAGGTTCTTAATTTTATCCTAGACAAGGTACGTGCAAGACTTCAGAGTTGGAAACGCTCAATCCTGCCACGAGCAGGGAAGGAGATCTTACTTAAAACAGTGGTCCAGGCTATTCCAAATTACCTTATGTCCATGTTTGCCTTGCCGATCGATATATGTCTTAATATTGACCGTGCTATGAATGATTTTTGGTGGAGAAATGGAGGTAATAATGGATCAAGAATCAAATGAATGACATGAGAAAGAATGAGCAAGCATAAGGAAGGAGGCATGGGTTTTCGAAGAATCCAACAGGTAAATATGGCACTATTAGCAAAGACAGGTTGGTCAATCTTGACTCAACCTGAAGCTCTTGTTAGCCGGGTATTGAAGAGTAAATATTACCGTCGGTCAGAAATTTCTTACAGCAGGAGAAGGATGAAATCCTAATTTTATTTGGCGGTCTCTCTGTACCTCCAAATACCTTCTTCGAAAGGGGGTGTATAAAACGCATTGGTAATGGTCTCGATACTAGAATTTTCATGGATCCATGGTTACCAGTGGGACAATCAACGTTTATTCATAGTACCCCCAATGAAGACTTGTCGGAGTCGTGCGTGGTTGATATTATTGACTGGGATACAAGAATTTGGAATACACACAAGCTGGAGACATTTTTCTCCATTGATGAAATAAATTGCATCAAGCAAATCCCTTTGGGAATTACTCTTCGAGAAGATCAATGGATGTGGAAACTTGATAGAAAAGGGAGATACACCGTGAAAAGTGGGTATTTGAAATTGTACAATGCTAATACACCCACACCACCTGACAAACTAGACAAATTTGGAGGAAAATTTGGAAATTGAAGATGCCTTCAAAGGTTTTGAATTTTGTTTGGAGAGCTTTGAATGGTATTCTTCCAACAGGTGACAACTTGAGGAATAAGATCCTTCAATCTGGAGTATACCCTGCTTGCCTCTAAGATACAGAAACAATATTGTACTGTTTAGTTGAGTGCAATGAGGCAAAACAAGTTTGGCTCAAATCGTCGTTGGGGTGGTGACGATCTGGACCATTGCTCTTGGACTGGTTCAAGTTGTTAATTGAGATCGTGACTCTTAAACAATTACATGAAGTCATCATGATTCTATGGGAAATATGGAATGCTAGAGACAATCTTACCTGGAAAGGAAAATCAATGCAGCCTGAAATTGTTATCCAAAAGCAACTCGTTTTTGACAAGATTGGACAAAGGCAAAAACGCCAACCTAGATCTAGTTCCGTAGTGATAGAAACTGATTTTGCAACAAAATGGCATCCGCCAGGTGAGAATTTCCTTAAATGCAATATTGATGCTTCTTGGGATCCTGACGTTGGAATAACAGGAATTGGCATACTCTTCGGCTAGGGAGATCACAAGACCCACTTATAGCCAAGGCTTTGGGAGTTCGAGAAGCACTAAGCTGGCTAAAGAAATACTTTGCCATAACACAGATAATCATTGAGATGGACAGTCTCTTGATTAAACAAACGCTTGAAAAAATCGGCGAAAACAACTTTTACTTTGATATTATTATTCATGATTGCAAATCACTCATGTGTGACTTTACTTCTATTTCTTTGGCTTTCATTAGAAGATCAACAAACCAGTATGTCCATCAGTTAGCTTGGGCTTCCAGTTCTTCAACTAATGCTATGGAGTGGATAATAGATCCCTCATCTTTGATTCATGATGTACTCAAATTTGATTTGACCAATAACTAATCAAAATTTCTATTTCAAAAAAAAAAAGAATATCCAAAAATATGCTTTGAATAGTTCTCTTTATGTTTCTTCAGCGTACACTCATTGTAAGACACTGCAGTGAAAGATTAAAAAAAACAATATTGAATGCAAAACAAATGAACTAAAAGAAAGTCACTCATAGTCTAAAGAGACCACTAAGTGAACTTAAGAGGCAAACCATGAGTCTAAAAGTCGCAACAAAAATCCTTCCATTCTTTTTTTTTCAAAGATCAACAATTCATATATCAAAGTTTAAACGTGCTGATACCAAGCAAGCCACAAATTAGCAAAGAAAAAAATCACTTTTTCTACTAAACTAGTTAAAATACACCTGAACAAGACTAATTCCCTTGAGAAGGCCGCATATTTATTCCTTGGGGGAAAAAGCACTGTTCGAAAGAAACACACTTGAAAAAAAAACCACGGTATGAAGAAAACCCTCAGAAGTGTATTAATATGTAAACTAGAAGATTACCAAACCAAGCTTAATCAACACCACATAAAATTGCTTCATTTTCAATCAAAAACAAGCCCAACAAGGGCGCACAACATCCATACATCAACACATGCCTAACAAGATCACAATTCATCATCAAAAGAAGGGCACTTTTATCATCAAAATAAGTACAGCAATTTCAAAAGTATGTTACCCCACCACCAACTAAAAAGTCACCGATTAAGTACATACATCAGTAGTACAAGGGAACTTTGCAACTTGAGAGCTAAGCTTTGGGTGATTGTTAAGAAAATGAAAGTGCAACCACAACAACGTTTGTGTTGACAGATAAAAGAGGCATGAGACCACAAGAATTAAAGCATTGCATAAAAACTGCAATTTCCAACTAAGACAACTCATTAGTTCAATATCCATCTCATCCTGCTTTCTCTCAGTCTAGTTCCTCATCTACTCCTTCAATCAAACCTAATTCTTACTTACAATATTTCTGCATTCATGTCTGGGCTTTCAACTTCTGAGTTGTTGAATTTACTTCCTGGAATTGTAATTTTACTTTAACCTTATTAATATAGAGAAACTGGTTATTGTCATCAGTAGAATTACATAGGCTTCAATTTAAGCAAAGAGTTAGAAATCAAATTTGCACCTCTAAACCTTTGCAATGAACCAGAAAAGGTTCATACAGAGGAAAATAAAATGGGTATAAGATTCACTTTCCACTTGCTCAATGTACCTAATGTTTTTAAATGTGCAAGGTTCCCTTTTTTTGAGTGAAAATGTGCAAGGTTCTTTTCTTTTCATATGAAAAATGCATACAAAGATGTGCATCAAACAAGAGCAGAGTAGCAAGCTAACCGCGATGAATTGGTAAATTCATCAACATTACATATTAGTGTCGCACCAAAATGACAAGACTACATAGAATTCTAATGTGATTATGTACAATGGACTTAATACATTTCATTAATATATGGGTGGTTTTCCTCTGCAGCATTTGACATAATTATAATGCCCACAACATTGCACAGTTAGTGTCTCGGATGACCAACCTGGTTAAACCAAAAAAAAAATGCAGGAGCTAACCACTAAAAGAAAGGTCTGTCTAAGTTGAACCATCACTTCTTCTCTTGCCCTGTAAGAGGAAACAGTCGTGCACAATGTAATGTCACATATGGGAGCTCAAACCAAAACAATCAGAAAATCATCGCACAAATATTTACCGAGCTCACAAAATCATCCATTGATGACTGCTTCCGCTTCTTTAAGTTGGGAGGGCTTTTCGCTGCCTGTCTTGCCACAGTGCGCTTTGATGGTGTCATGTTCTGTTAATAAAAAAAAGCTTTTAGCATCAAATACAACTACACTGCAAACAGCACAAAGAGGACCCAGGTACATACCTTTGCAAGTTTCTTTTCTTTCCGTGCCTGCCTCTCCCTTTCATCAAATTCTTGGTTTTCCCTCTCCACCAAACGAATAAGTGTATCACATCTTCTGGCAAGTTCTTGAGTTGTCCGAGACTTCACAAACCAATCAAACCGGAACAAAGGTGCCGTTCGAAATGCAGCCTTCAGCTCATCCCAGTTTCCATAACCAAGCTTGTGAACCATACATATCTACCAAAAAAAGAGAACACCATATACATGAATCCCAACTATAAAAAATAAAAGATTAAAGCCCCAAGAGTTTAGTCCACTTACCATGAAACGATCACACTCCTCATTATACAATTTTCCTTTGTTTTGACCATACTGGATCTTCAACTCCAACCATGGATTCTTATAGCGGTCCAACTTCTTCCCAATTGCTTTCATGATCTCATCTTTTCGTGAAATTCTAGCCTCTCCTCTTTCAATGTTCTTTATAATCCTATCATAATCTGCAAGCACTCCATCCATTAGAACCAAGTGCTCAAATGTCAAAAAGAGCAATGCATAAATGTTATTTAGTGCAAAACACTAGCCAGAAGAGGCAACTTCATTCCTGCCTGAACACCAACTTATTTGTCCGCTTATCCTTTTCCAAGTTCCCAATGTCAATTAGTACGGCCCCAGGGCTTTCAGCAGTCCAAAGGGCACAATATACGATGTATAATTTATGCACATATCATGAGTTCGAAGTTATCATAGGCAAAAACTTGCTAATTAAGTGGATACAGGTAAAGGCACAGGCCCATTATCAATCATCTAGCAACACAATGTATACTCCTGTAATCTCAATTTATATAATATCAGTTGGCTGTGCACATAAATTATGATGCCAATTAGACTTCTATATATCACTAATAATAGAAGAGATACTTAAAAAGTCTGTACAATAGCAAAAACATTGTCGGGTTTAATTGTGAATAGTTGCATATCAAACAGTAACTTTGAATACTTCAACAGATTCTTTAACCCTGTGAAAGTTGTTTAAGTAGTAGCATTCTTAGATGGAAATATTTATAACATGGATGAAGTGCGACATAAGTCTTAGCTTAAAAAATTGTGTACAACATAAGCATTACAAGACCATTCACTTAATAAACTAAATGGTGATATATCTAGATCAAGAAAGAACCTTCATTACCATATATGACAGCCCTAGCATAATGCAAAAGTCTACCAGTTATGAAATTTTACACTAACTTGTCAAAGAAAAGGAGCCTTTAGATTAGCACCATGGAGTGGCTTTTGCAACAAAGAACTAACAGGGAAATTAAACATTTTATTTTTGTTTTTGATGTGTCTCTAGTGCCTCTGCCTCAAACATAAAAAGCATATACAGTAGAACAATGAAAGGATGTCATGCACACAATCCCCTCCCAAAATTAGAAGTAACATCTGTTTTTATAACATTGAAAATCCTAAAAGGGAAACCCAATATAATAAAGTGTTTAACAGTTGCATAGGATTGAATCTGCTCATTCAAGAAACTTGTTTTCCAACAGCAACATAAATCCAATGTAACCTCACAAGTGGGGTTTTGGGAGGGTGATGTGTAAGCACCTTACCATTACCTTGAGGGAGAGGTGTTTTCCGATAGATCCTTGGCCCATATGCATACAAAAGATTATGTAAAGCAAATACAATAGTGAAAAATGAATACAAAAATAATGGAGTCGAGAATAGCAATAACAACAAATAATATGAGAACCAACGCCAAGGAGAAATTAAAATCAAAAAATAAGACAATAAGAGAGTAACAAAAACAATATTAACAAGGAAACAAAAACGTTCAGCTACCTAGTAACTTCAACCTAATCCTTGACCTCCAAATCTTCTTATCTAGAGTCATGTCATCAATAAGCTGAAAGTACGTCATATCCTATCCAATCACCTCTCCAATCCCATTTTGATCTACTTCTACCTCTAACTCTCCTCATACTCACTATAGCAACCTCTTGCACCTCCTCATTTGGGTGGCTAACACCTCTTCACATGCTCACTTCTTTTCCATTTCATCCACCCCATTCTAAGCACACTTCTTTACCATTTAAATTAATCTAATTGATAAGTAACAGCATCATCTCTCCTTGCCCATTCTTGGACACAAAAATAAAATTTAGCATGTGCATCATGCATTTGCCCACTTGAAACTTAATGGTGTTTACCACTCTCTTGTTAGCAATTACATCATATAATAATTGGATGTTCAACATGCAGACTGGAGAGTAGACATATAGTTCTTTATTTGCAAACTACCACTTACCATTAAGCTCTTTGTATCTTTCTTTGAAAACTTTTGCATATCTTTCAACCTCCTCTTCTGTTTTTCCTTCCATTTCAGCTGCGATACTTTCTATGTCACTCCGACCATACTTCTCACATGCCCTGATAAAAGTATTGAAGTCTCTCCTACTCCACGTTGAAAATCCCTGCATTTACAATCATCAATTCTGACACATAAAAACTGCTCCCTATGTCCCAAATTTATGAGTCATGGGTCAGATTTCGAGAATCCAACAATTCGAGTTTGACCATGAATCTGAGCATGGGTACTCGCAAGTCTTTTGAAATTAAATTTATATATTAGGGAACTGCTCGAAATAATTGATAATTCAAAATATTTAAAAAAGATATGAAAAAAATTCAAAGACAGATTTGTTTGAATCTCGAAATTTGAAAGATGCCATATAAATTGGGACAAAGGAATTATATGCAAACATCCAATGACAAGTTATTAATCCACTTACCTCCTCCAATAATTTGTCCTTTTCTTTCTGCTCCTCAGCAGTTAAAGGATCTCCCACATCTACAATGCACCAATTGTTAGCATATATTTACAAAACAAATTAGATCCTGGTTTATCCCTATATTCAATTTCAATTCTTTAAATAAAAGAGACAACTACTTTAAAAGGAAAAGAGATTACACCTTCAGGCTCTTCCACTTCTATACTGTCTTTTAATTGATTTTTCTGGTGAGCCAGCTGAAATGAATAAGAAAATTATGATATCAAACAAAAAAACCACATATGAAGGTGGCAATAGAAGAAATCTGGCACATCCCAAGGCATAACCCACCATGAGAAAACGCACTTCCTTCTCGTACAGCTCACTTAGCCTCTGTGTATTAAAGAACTGGAAGTCATGCCTAAAAATGGTAAGCATGTCAATACACAGAATTTTGACCAAAGATAAAGCCCAACTTGGAAAAAGTTCTACCCAGAGACGTCAATTTTGCTTATGGCACAACAACAGCTAATAGGATAAAATTTTAGAATAGTTTGCAATGCTAACTTACAGCTGAGGCATCCTAGGAATCCTAGGCTCTTTAGGTCTTGCAGGACCACTTGGTCGCATGGTTTGCTTGAAATATTCAGACTCCGAGTAACTGACAAAAAGAATAGTTATTTAAAATGATGATAAACTAGACTCTCAGCACATTAAAGGTAAACTTAGCAGCTCAAAAATCATACTTGCGCTTTCTCTCCCTTTTTGGAGGTTCTATCCAATTATCACCTGCAATTTTCTTGAAATCTGGCTTGTTTTCATCCTTCATCAACAAAAAGGTACAGCAGAAAAGGAAGATAAGCCCACCAAAGACATGAAACAAGATTGTTAGACAATTAACTAAAAGAATCACATTACCTTCTCGTCATCGAAGTCATACAAATCAGCAGCTGTAAAAAGTAGTCAATCTATAGTTAACACCCATATCTTCCAACAGCAGCAAAAGAGCAAAATAAAGTTACATAGAACCAAAAGATACAATACACAAGCCAAAAGGAAGAGGAGCAGAGTGCATACTATCATCCATCTTAAATTTGATAGCATCTTCTGTAAACTTCTTCATCTTGGCATCAAGTTCTGCTGTTGCCTCTTCTCCTTTGGCAATGATTCTATCTATATCCTCATCAGTAATAGTACTATCTTTGGAACTGAAAACCATTTCAGCACCAAACCGCACCATCTGCAGCAGCTCATCCTTATTAACAGCTGCATGAACCAACCAATGATCAAATTCATGTGTACCCTAAAGTCTAAGATATAGTCAAGACAAAGCAATCAAAACAGAATAAAAACTAACCTTTTTGTTCAGCCAGTCGTCCCTGCTGGATAACCAGTGCATCAAGTGCCAGCTTCTTATAAGCCCTTTCAATCACTTTCTCCTCAATTGTATACTGTTGGAATTAATTGAAATAGGAACTCTCAACAAAAATAATAATTGAAATAAGAAACTTTCTCAACAAAAATGTTCAACTGAAATAAGAATGTGCCGACCATCTTTACAAGCGACCAGAGTGGCATATTTTCAGTACAGTAACACATCTAGAGAAAACAAACCTCAGTGCAGAAACGGAATACTTGGACTTCCTTCTTCTGTCCAATTCTATGGGCACGGTCCTGAGCCTGCAAATCAACCTGTGGATTCCTGTAATACAATGACGAGAAACCCCAAGAGATTCAGATATCACTTTATTCTCCAGACTCTGTAAACTAGACTTACAAGATACTCACCAGTCACTGTCATAAAGAATTACAACATCAGCTGTAGCAAGATTGATACCAAGACCACCAGCTCTGGTTGATAATAAGAAGGCAAATTTTTCACTCCCTGGTCTATTATATGCTTCAATAGAAGCATCACGATCTTCTCCACCAGTATTTCCATCAATCCGACAATACTGGTGGCCTCGGTACATCAAGTAGTCTTCAAGGATGTCCAGCAGCCGTGTCATCTAATAACAATATTGAGATTAATGTTCAGCCCAAAAAGAACTACATTAGCTCATTAAGAAAGGCATAGTAGGACATAAGGTCAAGAACAAAAAAGAGGAAATAACCTGTGAAAATATTAAAACCCTTGAGCCACGTTCTTTCAGCTTAGGAAGCAACTTATCTAGAAGAACCATTTTACCTTCATAGAGAACAAGCATCGTATTTATTTTTTTGAAAAAAATAAAAAAACTTACAACCACAATAGATTAGAAATTCCTATCCATTCGTAGAAGTCATAACACTACCAGCATTTTCTATGAGATGCTCGCCGGTTGAATATGGAGGTCCTGGCTCGGCTCCTTGGAAAAGATATGGATGATTACAACATTTTCGTAGCTGCATTGCTATATTAAGAAGACGCTTGCGCTCTCCTCCTGAATTAACAACCTCAAAATCTTTCTGCAACAGAGCCCTATAGTAGTGTTTCTGCATCTGAGACATACCAACCTTAAGAATTGTTTCCTTCTTTGGAGGCAGACCTTTCTCAACATCAGACTTCAATCTCCTAAGAAGGAATGGTCGAAGGACCTGATTAAGAGCAGAAACTGGAAAGTCAATGAATAGTTATTCTCAACGGGCTGTCAAAATTTTATCATATAGGTATCATGTCTGCTGCAAGCTCTAACACACGTAGTTGGTCTTATCTTCATCACTTCAGCCTGAAGGTTATATCTTATGACATAGCCCAAACTAATATACTAATGATACATAGTTTTACCTTGTGAAGCTGTTGGACAACCTCCTGCTGGTCATTCTCACCAGATATTTGAAACCACTCATCAAAGGTCTCAGCTGAGCTAAAGATCTCTGGCAGCAAAAAGTTCAGAAGCGCCCAGAGTTCATGAAGATTATTCTGTGCAATTTGCATAGAGAACCCAGCAGATCAATTGACAACAGTCATGAGACAAGAGAGATCCATACAAGAGAATAGTACAAGATAACAAAGCATAACAAAGGTCAGACATAAAAACTAGCATTTTTCTGTTACAAAATAGAAAATAAGGTTTAACTGGAACTAAAAAAAAAGGAGAAAAGGCTATAAGCAGCTGTGATATGGGAGAGTTAAATAATAGAGAGCATCTGAAACATTAAAAGGAAAGATAAATTAATTTGGTATAGAGATATACCACACAAACTATTAAAGGTATCATTCCATATCCAATTATAGAATTTTGGGATAGGTAAATATGCATTTCAGGAAGAGTCAGGTAAATTGGGACATGGGTTGTAAGAGAAGATCAAACACACTTCCAGATAAAACGACTACTTGCTAAACAAAAAGGAAATCATCAAAGAGAAATATTCACCTGAAGTGGTGTCCCTGTGATCAACAGCCTATAATTAGTGTTGTAGAGCCTCATGGTTTTGGAAAGAAGAGAATTTTCATTCTTGATCCTATGAGCCTCATCAATGATGATGTAACGCCAATTAAAGCGCCTTAAAGCAGACTTCTCTTTGATAGCCATCTCAAAACTTGTGACACACACATCAAACTTCCCAGCAACTAGTAATTCCTCTCGAATGTATCTCTATAAAAAAGGAAAATGTCAGCATAATCAGGAGAAGCAACGAGGTATGTACATAACGGGAAGAAAGAGAATCCCCATCTGCTTACCCTTTCTTCAGGGTTCCCAAGGAACTTTACAGCACGTAAGATAGGACAAAAACGTTTGATTTCATTCATCCAATTGCCTAGCGTGGATTTTGGGGCAACAACCATGTGAGGCCCAGTAATCCCTCTAAATTCATGCAGGTAACCCAGCAAAGAGATGGTTTGCAAAGTCTTGCCAAGACCCTATGCAAATACAGGAATAATTAAGTAAAGCTGCTTCCCTCAAAAGCACGAAGCACAGAATGAAAATGAATATTTAAAAAGATTCAAGTGACAACACTGACCATTTCGTCAGCAAGTATCCCATTTATGCCATTCTCATATAGCCGTATCATCCAGTTCAAACCAGCAAGTTGATAATCCCTCATCTTTCCCTGAATACCTGACAAGCATGCATGTGTGACTCTTACATCCTTAAAGAGACAAGGAAATGACAGCATCAACAGAGACATTTTGTCCAAAATAGAAGCATTATTAATCAGAATAGAATTATAATTTGTGATTATCACTTCTACTACTCATTTAGAGTTTTTCCATCAGAATGCCACCCACAAGAGGTAAAGGCTGTCAGTATTTTAGCACTTCTATGTAAAATGTTAGTAGTAACTTTAGTATTTTCAAACCATAATATCAAAAAGTTCAAAATATTGCAGAACGGAGACACACACACACAAAAGCAGAATATGAGCACAGTGATGTGGCACCACTCATAGCTCAAGGATTATATTTAGAATTTGGCCCAAATACTAGTTTTTTCCTAGTATTTAGGAACTTGGGATGTTAGCCAAATATATTTGCCAAGTAACGGCAAGTTGCATGGCCAAACAATATTTTTCAATTTTTTGTCAAATATACTTGGAAATATTTGTGGCCAAATCGCACCTAACTATCAATCCTAATGAATAATTCATCAATGACGAATAAAAAAGAACTATGCAATTTTGAAAGGGGGAAAGAACCAAACAACACATAGTTTGTGTGGTATTTGTAGGAAGATTTTTTCTTGTTATACAGATGATTGACAACTCAAATCATTAATTTTAAAAGGAATACAAAGCAAGAATTTAAAAGAGTACAAAGTCACATCATCGTTTGAGAAAAATAAATATGTTAGGTCAAATGGTAATTTTACTTTTTAAGATTTTAAATGAAATTAGTTTTGTTTCCTTCTCTTTTAAGTTTAATTTATCAACTAATGCCATAGTTTTGAAAAAGTTCTATGTACAATAGTGAAAAACATGATCTCAAACAATGTGCATTTTGCTATTTTCAAAATTATAACGATATTATTTTTGTTGATGTTCTTAATTTAAGTTCATAATTAATTGGCATTATGTAATTTTCAAATGTTATGAGAGAAAATAGCCAAATAAGCCCCCAACCTATAGTCACATTCTCAACTACACCCTTTATCTTCACGGGGGTCCTATCACCCCCCTAAACTATTGAAAATTATAATTAACTTCACCTTAAAATGTCATAACCAGCTACAAATCTTGTGGTGTAATACACACGCGCTCCACATCAATTCCACATCATCGCCACATCAATGCCACGTAATAAGTATAATAAATTTATAATTATTTTTACTATTTCTTTTTTCTCTTTTCTTTTGTTTTAATTATAGCAATTACAAAACCTCCAGTAAAATAATGGCATCTCCATCTCAAAATCCAGCCTATAAACTCATGAGATCGAGAGAAGATGTGTCCGCAATAGCTACACATAACATGGATCATTCTCTTACTTCTGCCGCCATCGACGGAATTGATAGTTAGTGCTGTTTGGTCATCCCAAAAATTCATGTTGCTATGATTCTGGAGAGGAATTATTGAGTTGGAATAATTAAAATGTGATGTCATCAGTGGTAGTGGTTGTGTCATTCTTGGCCACCAACACCGCCATCATGACAATGGTGAAAAATGGGTGGTCCGAGTAAAAATTGAGGTGAATCTTGAAAGTGAAGAAAGGACTAACAGAGAGAAACTAAAAAATTAGGGTTTTCTTTTATATGTTTCTAAAAATACACAATTTATGATTTAAGAATTTTTTTTTAAAATGCATAATCACAGGTTAATTTTTAGAATCGGAAGTGTAGATGAATATGAAGAAAAGTGCAAGTAAACATGATGAAGAAGAAGATAAAGCGTGGGG
>JAOTQJ010000001.1:16047424-16060377 GCA_025642045.1 Solanum sejunctum | reverse complement strand
ATATTTTATTAATTTTAATATTAAAATATATAAATTTAATTAAATTAATTATGACCATGCGAGACCGGCTAATTACCTACTATATATAATACATAGTATCAGTCATCCAAACGAAGCAGAGTATTTTTTCCATTTGGACACCAAGTCCATATCGGAGCCACGATCTGTTTCTGTACGCGACCGTATGACGGCGTTTTCTCACGGTGACCTGTAAATTTCACTACCGTCACGAAAGCATCCATTGAACGAATTCGATAGTCAAACCCAATTTCACCTTCTTTTCTGCCAAAGGCTTGGACCCTTCTCCATTCTACGCTTTTCCTCTCCCCTAAATTCTGCATTCATCGCCGGTGGTCATTGCCCGCCGTCGCCTGAGCTCACAAGGAACATTAAGAAATCCATAAAGAATAAACAGTTTGTTTTAAACAGAGCTCCCAGTTGGAGCATTTTCAAGTTTCCAGGTGATAGTAAGTCCTGATTCATATATTTGTTTTTTTTATGCGATTTTGCACTCTCAATTTTTTGTCCGATTAATTTAGGTTGTTTTTATTAGCTGAAGTTTTGTTTTAAACATTGTTATACAGGTTATGGATGGAAAAAAATGGTTAAAGGTGACTATTTTTCTATGCTTAATTGCGGTTTCATCTGGTAGAGGTAATATAATTATTGAATTATTATTTAAGACTTGAATTTTTGTTTCCAGTGCAGCATTTTTACTTGGATGGTTTGATATCAAATCAAAGGTGGCCATTTTTCTTTCTTAAATCGTCAATAACTAGGAGTTATTTCTATTGATTTGAATGTTAATTTGATCTATGCTAAGTATATTATGTTTTCTTGGATTGTTTTGCAATCCATTTCAAGGCGGATATTTTCGTGTGCTCAATAATTTTTACTGGCAGAGGTATCTATGTTGTCCATAAATATGATTATACCATTGATTTGGTTTTTACTTTGGTAGGTGATAGCTGTATTCTGTTTTATTGGACTGGTGTTGCAATCTAACTTTATCAAATCGTGCATAGTAAAAAGATATGTCAGCTTTCGTCGTGGAGTAGCATGTAAAATTCACTTTTGAGTTTAGTCAAGCTTAGGATTTTGTATACTCAGCTAGAGGTGCTTATTGATTTTCAAATAACAGAAAGATGATATTATAGTAGGAGTTGGGTGCTCATTTATGGAGATAACTTTGATATAACTTATTAGTAAAGGATCTCACTCCCTCTATTTCCAATTGAATGTTCGTCTTTTTATTTCCATGCAAAATAATATCTTCTCTCTTGTTTGTACAAAAGAAAAAACATGTTTGGATTGTTGTAGCTTTTTTTGTTTCTTTTTTACTTTGGAGTTCTGCAAATCAAAGTAGATTTTTCCATTGCACTTTACCAAAGAAGCTTCAGAAAGTGTGATTTTTCAAAATATTATTACATTGAAATTCTTATATCTTGAAAGTTATAACGGGACCATTTTTAACTTTCTGTATCAAACTATTTTTCTACAGTATCCTAAGAAACCAAAATATAAAAAATCAGTTTATGACTCATCTAATATTAAACATCTTGAAGTTTCACTCTTCTGTTAATCTCTGTGCAAGCCCAAACTAGGACAGTTTTGAGACAGAGAGTGTGGAAAAACCGATTGAGGTAGCATAGTGGAGCTGTTAGAGAGGGTTCGCAAACACTAATAGTTTTGTTGTGTGACATTAGAACTCTTTGTTTCTGCTTAGTGCAAACTGGTCAAGTTTTTTTTCACCTAGTTATTTTACTAATATATGTCATGAAGTTGATTTTTGTCTGTTTATACCGTGCTCTTTGTAATTGTCGCCATAAACTGATCTTGTTGACTACCATTAACAAAATTTCTAGATAGCTTACAATTATTTTGGCTGCAGGATTCAAAGTGAAGGCCAAGAGCAAGCATCATGCAGCTATCTATAATCACACTCTTGCCACCATATTAGTGGAATATGCCTCAGCAGTAAGTTCTGGAAACTTCTTGCCTTGTTAGTATTTTTTCCCAAATTCTGTCTGGATCTGTTGTACTTTCTGGGATACAAGGGTGGTTATATTCCTGTATGAAAGTGTAAATGTTCTGTATTTAGAACCTTGGAGGTTTCATCACTTGAGTTGAAAATACAGTTGTGTTAAGTATTTTATTAAGATTATTAAATGCTTTTTAGGTAGTTTTAACTTCTACATTTCTGGAACTCCTGTTCTTTGTTTTTCTGCATTTCTAATTTGCAGTTAATGCACGACATTTGCCAATTCAGGCTGCTCCTTTAATGCAGTAATTACTTTACATTTTTGACTTATATTTGATATCAACTTGACTGTAACTAAAAAGGCCCCTTTCATTTGCAGGTCTATGTGTCCGACTTGACGGAATTATTTGCCTGGACATGCTCAAGATGTAATGGTTTAACTAAGGTATTCTTTATGGATCATCATCTTCTAACATGCTTCATGTTAAAAAAAAACTTCATATAAACATCACCATAGTTATCTTGTTAGCATAAAAAAAAATAACTATCAGCCATCGTTTTCATATATGACTGATTTAATCAAGCCTTTATTATTAAGTTGTTTCGAAGCATATATTTCATTCTTTACTTGAGCAGGGATTTCAAATGCTAGAGCTCATTGTTGATGTGCAACGATGCCTCCAGGTGTGTATTACATTATGCAGAATTAAGTCTGCTCTTAGTTAGACTCGCTACTGTGTGATCTAATGCCCAATGCCTATTGCAGGCATTTGTAGGTATGGCACAGGATCTTAATGCCATTGTTATTGCATTCAGAGGCACTCAGGAAAGAAGGTTTGAATATCACTGGTCCACTGCCCCTTACTTTATTATCGTTGTTGTGCAACATTAAATTTGATATATGGAGATCCTAAATTTGTAGTTTTGTGGTTAAATATTCATTTACGTTAAAATGGATGCTTCGAGGGAAAACCATTCTCTTGAAAGGAATAATGATATGCTGCTCTTTAAATCCTTTGAACGAAATGAAAGTCAGTAAGAATTTCATGACTGAGGTGGTAAAATCATGTTAAGTTTTACAATCAATAGAGAAGTTGTGCTTCTACGTACTTTGCTGGCCAGCTATCTGGGTGCAAGTTGGATATTCATATTCCATGCAAATCTGTTATGTTGGAAATGAGAACTGGATCTAAACCACCCTTTACGATGTTGAAGATTCATACAGAAATGGAGGTGTATAAGTAACTATTGCTCTCCAGCTGAATTTGTTGCAACAAAAGAGGCAGAGATGCTATTGATAGAATTAGCTGTCCACTGGATATTTGGCTTTAGTTTGACAAGCTTAAAAGTTTTAACTGATCGTCTTGACATGTAAACATTTTTTCATGGTTTCTCAACTTGCAACCTGAATAGTCCTAATCAATGTGAAATGTGCTTGGAAAATGTCCTGAGGCAAGGCAAAGCCTAATTTCCTCCAGCAGTCAGGTAGGGGGAAGTGGAAACGCCTATGAGATCCGCAACTTTGTCATGCCTGAGGTCATGCCTCACTTTTGCACCTCAGAGGCTTGTTTCTTGAAGTAAAAAAACGAAAAAGAAAGCACAAGCTTTATCAAAAGAGAGGATAATTTAGCTGTTGAAGCTCATTTTAGCAAGATATTCAGAAGGATAACTTAGTTGTTGAAGCTCGTTTAAGCAAACCAAATCATATGTGCATGTGGAGGAAAAGCCAAATATTGTGTGAACCGTTTGCGTAAAAGCTAAACATGAATCAATCAAGATTTTTGTAGGTTTCTTCTGCATTTTCTATATATTTCTATTTGAGACATTTATTAGTAGAGTAAGAAAATCTCTATGTTGGACATTGGGCTTCACTTGCATATTCTGGGAATTGTTTTGGCTGTTTTACAGGTAAGTTTGCTTCATGTTTTGTTTGAAGCAGCTCCTTTTTGCTCTGTTGCAACCTTGCATTTCTTGATGCTTTTCTAATATGATTTGATTACTTTACCCAAAAAAGTTGGGCTTCCACTTCGGGCCTCATCACAAGTGAACACCCACCGTTTGCTTCAAAACATTTTGCCTGATCAAATAAGATTCAGTCATTATGGAATTTTCTAAGAACTAAGGTACTTGCGTACTTATAGTTACTGCTTACTCCCTCTGTCTGTATTAGTTGACCACTTTCCCCTTTATACTGCCCTTAAGAAATTATAAATAAGAAGTGTAGTTTTACTAATTTACCTCTTAAGAAACTTTTTTGTAACTTCACAAATTTGTTTACTTTTTCAAAAAGAATTAATTTTAAGGGTATATGGGAATAATTTAATTAATTTTGTCTTGGTTTTGTAAATTGACAAGTAATTTGGGAGCACTATTTTTAGTAACGTGGACAACTAATATGGGATGGAGTGAGTACTATAACTTATTGTGATTTTGGTTCCGAAACTTAGTTGAGGAGATTGAGTGCCTTGACCATAATAGATTATGATTGTTGGTTCATAACTTGTGAGCCAGGAGTGGCTGAAGCTGCTTGGATCAGAATTCTGTTACTTTCCGTCTGGGACAATTTTTCTAAATGGGAGTGAAAAAAGAAGTTGACTAGTGCTGTCAGGTCTAAGTTGTGAAATGTTAAGACTTCTCTTTTGTTTGTTGATGTTCACGGTGACCAAGTTTAAAATCTAATAACTCTGATCAATCTGCTCACGGTTGCGATGTAATATGCATTATCTAAATTTACTGTATACGAATGAAGCTATATGGTCTCTGGCTCTGTGATTCAACATATGTAATATACAGTTCAAGTCTTAACTTTTTGGTTACAGCCTACAGAATTGGATTGAAGATCTATACTGGAAGCAGCTTGATATATCTTACCCAGGAATGGAAGATGCAATGGTGCGTGTTGACGCTAAGCCTCTTCTGCTTCTCTTTTGTTTTTTAAACTTCTTTTCTGCATATTAGTCATCTCTGCCTTTTCCAGGTTCATCATGGATTTTATTCTGCTTATCACAACACGTCATTACGTCCAGGAGTGCTAACTGCTGTTAAACGAGCGAAAGAGTTTTATGGAGATATTCAAATTATAGTGATTGGGCACTCAATGGGAGGGGCTATGGCTGCTTTCTGTGGCCTGGATCTCGCTGTATGCACTAAAGACTTGTCACAATTTTTGTAAAAATTCATTGTTTACATGTTTCGACTTGCCATTTAAAGAGATATGCCTCGTCTTGAATATCACTGATCTTCATATCCTTGTGGACCATTTTCCATATACTGCAAAAATATCCTCCAACTCGCACTTAATGGATTTATCTTCTTATTCCAGGTGCATCTTGGATACCAAAATATTTCGGTTATGACATTTGGACAACCACGAATCGGCAATGCTGCATTTGTGTCCTACTATAGAGAACGGGTCCCCAATACAATTCGTGTTACAAATCGTCATGATATTGTGCCTCATTTGCCCCCTTACTATCCCTACCTGCCTCACAAAACTTATCGTCATTTCCCTAGAGAGGCAAGTTCTGCAAACTCAAAGCTCTGTAGTGCTTGGTTTTGAATTGCACAAGTCCAGTTGTAAGGAATGATCTCTATACATTTTATATCTTGAGTTCAATGCTGTGGACTAATTCATTAATTCAAAGCTCAAGAATTTAAATTCATTAAGCTATTCAAATTTACCCGTTAATATGAAATTGTGGATTTTCTCTATTAACCAACTTTCTGCATCTCTGAGATTTTTATCTGTATTTATTGAATACAGAAAATACGTTGAATGGGTGTTTATGAATTTATTAAAAAGAAGGGCATCAATAACTGTATTTTTTCTGTAACTTCTGTGCTAATATGTTGCATATGATAAAGACTCATGGTGATAGTCTATCTCATTCTGAGCTTTTGAACTATGTTTAGACACATACAAGTAACTCTGCCTCCTGCTGCCTTGCTTCATGGTTGCATATATTGACTGAGATCTTGAAATTGCAGGTCTGGCTTTATGATATTGGCTTTGGAAGTTTAGTTTATACAGTTGAAAAGGTCTGCGATAATTCTGGGGAGGATCCTTCTTGCAGCAGGTAAAGTTTTGCTTTCATGTGCTCAGCAGAAATTTATGCACTGATTTCTTTAAATTGCTTCTCATGCGGTTAGATTAAGTTAAACTACAAACCGAACAGTGGAGGGCACATATAAATCCATTTATAAAGTGTTATGTCAAAAATGCTGATACATCATACAACTTTCAGTTGTCAAATAAGAAAAGCAATTTGGAACGAAAACATTGAACTAAAAATTCCAACAAGAATCGTAAAAGCTGTACGAGGTATGTGAAACACAACTGTACAAAATTGTGATGCTGCAAAAAAGTAAAAAGTTTCTTTCCCTCTCACTTTTCTTTTGTTGATAAAAAACAAGAAAGTGAAACCATAAAACACTGATATTTAGTACAAGACAAGTCACTTAGTAGAAAAATTGAGTGAAGTACTTCCTTTCTTTTTGAAGTTTAATCCAAAGAAGTTCAAATGGAACTTGATTCGGTAACAAAGGTGGTAATTTTACTGCTGAACCATTTTGTAGAAAGAGGAAACTGTAATCTTGCTGGTAATTTAGTTAGGATCCAGAAAGACCAATTTTTGGATTAGAAACATGTTGAGACACCTAATGGTGGTGCACCCCTCTAATTATCTTCGTAGTAATAAATGGCTGGCTGAATTTTACTAGAGCTGTCGGCCTCTTTGTAACTTTGATCAACTATATGTAGGTCGGTGAAAGGAAACAGCGTTACGGATCATTTGAGATATTTTAGTGTAAAATTGGCATGTGATGTATCAGCCGGATGCAGAATTGTGATGGATAATGGTCTAGCATCGTATCGCACAGCGGACACTGACGGAAATGTCATCTTCTCCAGAAATATATGTTCTTCTGTTTTGAGAATGAATGTGGAGTCTAGTGAGGAAGGGAAATCGTTATAGAGATTCATTGGGATTACCACTTGGCTCTCCAAAACTTGGGAGAGCTGAACCAGAGTTTCCCCACTTAAGGCTTATATAGAAAAATTATGTAGCTAGTCAAAGTATGCACTTCTGTCCTCTTGCTTGGAAGGATGTCATGTATATAGTCCCTTGTAACTTTGTTTCTGTTATTTCTTAAAACTTATTATCCATGTAAATAAAAAGAGATTAAAGTATAACTTCGTCATATATGATTAATATTCTGTTAATTCGTAGAGGTAACTACCTGCTCGGAAAATGACAAAAATTGAATTTCTAATGACCGACAGTTTGTGAATATTTCATTTTATCAAGGGTTGGTGAAGATTCTTAATAATGTCAAGACGACCAACAGAAGAAAAAAACTGTTTTCATAAGAATGGGAATGATCAGTCAAACCTATGGGTGTCAAAATGAGCCGTAGGTAAATCTGCTCAATCTGCCAACATTTTATAGATTTGACTCTGGATAATTTTAATTGGGTCAATTTCAAATCATTCAGGTCTTTGCTCATATAGAAAAAAATTTCAATTGAGTCCAATTTAATTCTCAATTTCAACTCGTTCTAAGACTCTTTATTTGTATTGATGTGATGTATGTTTTATTTATATTTTCTATAATTTATCCATCAATTTATAACTTTTATCTTATTTTTTGAGTTGAAATTTAAATTTGTGATTATAAAAAATAAAAATAATAATATGTTGGAATTATTGAGATTGGGCGGATTATGATCCAACCTGAATTTTAGCTCATTTAACCCAACCCGTTTGAATCCAAAGTAAGTTTGGAGGGGTCATAATTCAACTTAATTTCTATTTTAACTCATTTTAACATTCTCAATTTCAACTCACTCCACCTGTTTAACACTCCTGGTCAAACCATTTGCAGAACAAGCTATGACAACAATTTAAAGAAATTTCCAAAGAGAAGTATTTTTTGATGAACTGGGATACATAGGTATATATAGGCAGAACAGAGTTGTATATGAGTCCGGTGAAGACAGACGGAACAAATTATAATACTTGAGCTGGAAATTCCAAGCAGCTTTAAAAAGCAAGGATGAAACTAATAAACATTGCTCTTCCATGTTTCCATGCATGCACTTTAATCTGTTTTCGAATCTGTAGTTGCTGTTGCTTTCTCCTGCAAAATTCAGAAAAAATTTATCATCCTTTCCACCAAGATTATGAACAGCTCTTTGAAAAATAAAATGTTTTCCATATTTGGATGGTGAGTAATACGATTCATGGAAAAGATTATTATTATTGATAAATCAGAAAGTGATTTGATGTTATTTTTTAGCACTGAAAATTTATAATATCGTTTAGGAAAAATTACTTGAGCGAGTACTTTTTAATAAATAATTACTGATTTTCACGATATTTTTTATTTATTACCATTTATAACAATGCACTTGTTAAAGGTGAATTATAAATGTTTAAAAATGTATTGTACTTGTTTGGTAAGAAATTAATATAATATTTATTAAAGTGCATGATAAATAAATTATCTATCAATAAAACTTGTAGTCTTGTATTATGAATAGTTCACTCTAATATATATCAAAACTATATTATAAATAGTTTACTTTAATATATTTCAAAATTTGTATTATAAATAGTTCACTCTAATATATAAATAGTTCACTCTAATACATATCAAAATTATATATCAAAACTTATAGTCTTGTATTATAAATAGTTCACTCTAATATAGTGATCGTATACAATGACTACTTCCTGGAGGCCAACAACAAAGTTCTAATATTTCTTAAAAAATAAATTTAAATATTAAATTCTGAAGGAAAAAGAATTTAATATTTTACTAAATTCATACCTCTTTTGGTTTTCCCTCTGTCTGTGGTTTATCAGCATCCTTGGCAGTTTCTGGTTTGGCAACATGTGTGACCTCAGAAGCAGAGCTAACTTCTTCCTTCTCTTTCTCTTTCTCTTCTTCAATTGGCTTGATGATCTCCTCTATGGGTTAAAAAATGCAAATTAACATCAATAAGGAACAAAAACAAAAATAAAAACCCTTGGTCTTTCTCCTTGTAATTTTTTAAAAGAAATATTCTAAATTTTGATAAATAGTTATTGAAACCAAGTTTTGGATTTTAAATTATTGGAAAACGGATCTTTTTTATTTTTTTGAAACTTGGAAGCACAAAATAACAACAATATTAGCCATATCGTATGTGCAGAATTAAATCTATACTCATATACTTCTAGAATATGATATGATTGACATTTTGTATTAATGGTGTTTAGTAATTAATCTATACCAAAAATATTTATATTTAACTTATATATTTTTAAAAAAAAATTCATTCCAGGTGTTCACCTAGGTGAATGTAGATTCGCATGTGCATTGCCCGTGATCTTTACCGCTTATTTTGTGTAAAAATATTATTTTTCAAAAGACACGCTACTCAAATAAAAAGACAAATACGAAATCGAAATAGCATAAAAGAAATAATTTATTTTTCCAAATGTAAGAGAAAATTATGATGAACAAACCATTTTTGTCTTGTGGTTTAATCTCTTGGATAGATTCTTTCTTCTGTTCAACAACAAGAGGGGTTGTTTCATGATTTGTATTCTTCTTCTCTGCAACAGCAGCAGAGGCTGTTTCATCATTTGCATTCTTTGGCTCTACAACTTTCTCCTCCTCCTTTTCAACAACTTCATCTTTCTTCGCCTTTTCCAATTCCACCATTTCTTTCTTCTCAGAAACTGCCACCCCTTTAGGTGCAATCAACTCTTTCTCCACTTTTTCTGCAACCTCGTTTTCAGTTTTCACGACATTTTTTTCATCCTTTGAGGGATCGGGTTTAGAACTCAATGATCTTTTGTTCTTTGGAACGGTGGCGTTCTCCGTTGCAACTGCATGCTTTGATTCCCCACAACCCATGTTTATTATAAAGAAAACAGGGGAAAAGGGTATTGATATTTTTTCTGTTTTCCTTTGATTGGGGATTCAAAGAAAAAAAAAAGATAGAGAAAGATTGATGGAGAAAATTATTTATTGCTCTCCTTTTCCTTTCACCCTTTGCTTTATTTTCTTTCCTTGAGGTTTCTATTAATATAAATAATTCAGAAGAGGAACCGTTTTCTTCGTTGGCTTTTCAAGGTTGAGAATTTGCAATTTTTTAAAAGATTGCCAATGGTATATTCTTTTACCAAATTTAATTTGTCAAGAATTCAAGATGTGTATGATATACTATATGAAAAATTGTTAAAAAAATTCTTAACAATTATTAATTTTATCTCTAAAATATTGATAAGTTTAAATATACCTCTCAACTTGGTGAACTAAGCTTAGATACACCCTCGAACTTAGCACGAATTATTACTTTTGTCACTAAACTATTGATATGCTTAAAAACACCCTTTAACTTAGTGAACTAAGCTTAGATACACACTCGAACTTAGCATTATTATTAGCTTCGGTCCCTAAACTATTGATATGCTTAAAAACACCCCTCAACTTAGCGAAATAAACTTAAATTCACTTTCGAACTTGACATAGATTATTAGTTTTGTTCCTAAGCTAAGGATAGACTTAAAAACAACCCCCAACTTCATATTTTTGTAACTTATTAAATTTTGATTTGAAATTTCGTAAAGCTTCATTTGCTGTCATATTTTACACTTTCAAAATCTTCTTACGAGATTGTCATCTGACAATGAAATTTTAACGTTGCCGGAATCTACATTGACACAGAAAAATCATAAACAAAATCGGAAAAGAAAAAAAATCAAACAATTAATGAGAATGAAAAACAAAATGGATCTTGCTTTGAGCTCATCATTATGAAGAAAATATTAAATAAGAAGAAGAAAGGTATTCTAGTAGTTCGATAATTAAAAGTTGCACGATTTTTTTTTTAAAAGAAAAAGAAAAATTAAGGTTAATGTGATTTTTTTTAACCTTTCACGCGCTTTAAATAAATTGTACTTACTTGTTATGTCATGTGACATGGGAGGGGTATATCTAAGCGCAGTGTTCTTAAGTCTGTTAATAATTTAGGGATGAAACTAATAATTTATGCCAAGTTCGAGGGTGTATTTAAGCTTAGTTCATCAAGTTAGGGGGTGTTTTTAAGTCTATCAATAGTTTAGGGACAAAACTAATAATTCGTAACAAATTTGAGGATGCTTCTAATACTTCTCTCTATACTATATATGTATATTTTCTATTTTTTATCTTTCATCTCTCATTATACTTCTTTCCTTCGTCCATCTTTACTTAACTCCTGTTGACTTGATACACAATTATAAATTAGTAAATGATGGGGGTAATTTTACCAAATTATTCCTTTGAATATAATAAATGCAATATCTTGAAAAATGAAATAGAGAAATGATTATAATTAATGATAAGAATAAATTAAGAATTAAGTGTACGATTATCTCTTGATTTCATAAAATTTAAACATCCTAAAATTATATAGTAGACAAATAAAGATAAACGGAACGAGTATATATTTGTTCTGAATTAGATGTTATGGGTGTGATGATACGTACATCATTTAAAAGAAAGAAGAACATATACTTGAATAGAATATATTTTATTATTTTTATTTTTCTTCAAATATCTTGTTATTTAATAAGTACATTAGTGGGTAGCGACTACTTGGAAATTTTGGGTATGAATTAAACTAATTAGTAGGAGTAGTCGTTTTGTTTGAAAGGGCCAAATCATGCAAGCAAAGAAAGAATTGTTGCCGGCTGTATGCAAATGGACACAAAATTAAAGTTGAAATATCCGATAAGTTTTAATTTATCTTCTCTATAAATCAGTTGTCAATTATCTACCGCATTTTCTATGCATTATAGTTATGGGTCGTTCTTGTACTCATCTTTCTCTTCCTTTATATATATAAAATTTGGAATGATGTTTAAATATTTTTACTGAGATTTCTAACTTCGTCCTCAATAATAATATAATAGTAACATGATGTTAAACAGTACCAGTTGAATTTTTCCCTTAATTAACCAATTTTAACTTTTCTTTGTAAAGGATCATGAATTTAAACGTGAGGACCAAATGTTTGGCATAAAATTAAATGAGTTTTAAGGGACTAGGAAGAGTTAAATGTGAAGTTAATTCCAAGAAAAAACCTCATTTAGCTCAACGTACCATCAAGTATTTCCAAAAGATTAATTATATAAAAAACAAAGGATAATGCTAAATGGCAATAAAAATTTGACCACAAAATGACCATAATTTAAAAAGATCATTCTAACCTTTTGACAAGAATTCCATTAACTTTTAATTTTAATTTTTTTATTTTTCCAACAGTTTTTCTCATAAACCAAAAAGACGATCTTTCTTATACCTCAAAGTCTTTGAAATACTAAATAAAAAAGATGAAAAATCTTTTTATGTATTTTTTTTGTGTGTGTGCATGTAGTAAAAAAACATATATACAATTAAATTTTTGAAAAACAACAATGTTCAGTTAATTAAAGAAAAGGTTATAAGCCTTAGTTTTAATATTTTTTAATTTTATGTTTACATAATATTTATTCTATTGCAAATACAATACAAATTATGCTTGGATTATACACATCTCCTTGCCCCTCCCTCATCTCACTCCACCAAAAAGAAATTTCCATAACAAACTGTCTCAACTCATACATTTATAATATATCTTGAATAAACATTAAATTTTATATAGTACTCCTTTATTCCATTTTAGTTGTCACAATTTTTTTAAAGAGTAAACAATATAAATTTTGACTAACATTTTAACATATATTTTTTCATCATATTTCTATGATAAAAATTTTAATTTATAATAATTTCATATAGTTTTTGAATATTTAAGTTTTTGTTTTAAAATTTCAAAATATGTAAACTAATTTATCTTTAAAAATTACTCACATTGACTCTCAATGTCACACCCCACCCTGGGGTCGTGACCAGTGCCCGATAGGGGCACGGGAACACAAACTAAACCAAATCCCTTTATA
>JAOTQJ010000001.1:16001122-16035087 GCA_025642045.1 Solanum sejunctum | reverse complement strand
CATCACAAAACGCTATTGCGACGAAATTAACAAAACAGGGCAGCAATGAATCAAAATCATATTCATCATATTCAAACTTTCCAATATTCTCCAAAAACAGCAATACATCACCCCAACACCTAACGGAAACCCCTAACGCTAAAACGCAACATAATACCCTCGACGAGCCTCCAATTTAAGATAACATTTACACAATTATTCGAATCATTTTCTAACACTTCCTTTACCCCATAAAGACTATTTCTATGCCAAAGAACCACAAATACATGACAACAATTCAATATCCAACCATATACAAAATTTCATTCCTAATTCGACCACAACTCGAAATTCATAATTTCGTTAACAAGCAATTCTATTTTTGCATTTTACCTTCATTTTAACACATTTCTAACACCTTCATAATCATTAATTAACATAAACAAGGATAAGACTTAACATACCTTACAAGCCTTTCCTACACCTAAAAGTTTCGTAACCGGCAAACTAGGTGTTTTCTTGACGAACCAACGCCACCACGCTACTTAGGGGCTTCAATACCGAGCTTGAAGGATCAAATAATCGAAAACACAAAAAAATTCAAATTTTTTTGGTAGTCACTATAGCAACCCGAGAGGGGTATTTCCTTGCCAAAATATTTGCTCAATTTTTCTAAGTGTAAGATGAGATGGTCTTGAAGGGATATACATGTATATATATAGGCACACTTGGTACACTTGTGCCAATCAATAAATCACACACACCTTCACCCCACAACAAGCTTTATTCTTAAAGACCAAACTTAGGTGAAATATTGCATTCGGTCCCAAACTTTATTAAATCGAACTAATTAAGGACGTTCGGGTTTTAAATTACGTTACGGATCCTAACAGAATGAGGTACTAAGCTATCATAAATTGATATGCTAAGGTGATTGTGTTCTACTCATGAAGAATAAAACCTTTTGATAATGATTTGAATTAAAGAAAATTCAAATGGACATCTATTAAAGAACCTAAAAATTCTTTTAAATGGTGAATTTTCTTGTATTGCTTGTTATCAAGGTAAGTTAATTGTGAGACCATCACCAGTGAAAGTTGAAATTGAGCCTCCTGCATTTTTGGAATGTATACATGGAAATATTTATGGACCTATTCACCTATTGAGTGGAACATTAATATATTTTATAGTCCTAATAGATACTTTATCTAGATGGTCTCATGTGTGTCTATTGTGACCTCATAATTTGACATTTGTAAGATTATTGGAACAAATAATACGATTACGGGCACAAGTTTCTGATAATCAGACTAAGTTCATTCGCCTTGATGATGCTGCAGAGTTTTTATCCCAAGTATTTAATGACTATTATTTATCCATTGGGATAAGAGTTGAACATTTTATTACTCATGTTCATACTCAAAATGGCCTTACCGAGTCATTAATTAAACGCTTGCAATTGATAGCAAGGCTATTGCTTATGAAAACTAGATTGCCTACTTCTATATGGGGACATGCAATTTCGCAAGCTGCAACACTTATTCGTCTCAGACCGATATATTATCATAAACATTCTCCATTATAACTAGTTTTGGGTCAAGAACCTAATATATCTCATCTGAGAATTTTTGGATATGTTGCATATGTGCCTATGGCACCACCACATTGCACAAAAATGTGATCCTAAAGAAGATTAGGAACATATGTTCAGTTTGAATCACTTTCAATTATTCGCTATCTTGAACCATTAACTGAAAATATGTTCACTGCTTGATTTGCAGTTTGTCGGTTTGACGAGTCACTTTTTTCAAAATTATGGGGAAAGATGATGATATCAAAAGAGAAATTATGTGAAAAAATTCATCATTGTCTTATCTTAATCCACGTGCTTCTATTTGTGAGCAATAAGTACAAAAGATTATCCAACTATAGAGAATTGCAAATCAAATGTCAGATGCATTTACAAATTTAAAGAGGATTATAAATCACATATTCCTGCAGAGAATGTCCCTACTCAAATTGATATCCCCTTAGGACCATGTTCTAGTGTCATAGCTAATGAGTCAAAAGTACGCCTAAAGTGTGGTAGACCATTGAATTCTAAGGATCAAAATCCTAGAAAAAGAAGACTAAAAGGTCAAGATGACACTACGAAAGAATCTCATGTGGAGGTTCAAGATATGAATAATTCTAATGGAATCAATGAACTTGAACAACAAGAAAATAAAGAACAATCCATAAATTCAAGTGATGTTGAAACTAATTTGATCGATCAGAAATTGTGATAGATTATGACTTTACATATAATGTTATAAGGAAAATCATGCAAGATAGTAAGGATCTTGATCCTCAATCTATTATCGAATGTCAACAAAGAAATGATTGGTCAAAATGGTAAAAAGCAATTCAATTAGAATTAGATTCACTTGCCAAGTGCAAAGTTTTTAGACCCCATAATTGAAATACCTAATGGTGTTAAATTTGTTGGTTATAAATAGGTCTTTGTGCAAAAAAGATATGAAAAAACAAAATACAAAGGTACAAGGCAAGCCTTGTTGCACAAGGTTTTTCTCGAATGTCTGGTGTCAATTATGAAGAGACATACTCACCATTATGGATACAATAACATTATGTTATCTAAATAGTTTCATGGTCCATAAGAGACTTGAAATGCTTTTGATGGATGTGGTTACAACCTATCTTTACGGATTACTTCATAATGAGATATACATGAAAATCCCTGAAGGATTCAAGATGCTCAAAGCATATAGTTCAAAATCACGAAAAATGTATTCAATTAGATTGCAAAGATCATTGTATGGTTTAAAGCAATATGGATGCATGTGGTATAACCGTCTTAGTGATTATTTTTTAAGAAGGTTATACAAATGATGCGATTTGCCCATATGTTTTTATAGAGTAAACAACATTAGAATTTGTTGTACTTGTAGATTATGTTGATGACATAAATCTTATTGGAACTTCAATGGAGCTCCAAAAGGCAATTGATTATTTATTGAACGAATTTGAGATGAAAGATCTTGGAAAGACAAAATTATGTGTTGGTTTGCAAATTGAGCAATTGACAAACGTTATTTTCGTTCATCAATCTACCTACGCAGAAAAGGTGTTGAAAAGATTTTATATGAATGAAGCACATCCATTGAGTACTCCGATGGTTGTTTGATCACTTGATGTGAATAATGATCCATTGCGACCTCACGAAAAGAATGAGGAAATCCTTGGTCCTGAAATATTATATGTTAGTGCAATTAGTAAATTAATGTATCTTGCTAACACTATAAGGCTTGATAATGTTTTTTTAGTTAATTTGTTGCCAAGGTATAGTTCTGCTCCTACTAGGAGATATTGGAAGGAGATCAAACACATATTGAGATATTTGAAAGGAACTATCAATATGGGCTTATTTTATTCTAATGATTGCAATCCTGATCTTGTTGGTTATACTGATGCAGGATATTTATCTGACCCCCCACACAAATCTTGATCTCAAACTGGCTATGTATTTCTATGTGGGGGTACTGCAATATCTTGGAGATCCACAAAGCAATCTATCATAGCCACTTCATCAAATCATGCTAAGATCATAGCTATTCATGAAGCAAGTCGAGAATGTGTGTGATTGAGGTCCATGGTGCATTTCATTCGAGAAAAATGTAGCTTGAAATGCGATAAAGTACCCATAATTTTATATGAAGATAATGTTGCATGCATAGCACAACTAAAGGGAGGATTCATAAAAGGAGATAGAACGAAACACATTTCGTCAAAACTTTTCTATACACATGAGCTCCGAAAGAATGGTGATATAAATGTGCAACAGATTCGTTCGAGTGACAATGTGGTTGATTTGTTCATCAAATCTTTTCCAACTGCAACTTTTAAGAAAATGGTACACAAGATTGGGATGCAAAAATTCAAGTCTTTGGATTGATGTTCTCATTAGGGGGAGTTAATATGTGATTTACTCTTTTATTCTCACAAGGTTTTGTCCCATTGAATTTTTCTTGTAAGGTTTTTAATAAGACATCCAAAATTCATATATTAGATTTGTGTACTCTTTTTTCTTCTCTAGAATTTTTTCCATTACGTTTTATCTAATAAGGTTTTAACGAGGCACATAATCTAACTAATAGACATTCAAGGGGGAGTATTATGAATATATTTTATTTATAGTGAATGTCTATTATGTGGATTCCTTTAAAGGTTAGAAATCATATTTGAAGATCAATTTAGTTTCTTACTTGGAGACCAAGTCATTTTTTCTCCTATAAATATAAGGGTTTCCTTCATTGTAAATGACATTTCAATATTATTTAGAGCAATAAAAAATCTTCTCTCTACTTTCTTCTTCCTTTACTTTATACTTTCATAACAGGAACCTCCTTTTTTAGCGGTAATAAAATTATTACAAATATTTTCAAAATCAAATAAAAATTATATTTAGTTCAATACTAACAAAAAAATTTAAAAATTATTTTTTTAATTAATTTTAAATTTTGTGTCAAGTTAAAATCAAATAAAAAAATTAAATTAGAAAAAAATATATATTATTTATAGAAAAAGTGAAAGATGTATATGCAAAAACAAAGATACAATTTTGCATTTCAAAAGCAATTTTTTATGAAATATATATCAACTTTGCGTCTTAAAAAATTAGAAGAATTAAACTTTAAACATAAATTTATCATGTATTATTATTAAAAAATTTTAGACCTCCTATTTATTTTTTATTTAGGGCATGAAAATACATGAGCACTCTTGATTATTGAACATCTCAAAATAGTACTCTTCCTATCCCATTTTATTTGAATTTTGTTTGTTCGTTCCAAAAAGAATGTTATTTTATTTTAATTCAAAATAATTTAATTTAAAATTCTCCTTTAGCCTTAAGAAATAATTTTTATCTTTACAAATATTTAAGAATAATTTTAGATCATAAATTTTAAATTTTTTTAAAAAAATTTATATTAAATTAAAAAGTATCACATAAAAGAGGACAGAAGAAATATAATCTATAAAAAGAGATAAACAAAGTAAATACTCCCTTTTGTTTTATTTTATATGATATTCTTTGACTTGATATAATATTTAAGGAATAAAAAAAAACTTTTAAAATTTGTGATTTAAAATCATATTTATGTAGTTAAAGAATAATTTTAATAAGAATAAAAAAAATTTAAAAATAATTATTTTTAATTAAAATAAAAAATTGGGACAGATCGAAAAAGGAAGAGTATCGTAAAGGATATATACAACTAATCCGCGTGCAGTGGATTTCATCGTTGATGGACATTAAAAAGGATCATTTCCCAATGCTAGATCAACCAATAGATGAGGCATGTCAACAACTGTCAGCCAACCACAGCCAAGAAACAGTTACTCCTAAAAAGCTTTTGTTTCACCTCATTGCGTTCCCATTTGTTGATAATGCCGGCGCCTGTCCTTTTGTCTACCATACCCCACCGCCAGTTCCACGTTATCCCAAAATTCTACCATATCTCCTTATTTCCATTTTTGGTATTCTCACATCTTATTATAATGGAATAATTTAATTCCCATTAGAGAAGAAAATGTGTCCACTTGACTAGAAGACATTTTTAGATTGATGAACTTTGGGTTCGAGCAATAGGCACCCTTCTATTATTAGTACTAGATATAATATCCACGCTGGGATGGGTTCAATATTTATTATTTTCTTGTTTGATATTAAAATAATATAAATAAAATTTTAAAAATTAATTAAAATTTTAATATTTTTTTAAATATTTTGAATTATTACTATTGTGACGTAACATATTTTTTAGAAATATTTAAAATTATTAATTATAATGATTAATAAAAAAATTTTAACATAAAAAATAAGACAAATAAATTACAACGAAAGAACCACAAAAAGTTATGGATATATTTTCAAGTTGATCAAGCAAAGAACCCAAAAAGTTACAGATATACTTTCAAGTTCCTCAAACAGGTATGTCAACCTACTACTTGCTTGAATAACTTTAATTATTATGATTAGTAGCATCTTTTAACACTAAAAATAAAACAAACAAATTATAACGAAAGAACTATAACATGTTATTTTGAAGTATCTTAAATCATTAATTATCATAAGAAAATTACAAATGTACCCTTAAGCTGCTCAAGCATGCATGTTGACCTGCTGCATGCTTGAACAACTTAAACTGCTTCTTAATGTTAAAAAATTTATACAAACAAATTAAAATAAAAGAACTATAAAAAAAATTATGGGTGTACCTCAAGTTGCTTAAGCAGGCATGTCGACCTGACATACTTGCTTGAGCAGCTTAAAACTGTCTCTTACATATAAAGTATATAATATTTATTTCTACTTCCGCTCTTTGTGAATGTGGTGTGATAGTACTTACTACTTTTTTTTACAAAAAAGATTTATCAAATTATATTATAAATTTGATGGTATTAATAATATATATTTTAATACACAATAAAGAATATAACTAATTAATGAAAAAATTAGTTATTCAGAACATGAACATGACAAAGCGTATTAAATAAAATTTTACTAATATTAAAAATTAATATATGCATTATTTTTACTAATAACTTTCTTCAATATTAAAGTAGTAGTGGCTTATTCAATCTATTATAGTCGCATTTTCTCGTATTTATAAATTCCCCAAGTATAAGTGCGTGTTTCGGGTTTGTGACGCATTTTGGAGCCACCACCCACAACTTTCTTCTCTGCTTTCCTTATTCTTGAGCTAAGGTGGGTGGTGGTGGTCTGCAAAAATGGAAGGTTCACGCCTTGATTTTGGCAAAATGGGTTATGGGTACTCCTCTCTTTTTCTCCTTTATAATTTATTTGCAGATGAGATGTTCTGATTTACAAGTATGACCAACTCTTTATGATGCTAAAGTCATATAGTTTAGTAGTTTGTGTGAATCAAGATTGAAACTTTCTTAGTTTGCATTTATAAGTGTGAGTTTCAAGATTGAAGCTTGTTATTTTTTTGGATTGAGTTGCACTCTCTATCTTGTTATAGATTTCTTCAACTTGATCTGTCATCTTGCTCATTCAGCTGACCTATGTTATCTAGAGGCTTTGTGGACTTATTGTATATAGTTCAATTGCATCTTGTCTTTAAATAGTTGTAGCCGCAGCGGCCAAGTTCTATATATAAGTTTTGGTGCTATTTATCTCAATAGTTGTATGAACTTTCACCACTGTGTAGTTGTCATGGTGATATGCATAATAAGCACAGGTTATATGTTGGTTAATATTATCTTAGAAAGTTTCTTGGTGAATCTCTAACTAACCATACGACAGATTTCTTCCATATCTCAATTATCTTTTGCTTTTTAGCATTTATTTCTTCTTACTTTGTCCTGATTTTGGATTTTTCATAGATGTAAGCACTATAGGAGAAGATGCAAGATTAGAGCGCCTTGCTGCAATGAGGTCTTTGACTGCCGACATTGTCACAATGAAGCCACGGTAACTTACTTGCTGGCGACTTCTTTTATGTTGATCCCTATTTCCATAACTTATGTGGCGCAGTTCAGATTACAAGATTCAAACTTTTTTAAGTTTGAGATGGAATCTTGTTTGAATCTCGAAATATACATTGTGATGGCGGGAGTATCTGTCTAACGGAAGTTAATCTGTGTTTATTTCAACAGAGCACGTTGCCTAAGATTTTTGATAGGCATGAATTAGTTCGACAAGAAGTCACACAGGTTATATTTCTATTATTTCCATTTCCGGTTATTCATCTATTACACTTGATTGTTGAAAGTTTCTTAGCATGAGATATTTGGGTATTTCAGGTCATCTGCTCAGTTTGTGATACGGAACAGCCAGTACGTGTTGTATTTTGACCTGAATTCATGCTTCTTTCTCTCGTTGGTATTACTGGAATTGATGATACAATGTCTTTTTCTATTTCAATTCAGGTTGCTCACGTTTGTATGAATTGTGGTGTCAATATGGGAGAATACTTTTGTCAAGTGTGCAAATTCTATGATGATGATGTAGTGTACTGTGCTTTCTCCTAATATGTGATTAACTTGTTTACCTCTAAAACACAGCAATCCCATAATTATTTTTTGGGCTTAGACTCTTTTAGTCCTTACATCCCAAAATGCTTACTCTGGACTCCGTTATTACAGATAGACAAAGGGCAGTTTCATTGTGATGATTGTGGAATCTGCAGGTTAGTGTATACACATATCACAGGGCAGTTACTGCATTATGTGGTAAATATCTTCTTTCTGGTAGTTCCATGTCTGACACATATATATATTCTTTGCACAGAGTTGGTGGTCCGGAGAACTTCTTTCACTGCAACAAGTGTGGTGCGCATCATCACAACTTCCTCTCATTATTATTCGAAGCTTGGTGAAAAATTCTATGTTCTTTTCTTGTGTCTTTCTTTAATATTTTATTCACTAAATGTAATCATTGAAAAATTCTGGAGAATATACTATATAACTCCACTGGGTCTAATCTTTAATTTGCTGTTTTTCAATAATATTAATTGCTCTCTACGGACTTGTATTTCATCAGAGTAAAGGAAGGATCACTATATATTAGAACTAATTGGATAACGATACAAAGAATACTCCTTTTCTTATTATAACATAGTTTGAACGCTGAAGGATAGACCGGGACTGATAGCTCATCATAGTGGTGCCACATTTTCATTGTTCTGCTTGCTATTCTAATACTTTAGTCCTGCCTCTTGATCTGGGAGCATCCAGATCTATAGGAATGTATTTGTAATTCTTTACCTTGGAAGTATAAATGCTAAAATTACCGCAGTAAATGTTAAGATTTTATTTTGCACTTTAGAGGCATAATTGTTGTTTGTTAAGTGATTATACCCTCGATATCACTTTTAATACAAACTACATGTTAAGATTCTCTTTGTTGTTTTTCTCCCTTCAAGTAGCGGAAATGTGTCATCCTCAGTGTTTCTTGGAGTTCTGAATGTGCAACTATTTTTTGTTGCTTTATTCAGTTGGCTTATCGAATATACCTGTTGCGACGACCAAACTTTTTCATTCTTATATAATTGGTTGGACAGTGCAAATAGAGAATCCTACTGTCAGAGACCTGAGCAAGGCTTTTCAATTTTCATTTTACATTACTCATTTAGGAAATTTGCCAGGTCAAAATATAGCTTTCTTCTGTCTAATTATAGAGTTGCAGAAAGTGGCTGTTCACATATTGTTGTGGATTCTCATGTTGTTTTGCTGCTACATTTGCTTCTTTACCTACTTCTGGCTTTCATTATGCAGACTCTTGTTATTCAGTTAAACTGCGTAATAACCACTCGTGCGTGGAGGACGCCATGCGCCATCATTGTCCCATTTGTTATGAGGTACGTTAACATAACCCTGTGGATCCTGCCTTCAAATGTTCTTGTCATTCATAATGCTCTAATTCTTGAAGTGCAGTTTCTCTTTGATTCTCTAAAAGACACAACTGTAATGAAATGCGGGCACACAATGCATACAGAATGCTACCATGAGATGATAAAGCGTGACAAGTAATCACTTAGTATTTATCTATTTATGTGGTTTTTCGAGTCTTGTTCAATTGAAGAAGAAGTTTTATGTTTACTGACTTCCATTTTGTTGTAAACTCAGATACTGCTGCCCAATTTGTTCTAGATCAACTATAGACATGTCCAAAGCTTGGAAAAGAATGGATGAGGAGGTTGGTTTAAATATCAATTCTCTTAGGGTGCATCTTATCATAGGAATTGCTTGTGTGCGTACTGAACTTTTTCAAGGCTGATTGCTGTTTTATGCATATTCTAAAACTACTTCCGTTCTTAAGGAGTTGGATCTAAGAACTACTGATCCAAGTGCAATTTCGTGAATCTTGATCAATTTAAAACACTTGAATTGGCCAATTGCTCTGGGATGCATTATCTTTTGTGTGAATGCATAATAACTTGGGAACAGATCCAGCATTGTGCATAACTAATCTTCTACTATTCTATGTTCTTCCAAAAGTGTGCTAATCCCTATGTTGTGCGGAGCTGAATATCTTCTGGGATAAAGCCTTTCCTCCATGGGGCCTTGTGTAGTCCCCCTATGAAGCGGTTGTCCATCATCCTAGTTCCCTCAAAGCTTTTGGGAAGAGGGTAGTCTTGTGTGTAAGAGCATTTTTGGAGGATTATAAGACCTTTTTTCTTCTCTTTTTCAATTAAGTTTTTCTTGGAACAGTATTTTTTTTATAGGCCTACTGTCCAGAAAAATCTAGTTGGTTATGGTAAAGAGAGTGGCAGTTCACCTTCTTTTTGGAAGGCAAAAGAGAAAAAGAAAAGAGAAGCCTCACATCTAGTTCTTGCATTTAAACAAATGTGAGTTTTATCGGCAATGATCATATGCCAATTGAGGATGCATTTTGAACCATGTGGTATGGTCCAGCATGTCTGGCGATCAGCATGATTCCCAAAAGTGCAATCAGCTTTTGTACTTTGTAAAATGCTTGTGGTTGATGATGCTGACAGCTGCACAATGTTCCATTCTCTTATTCATGTCCCAAGGTCGATAAAATATATGCTGTCCACATCTGAGTTCACAAATCTGTGGGCAGTGTTAAGATTTTGGTGATGTTTGTTCCTGTACTTTTAAAGTTGGTCATGCATCTTATTTTCAAGAATTCTGTTTATCTAGCCGTATTGAAGTCCAGACTAAAAGGGAAAATTTTCGTTTTTCAGATTGAAGAGACAATCATGCCTGAAGATCTTCGATATAAGAAGGTACTTCTGTTGTTTTGGCTGTAAATTACAGAGGGCAACCAAGGGGTTTTGGATGTGTAAATTTGCATAGTACCTTTGGTGTTGCATAACTCACCTAACTTGTTACTTGCAGGTTTGGATTCTTTGTAATGACTGTAATGACACAACTGAAGTATACTTCCACATAATCGGGCAGAAGTGCAGACACTGTCAATCGTACAACACCCGTATGACTGCACCTCCTGTTCTTCCTCAATAACAACTTTCAACTCCAGAACAACTGATTTTTTTTTTGTGCTGCTGAAGCCTGGTGCAGCAGACGTGAAATATATGGTGTTACCTTCATTATTACTACTCTTTAGTGTCATTTCTGCATTATTCATGGCCATTGCAACAAAGCTCAACTCTTTTAGCAATGTGGAAGTGTTTGTGACATGATTTTTTCCCCTCCAAAGTTGTGAGAAAACTCAAAGAATTGATTCAGGACTATGTATACCTAGTGTCATTACATTCCAGGGGACTACTTTGAGCTGCAAAAATGAGAAATAATTTTTAATACTAGTTAACTTTTTGTGGATTTTGACAAGATAGACTTCTGTTTTCCTCTCCATTTTCTCCAACAGCAAAATGAAAGGAAACCTTTGATTTTTCTCACTGTCTCTTCTACTCACCTTAGTTTAGTCTTAATGCTGAAATCACATCTCAAAGGTATCTTTGAAATCACATCTCAAGATTTTACTTAAACTAATTACAACAAAAAATAAGAATACAATAGCCCTCATTGTTTAGGCATATACAGTTAGTGAATATTTGTGTATTATAATGTATATTTAGTATATAACTCATGTATAAACAATATATTTTGTATAGTAGTGTATACTTTTTATTACTTTTGACAAATTATATTATATATTCATGTATAGATTCACTGGTGGGTTATTTTTTATGTAAATAAAACATGAACTATTTGTTTGATAAACTTTTTTACTTTTTTTGTATATATATGTAATTTCCTCTGCCCATATACTCCCAAATATTTAAGATTAATTTTTGGGCATGTGCATTCCATATTTTTTTTTCTATAGATTCATCATATATTTCTTTTGATTAAAATTTTATGAAACATATGCATAATCAGTAATAAAGTGCTAAACAATTATAAATAAGTTTTTAAAATTGTGACAAGAAACGCTAAGCGAGGGAAATTATTTCTTTTAATTCACAGAAAATTTATTTTCTTTTAAAAAGTTAAATAGAAAGATTACACAATAAACAAATAGAGAAGAAAAAAAATTTAACATACACATTCTTTTTAAGATTTTAAGCATCACAATATAAATTTAAAAAAAAAAAAGAAATACAAAATTAGTATATAATGTTTTGAGTTATTGTTGACACCTTCTCCCATAACTATTTAAAATTCAAGAAAACGTTTCACTACGTTAACTATAAAATAAAATTGATAACCTTGGATAGGGGTCTCATGAAACAATAAAGATGAACTTAGGTAGATGAAAATGAAGGAATATCAAAAGATATCTTAAAGTTTTAAATTAAGGAAAATGATTCAAAAATGCCCTCAACGTATTACACATGGTTCAAAAATATCCTCCTTCCATCTATTAGGTCTAATTTGCCCTTCCTTCACCCTATTGGGTTAAAAATGTCCTTAATGTATTAGAGATGATTAAAAAAGTATAAATTTCATCAATACTATATTGTTTATTCATAATTCTCAGTTTTCCCGACTCTTTTAAAAATTACAAAAAAAATCCAACTTTTCTGCATATTGATACCTGAAATTAATGATTGATACCTCAATATAAATTTAATTTTGTTACATTAAATAAGAAAAAAATCTAATAATTAAAAGGTGATTCCTTAATTAATGTTAAAACGTTCTAATTGGTTAGATCAATCCCAACAAATCTATAAACAATCTGTTGGGTTTATTATAATTTTTATTATAATTTTATACTTAGTTTGTAGTGTTTTATCATGTGTTAATACTTGGTGTATAAAGATTTCTTATGATTTGATACAACATTTGCAAATCTTTCTTATCAGTTGATACTTGATTTACAGTGCTTTCATATGAGTTGATACTCGATTTATATGACTTTCTTATAAATTGATACTTGGTTTACAATGATTTTTCATGGGTTATCAACATAACACAATTTTTGATATTTAAAAATTAGAAAAATGCCTCACCCTACAAAAAGTATCAACACCGAAGTAGTGATTTACTATATCAAGAACTCATTCACAAAAATTTATGAAACTTAATTTAGTTAATACAAAGAATCAAACTTAATACAAAGATTTTAGAAATATATATTTTAATTTGATCTAAAGGAATCTGAAACTTTGAAATTCGATACAATGAAACTTGTTCAACAAAAAAATTGATGTAAAGAATTAAAATTGATGGCCAACTTTATCTCCTGATTTCTACATACCGTCTACTTACTTTTTCTTCCTTGTACTCTTCTGAATACAACCCATACGTAATTGATCTACTTCTTTCGTTGTATCTGTTGAAAATGGAGGGACGTTGTCATTATCAACAAAAGACTGAGTTAAACCACTACTTCTTTCATTGTATCTGTTGAAAATGGAGGGACGTTGTCATTATCAGCAAAAGACTGAGTTAAACCAAGATTAAAAGAAGGAGATGAATCCATAGAAAATTTTTAATTTAATACGAAAACTGGAGAAGAGAAAAGATAAAAGTGGTTTCTTGTTTGGATGAAAAAGGAGACCTATTGTGTTTCTTTTTTCAAAGTAACTTTAAAAGGTAATAATTTAAAATTAAACCATGTAAGATAAGTAATTAATTGGGTGAAGCAAAAACAAAAAGACATAAAAAAAAATTGTAAAAAAATTTGAGTTAGTTAGTATCAAAAAATAAAAGAAAAAAGTGAAAAAATGGGATTTATGTAAATAATTTAAGTGGAAGGAAATATTGAAAATCTGAATAAAATATATCGTTTATTTTTATAATTTTTCCATTAAAAAATTCCCCACTTCCACCCTTTAACCCATTAGAAATTATTCAAATTTGCCCTTCTTTCTAGCAATTAGATTTTTTTAAAAGAAAATCTCTTAACAGAATGACTCACTTAACGTAATTTATACAAAATATCAGTAGTTTTAGAGACTCAAATTGTAATTAGGTAATGAAAAAAATTAATATAACTAAGATGGTAATAAAACAATAACATTACTCCAATGCCTCAAAGGCTCCCGTAGATTGCGAGGTAAGGGAGGTTGGGTGTACGCAGCCTGACCTATATTTAAAAACATAGCGCGACTGTTTCCGGAAGATGGTAATAAAAGTAAAATGAATTAAATAATGAAGTTTTTTTAATTTATTCAAGTTTGAAGGGTAAAAATAATATTCTTAAATATTTTGATGCTATAAAAAAAATCATATTTATTAATAAAATATGTTAAGATCGAATGAAATACAGGCATATTTAATAGCATTTAATAGTTAATAAATGTATTTTTAGATAGACGGTGAGTAAATTTGAACGAATTCTAATAGGTTTGAACCATTTCTACATGTTAAGAGTATTTCTATCCAATAGATGAAAGAAGTGTATTTTTGAACCATTTCTAACATGCTAAGACATTTTTGAACCTTTTTTTGTTAAATTAAATATGTGGCAGTTATGAATATAAAAGCTTGAGAGTTATGAATATTAATAGTAGCAATTAAATAGATAATTAAATATGAATTATAAAGGTCAATATTTAAAACAAATATAGAAAAAACATAATAAATAATGAAGAAGGCAAAAAGATTAGTGCAAATAATATTTGGAAGTGTTATAATATATTATTAATAGTGAAGACAACATAACTGCATCACAATAATAAGACTTCAAATACAGTAACTTTGATTATTCTAATGCTTGTTAAGTTTTATTATGAACTTAGTTTAGACTATAAAAAGTATAACCTTTTCTATGAAGTTAAAAATAAATGTTAATACATTAAGTTATTCAAATTAATTAAAAGTGAAAAGACTTAGTTATAGAATTTGTTCAAATACACATTTTCATGCATTAGATGTTGATATCCAATTTTGAACCTCCATAATATGAATTAATTATCGAACTTCTTTAATTTTAAAAAAATTTAAAATAATTAGCTTTTATAAAATTCAAAATGTTTTTAAGTAAGTTTTCAATGACTGATATTTTTATAATTTTCCAATAATGTGTGTGTGTATATATTATATTATATTTAATTACAATCTTTTATGATCATTCAAAAATCATCTCAAAATAAAATTATTTTTTGACTAAATATTTCTGTTAATTAGCTTAATTTAATTATAGATTATTTTTTAGTAATCAATTTATAATTAGGTTAATTATTTTACTTAGTTATGATTAAGAAGTTTGTCAAGTAATTAGTACTAATTTGTCTTATTAAATTTTTAGCCAAATTGCATATTATATTGCCGAGAGGGTCATTACATCTTCAAATCGCCAAGAGTCTCATTGCATATTCAAATCGCTGAGAGAGTCATTACATATTATATTACTGAGAGGGCTATGACATATTCAAACCACCAAGAGGGCCATTATATATTATATTGCCATTGCATATTCAAACTACCGAGAGGAACATTGCATATTAAAATTGTAGAGGGGGCTATTACATATTCAAATCGCCGAGAGGAATATTACATATTCAAATGATCACGAGGGTCATTATACATCCAAACCGCCAAAAATGTTATTGCATATCAAAACTGCCAAGAGAGTCATTACATTTTTAAATTGTCAAGAGGACCATTCACATTACATTACCGAAGGTTGTAGTGTTCAATCATATTATACTCTTGAGAGGGCCATTACATATTCAAATATCTAAGAGGGCCATTGCATATTTAAATTTTTCAGAGAGCCATTGCATATTCAAAACTCTTGAGAAGGCTATTACATATTCAAATTGCCAAAAGGGCCATTCATATTACATCACCAAAGTTAGTAGTGTTCATTCATATCTTTGTTGAGAAGAACATCATATTCATATCATTGTTGAAGAAACCACTATCATAATATCATCGTTGAAAGGGTCATAAGCATATTGTGTCATATTGACTTATCTATAATCAAAATCAAAAGAGGATGACGTTTGAAAAATATATTGTAAATTACATGAACTTTGGAATTAGATTGTCCATGCTTTATTTACTCAACATCAAAATAGAAGAAAGCTGATGTCAAATGCTCAAGGAATAAATATGTGTCAACATAGTAAAGGAAACTATTTCTATACTTGAATTATATTTTATGCTAAGGAATTTTATCTCAATTCTTTACCAAGAGCATATGAGAGGATGAATTCTCAAACAAACCACATGTGAAGATGACATCAAAAGGAATGTAGCATGACGTGAAGTTTTTCTTACTAGCAAACTGGAATATAGTTTGAAAAGAAATAACAAACCCTTTAGATGTGAGCTGAGAGAGACTTCCACCACAATCAAACCACACCTCTATCAGAAGGTATGTGAGTATCTCTTGAGGTTTAGCAGTTTCAGTTTCACATCTGATGAAATTTTCAGACTCTCAGCAGAAGCAAATCTTTAAATCTATGAACAACGTACCAAAAGCGTTTTTTTCATACTCAATTATTTGTCACTTGACATGATCTAAGCAAGGTCCTAGGTGTGATACGATAATTGAATTTCCGAATCGCTCCAACTAAGCCATATTAGCATATCATACATGAGCATGCGTAAGGTAAGTAAAGCAGTGAATATAAACTCGGGAGGGGGGTAGGTAATAGGCCACAATTACTTCAAGAAAGAATCAACCTTACTTAACAAATGAAAAGACAACATAAGCTCTATGCATGATATCCAGCATGACTCTAAGTAAAGCAACATAGACAGGGGCTAAGACATGTCCCTAACTCACCCTCAAAGAAAGTAATACAAGAAGTAGTCTTAGTGCCAAACATAGTCCAACAATAATAATTAAATAATAATAAACTGGATTCATCCTTGAAGCATGAAGACTCACCACCAGGCCTTCGAGAGTAGACACCAACTAGCCACAAAAAATGAGGTAGAGGATGATCATGCATCCTTACATTATGATATAATTTAGGAAAAGAAGTATGTGTTAGTATATTTGAATGTACTAAGTATGTTTATCATATGATGTAGGCAAAGAAGTATGCATTGGTACATTTGAATGTACTAAGTATGTAGGCAATGCAAGTAATAAACATGTAGTGCAAAGACTAAGTAAAAATCATGGTATTGGTCAATGCACAAGAGAATTATAGGAAAAGGTATCATAAAGAACCATGAATATGTGGTATATAATCACAACAAATAATAATATCATGCAAGCTATAACATGAATATTGGTATCTCCCAACTTGAAAAGTAGAAACTACCCCTCTAGGCGGGTAATCATGAGCTATATGGATCCACTAGAAAATCATATTGGTAACATAAACACTATGGTGGCAACATAATTATGAGACTAGAGATTGCTACTAAGGACCCCTTATGTTGAGTGCCCACGTCAAGACTCATTTGGTGCTAAGTCAATTCTCACGAAATATATATCGTAAGATCGCACTCATTATGAATTTATAAACTTGTCAAAAATCACAGTTCGTAGCTTTCATAACTTGTCACGCAGGAAAGTCAATTTCATATCGACCAATCCAAATCATAGAAACTTGTTTCATAGGATAGCTCATTTCATGCGATTCATGTAATATGGGTGTATACCTTTCATCTTTACGAGACCTACTTCAGTAAAGAGTATAATAGGGTCTTAAGTCACCCATGAGGCTATAAGTCATCCTTCGTCTAAACTTGCTTGAACACTTGGTAGTCTATAATCATAACTTTTAAGTGAAAATTGGGGAAAAAGCATGTGTTCTCAGTAAAGAGAAAGTTTTTTTTCACTCCTCTTTAGTCACAAGAGAAGAAAAGATTGATCTTAAACAGTTGAAATGAGTTTTCACAAATGAAAATGTTTCAGCTGGTGCAACTCTTGTCTAACTGATCCCCATCTGTATCAACAGAGACTCATGAAGACCTGGAACTCATGGATCCCATCAACAATATTTTTGCTTGCTTATTGGAAAAGACTTGCTCTGCTTCCTCTCTCTTTTAGAGAACGTCTGTTGTGGAAAAATTTATCAAATGTTATCTTGCTACAACCTATGAAACCTGTTACTAGAACCTCTACTATAACCATTTTATTACATATTTGCATTTAAATAATTTATAACCATTTCCATAGATATGATACAGAGTTAACATGAGAAGTAGTTTGAGCATGGTGTTCTAATTGTTTTTGTTAGAATAAGGATAGGTAATACAATCCTACTTAGAATAAAAATAGGAATAACAATAGTATATATAATCCTACTTAGAAAAGAATTGTATTATAGTATCCTAGTTGAAAAAGGATTCTAATACAGTATCTATAAATAGGGTCTCAATGTAATAATATAGACAACAATTTAATAATATTCTTCTCCGGTATTTCTTATATGGTATTAGAGCTTCGACGGTCCTAATAGAATATCAAAGAGCTTCTGCTGCTGGCGGACGGCTATGACCCATATATGTTACTCGTCTGGCCAATTGTTATGTTAACAAAAGTAAGGTCAATGATATTGTAAAGACCAGACCTAGGGGTCAAGTCATCACATGACAAATGGGATACCTGGAGGCATCTAACCCAAGCCATCTAAGCATCTCAAGCATTCTTAGGTAACAAACAGAAACATAATGTAGAAACATCATAAACGAAAGATATGGGTTTTTGAACAACGAAGCAACATTAAAAGTAGTGGAAATAGCTAATTCATTACTTTGTCCATATGTATACCAACTATATCATAAGTTGATGGGACTGATAACAGATAATCACCATTAATAAAAAGAAATCTAGACAATACAATAATGAAATAAACACCTCAGAAGGGCTAAAAACATTGTCTTAAATCAACTAAAATACGAGCTAGAAGAAAATAGTGGAGGACTCCCGATCTAAGGGCTCACCACAATAGTAGAGCTAGTCTTGGGCACCGAATACTAGCCACGAGTCAGTGGAGGAGTACCTGTCCCTACATGATTAAATCATGTAGGCAAATATGTATTAGTACGTTTGAATGTACTAAGTATGTGAATGCAATGCATAGATGAAATTGTAACGCCATCATAATTAAACATAACATATTAGTAAGCAAAGGTTAATGAGACATGAAATAAGCTTAAATATAGAGACTCAGACCAATATGATACAATGCACATTTAAAACATAAAATCAAGACATATCATGAAATCATATAAACTTGTGGAAATAGATCATAATCGACAGTAAGATCATGTGAGCTACTACATGAAATCCAATGAACTCCTTCTATTGGACAAAGTCTAATGTACTCCTTCTATCTTGAAAAGGAAAATCTACTTGCTAGGGTAGATATTCGAAACTTAGTATCTTTCATAACTTTGGGACCTATGTGGATCCACTACCCTAGCCTACAAGGCTCCTATGGTGGCACATAGTTAGGAACATTAAGATTTAGCTTCTAGCGCTAACGGGAAGAGCCATAATCTCAAGTCCTCTCGGTGCTAAGTCATCCCACGAAATCTTTAAGCATAGATTAGAATCATAAGTAGCAATCAATAGGAGTAGCTCGAACTTAAGAATCCTTCTTAAACATCTTTTAGGGCAATAATCACTTTACACATATCTTTGGAAAGACTTAACTTTGAAAGCACTTCATAAATGCCCTATTCAAAGCCATAATTCATAAGGACCTACATCGGAAAATAAGGTAAGCTTAATTGATGCATGAAACAATCATAAATCATATGAGTCTTGAGAAATTTCATATAAAGGAACATCAAAATCATCCAACCTTATCATATCAAAACCCATCTTAGAATCAATATCACACTTCAAAATATATGTACATTCACTTAACAAAATAGTCATCGGACTTTAGGAACAATCATATAATAGCATATGAATAAAAAAATAATTATTTTAAGCATGCATCAGAACTTAAGAACTTAAAGGAAAAGAGAAAATGCATAATAAGAAACTTTATGATTGAAAGGATACCTATAAATCAGCTCACATACTTGAGAAATTAGAAAGTATCAGAGTGAAGTCTTGAGGAAGGAACTCGAAAAATCCTAGCCTTGTTCTTGAGAGCTCTTGCCTTAGGAATTTGGAATTAAAGGAATGAGAGAATGAAGGATGTTTCTAGGCTTGAAGTCTCCCCCTTTTTGTCTCCTAAAAAACGTAGTATAGGAATAAAATTATGAGAAATAACCAAACTGATCCTCAATTAAAACCGCCTAAAGCCATCTATGAGACCCTGACTATGGGCTGTAGATGGATTTATGGGCCATAGACCCTTTTGTCTAAAGGCTTACCTAAGAATCTTGAAATATGGCCTTTGCCGAATTAGGGATTACGACAAATAGGATGGGCCATACTATTTTCTACGGGTCATGGTTGGACTCGAAGAGTCCTTCCACACTTAGGAAATTTCTCACCTTGTATCTAGTTCCCTTTTTACAAGGCCTTATATGAGCCATATAATATTTTACGGGCTGTTTGATAAGTCGTGGATTAACTTCCTAAAAACTTCAAATTTTCTCATATTTGGAATCAAACTCACGAACTATTCTACGGGGCATAGAAAATTCCATAGGTCATAGGCTTTCTCATGAACCAGGTCCTCAGTCACTTTTCAGGCCAACTTTTCTACACTCAGGACTCCTAAACTGAGGTTCATTATAATATCTCCCGCTTGGGAACATTCGTCCCCGAATGTACTTAAAGGCAGCTCTAAAGAGTAAACTAGCAGCTAATAACCTAGTATACACACAAAAATGCAGTTCAAATATCATCCCTCAAAATTTTTAGTTTTACACTTTAAAACATGCTTCAAAATAATTCATAAACATTGAAATAAATGCATACATCATGAAAACCTAAAATGCATAGAGGTTGGAGATTTTGGACGAACTTATTAGTACCTTAGGATTGAGTGGAGTGGAATAGATGTGGATACCACTTCATTATATCTATTTCTGCTTCCCAAGTAGTAACCTCTATTTGTTGGTTTCTCCAAAGCACCTTAACAGACGCAACTTCCTTGTTCCTCAACTTCTTTACTTGTCGGTCTAGGATTTTAACTGGTACCTCTTCATAGCTCAAATCCTCTTCAATGTTCACCTCATGCAAGGGAACTATGGAACTTGGTTCACCCATGAATTTCCTCAACATCGATACATGAAAAACTGGATAAATCAAATGTAATTTGTTAGGAAAATCCAACTCGTATGCTACTTTTCCTACTTTCTTCACCACCTTGTAAGTTTCCACTTATCTAGGACTCAAATTCCCTTTCTGATTGAACCGGAGAACACCTTTCATTGGAGATACCTTTAAATAAACCCAGTCACCAACTTGGAACTCAAGCTCCCCTTCTCCTTGGATTCGAGTAGGTTTCTTTTGACTTTAGGCTATTTGCAATTTCTCCTTATGCTTTTAATTTTATCTATAGCATTCATCACCAAGTTTGGTCCTATTAATGTCATCTTACAGATTTTGAACCACCTAATGTGCGATCTACATCGTCTATCGTATAAGGCTTCAAATGGTACCATCCCAATACTCATATGGAAACTATTATTGTAGGCGAACTCGACAAGTGGAAAATTTTCATCCCAACTTTCTTTGAATTCTAACACACAAGCTTTCAACATATCCTCCAAGGTTTGAATAATCCTTTCAGCTTGCCCATCGATTTGAGGATGAAAAGATGTACTCAACTTAACTCTAGTGCCAAGTTATCTTTGGAAGGACCTTCAAAAGTGAGAAGTGAATTGAACTCCATGGCCCGATATGATGGATAATGGAATAAAGCGCAACCTCACTAACTCTTGAATATATAAGTGGGCATAGTCCTCAGCACTGAATATGGTTTTCATTGGTAAGAAATGTGTTGACTAAGTCATGTGATCAGCTATGAAGTCAAAACACTTTTTGGTTCTTAGTAACCTAACTACAAAGTCCATATTAATTTCTTCCTACTTCTAAGTAGCAATGTCAATATCTTGAAATAACCATCCAAACTTTGGTTTTCAACCTTTACCTGCTGGCAGTTGGCACATTCGGACACAAATTGGCAAATGTCCTTTTTCATCCCATTCCACCAATAAATTTCTCTTAAGTCTCAATACATTGTGGTAGTGTTGGTATGAATGGAATAGGATGAGTTATGGGCTTATTGTATGATCAAACTCTTCAACTCATCATTATTGGGTATGCACAACCTACCTCGATTTCGGAGTGCACCATCTTTCCCCTATGAGAAGACCTCTACCTTTCCATCATTGACCAAAGTTTTCAACTTAACCAGAGTAGGATCAAGATCTTGCTTGGCCTTAACCTCGTCGCTCAAAGAAGATGCTGACCCATAAAGAACCATCAGACCACTATTTTTAGACTCATTCAATCCTCTCCCAACCTTGCCAGCCTATGAATATATCTAAACAGCTCCCACTTCCCAACATCTTCTATATGGGACACATTACCCGTAGAAATTCTACAAAGAGCATCAGCTACCACGTTGGCTTCTCTGAGGTGGTACTTCACACTTTTATCATAGTCCTTGAGTAACTCTAACCATATCCATTGCCTCAAGTTGAGATCCTTCTGGGTGAACACATGTTGGAGGTTCTTGTGATCGATGAAGACATTTACACAGACTCTATACAAATAGTGTCGCTAGATCTTTAAGCCAAACACCACCATTGTGAGTTCAAGATCATGAGTCGAGTAATTCTTCTCATGCACTTTTGACTATCATAAAGCATAGGCAATCACCTTATCATTTAGTATTAGCATATAATTCAACCCGATCTTGGATGCATCATAATATACGTCAAAACTATCACCCCCTCTAGCAATGTCAATATGGGGTCCTGAAGTCAACCGATCCTTCAAGCTCTTAAAACTTCTTTCACATTCATCCATTCACACAAATTTAGCCTTCTTTTGAGTTAGCTTAGTGAAAGAAGATAAAATTATGAAGAAGCCTTATACAAACCGTTTATAGTACTCGGCTAGACCTAAGAAACTTCTTATGTCGGTGGGAGTCAATGGCCTTGGCTAGTTTCTTACTACTCTCGTCTTTTTAGGATCAACCTTGATGCTTTCTCTAGATACCACGTGCCTAAGGAAGGCAACCTCATCTAGCCAAAACTCGCACTTGTCAAACTTTGCGTAGAGCTTTTGTTTCCTCAGGGTCTACAATACTACTCTCAAGTGCTCCATGTGCTCTTGCTCACTTTGCGAATAAATCAAAATATCATCAATGAACACTACCACGAATATGTTGAGGTAAGGCTTGAACACCCTGTTCATGAGGTCCAAAAATAGTGTCACATTAGTGAAGCCAAAGGACTTTCACCACAAATTTGAAATGACCATACCTAGTCCAAAAAGCCATCTCCAAAAAGCCATCTTATGGATGTCATTTTCTCTCACCCTCAATTGGTGATAACTGGATCTCAAGTAAATCTTGAAGAAGTGAGTAGCCCCTTGTAGTTGATCAAATAAATCATATATCCTCGAGAGAGGATACTTATTCTTGATGGTGACCTTATTGAATTATCAATAACCAATGCACATGCGGAGCGACCCATCCTTCTTTATTACAAATAGCACCCAGGCACCCCATGGAGATTGATTAGGTCAGATGAAACCCTTCTCCAACAGATTTCTCAGTTGCTCTTTCAACTCCTTATCTGCGAGAGCCATTCTATAAGGAGAGATTAAGATGAGTTGAGTATCGAATAAAATACCTATACTAAAGTCTATCTCCGTAAAGATCTATACCAAAGTCTATCTCTCTTTCGGAAGGAACACCCGGTATTTCATCTGGGAAGACATTGGGGAATTCACTCACGATTAGAACCGACTCAAAAGAGGGAACTTTGGAAAAAACATCATTGACCCTTACCTAGCGGTAGATACACCCCTTGAAAATCATCTTATGTAACTTGACAAAAGAAATTAATCGAGCCTTACACTAAGAATTGCTACCCTCCCATTCAAAAATTGGCTCATTATGGAATTGAAATTTAACCCTATGAGTTCTACAATCAATAGAGGTATAGGAAGTGGGCAACCAATTCATTCCCAAAATTACATTAAAGTCTACCAAGGAGAGCTCAACTAAATCACACGGGATCACTTTATGCAGAATAGAAACAAGACAACCCTTATAGACTCTTCGGGCTACGATGGACTCACCCATGGGGTTACTCACCTCATAAGGCTTATTGAGGACTTCAGGACATGCATAAAACTTATATACAAAGAATGGGGTTACAAAAGAAAATTTTGCTCCTGGATCTAAAAGTGCATATGCATCAGAATCATAAACTCCTAACATACCGATGACCATGTCTAGGGCTTTCTCAACCTCTTGATGACCACGAAGGGCATAGAATCGATTAGCCCTTGGGGCACCATGAGATTGACCCCTCTGGCCTTGGGGACCTATGCCTCCACTCCTACAATCCTTGGCATGATGACCGACCTTTCCGCAAGTAAAGCAGGCATTGGACCCAACTAAGCATTTCCCTTTATGGGGTCCTCCAAACTTGGGGAAATCAAGGCAACACCTTTGTCATTTTTGGATAGAGGAATGGTAGTAGATCATTGCCTTTGGCCACCTTAAGATTTGTAGCCATCACTCCTTTGATGAGGATAGTTCCTACCATACTTACGAGCCTGTTTGGACTCCCTTGCCCTTTCTTGGAGCTTCTCCTTTTCAATTTGTTCGACATACATAATTAAGGGGGAAATATCCATCTCTTTGACTGACAATGACGTCTTGCATTCTTTGGAGACCAATTTGGAGACACCCAAATGAATTTTCTCATGCGAGCCCTTGGATCTGCTACCATGAATAGACCATACTTGGATAATTGGGTGAACTTGAGGGCATATTGCCTCACACTCATACCTCATTGCTTTAAGTTGATGAATTCTTGGACCTTCGCCTCCCTAAGCTCAAAGGGGAAGAACTAGTCTAGGAAGGCACACTTGAATTCCTTCCAACTAGTGAGACCCGTTTCTTGACCTCTCTCATCGGCCCACTACTCATACCAAACTTTAACAACTCCCTTAAGCTGGTAAGCCACCAACTCGGCTTTGTCCTCTGACGGCGCACCCATCACCACCACAACCCAATAGGCTTCTTCTATAAACTTCATAGAGTCCTCATCGACCTTTGACCTATGAAATTCTGGTGGATTAATTCGCACGAAGTCACGGTCTCTAGTGGTTGGGGTAGGCACTTAGGGAGGCACTGCTATCTCCCTATTGGTTTAGTTAGCCAACGCTTGGGCTAACACAGTGAAAGCTGCTCTGAACTCTGTCTGAGACACTCCCTCATCCTGTCGGAGTGGAGGGACTTGTTCGCCCGGAGTGCCTCGTTTGTGAGAAGCTCTTGGGGGTGGCATAATCTAGAAAAAAATAAAAGTTTGTCGTTAATTAGCAAAAAATCTTATTCAACTCTAAGCAACGACATTGAATAAACAAGAAAGGAAGACTTTCCTAAACTATCTCATAGCCTCTCATTCAAGATAGTGGCGCGCTTTACAACCTTAAACGAGACTCCGCACTACGGGGTATGCATGCACATCCAAAGAATATTTTTAAACCTCGTGCTCTGATACCAACTTTATAATGATTTGACCTAGGGGCCTAGTCATCACACGACGAATGAGATACCCGGAGGCACCTCACCAAGCCATCTAAGCATCTTAAGCATTCATAGGTAACTAATAGAAACATAACGTGGAAAAATCATAAGGGAAAGGGGATACAGGCTTTTGAACAATGAAGAAACATTAAAAATAGTAGAAATAGCTAATTTATTACTTTGTCAATATGCATACCAACTAATCATAAGTTGATGGGACCGAGAACAGACAATCTTCATCAATAGAAGGAAATCCAGACAATAAAATACTGAAATAAGTGCCTCAAAAAGGCTATAAAACATCATCTCAAATCAACTAAATAAAATCTAGAAAGAAAGAGTGGAAGACTCCCGATCTAAGGGCTCACAACAGCAGTACAGCTAGTCTTAGGCACCGAATACTAGCCAGAAGCCGGTGGAGGAGTACCTATCCTTACATGGTTAAATTGTGCAGGCAAATATGTGTTAGTACGTTTGAATGTACTAAGTATGTGATATGCAATGCATAGATAAACTTGTAATGCGATCATAATTAAATATAACATATTAGTAAGCATACGATTAATGAGACATGAAATAAGCCTTAAATGTGTACAAAGAATATGGCTCAAATCAATATGAGACAATACACATTTAAAACACAAAATCAAGACTCATCATGGAATCATATAAACTTGTGAAAATAGACCATAACTGATAGTAAGACCATGTGAGCTACTACATGAAATCCAATGAATGCATTCCATTAGGAAAAGGCCAACGTACTCCTTCCATTGGGAAAAGGAAAATCTACTTGCCAGTATAGGTATCCAAAACTTAGTATCTTTCATAACTTTGGGGCCTATGTGGATCCACTACCCTAGCCTACAAGGCTCCTATGGTGGCACATAGTTAGAGACATTGAGATTTAGCTTCAAGAGGTCATGCCTCAACTAATAGGATGAGTCCCAATCTCAAGTCCTCTCGGTGTTAAGTCATCCCATGGAATCTTTAAGCATATTTTAGAATCATAAGTAGCAATCAATAGGAGTAGCTCGAACTTAAGAATCCTTCTTAAACATCTTTTAGGGCAATAATCACTTTACACATATCTTTGGAAAGACTTAACTTTGAAGCTCTTCATAAATGCTCTATTCATAGTCATAATTCATAAGGACCTTTATTGGAAAATAAGGTGGGCTTAAGTGATGCATAGAATAATCATAAATCACATGAGACTTAAGAAATTTTATTTAAAGAAACATTAAAATTGTCCAACCTTAATCATATCAAAGCATATCTTAAAATCAAAATCACACTTCAAAATATATGTACATTCACTTAACAAAATAGTCATGGGACTTCAAGAACACCATATAATAGCATATGAATAAAAAAAATATTATAAGCATGCATTATAACTTAGGAACTTAAAAGAAAAGAAAAAATGCATAATAAGGAACTTTATGGGTGAAAGGATGTCCATAAATCAACTCACGTACCTGAGAAACTAAAGAGAATCGGAGTGATGAGGAAGGAACTTGAGAAACTCTAGTCTTGTTCTTAATACATCTTGCCTTAGGAATTTGGAATTAAAGGAATGAGAGAATGAGGGGTGTTTCTAGGGCTTGAAGACTAATATAGGTCCCTCTTTTTGTCCCCAAATGACATAGTATAAGAATAAATTATGAGAAATAACCAAACTGCCCCTTAATCAAAACTGTCAAAAGCCATCTATGAGACCTTGACTACGGCCCATAGATAGTTTTACGGGCCATAGACCCTTTCGTCTAATGACTCACCTGAGAATCCTGAAATATGGCCTTTGCTGAATTAGGGATTACGACAAACAGGACAAGTCGTACTATTTTCTATGGGGCATGGTTGGACTCATAGAGTCATTCCACACTTAGCCAATTTCTTACCCTGGCTTTGACCCCCTTTTATGAGGCCTTATACGAGTCGTATAACATTTTATGGGTCATCTGGTAAGTCGTAGATTAACTTCCTAAAAACTCCAAATTTCCTCATATTTAGATTCCCACTCACGAACAATTCTATGAGCCATAGAAAATTTCACAGGCCATAGAGTGTCTCGTGAACCAGGTCCTCAGTCACTTTTTAGATCAACTTTTCTGCACTAAGGGTCGTTACAGATATATGTATGATTCTCATATTCCAAGGAAGCAAATTCAGCCAAATAGGTCACTGTGTGTCAATTTTTGCTCACTTTCTAGGATTGTATTGTGTCAACCCCACATCTGTCAATGTTTCTGTAGCACTATGTCATCATTTCGATGACTACTTTCTTATATCTAATTTGTGTAGCACTATGTCATCTTTCCGATGACTACTTTCTCATATTCGATTTGCGTAGCACCATGCATCTCTCCAGATTACTTCTTATATTCAATTTGTGTAATATCATGAATTTTTTGAACTACTTTCTCATATATAAGTTGCATATCACTGCGTGTATTTTTGGTGACTTAGATTTGATTTGTATAATCTCATGAATTTTTTCGGTGTCTCATCAAATCTAATTTGCGTAGGGTCGTGCCATGATTTTGACCCTACCCATATAATTTTACATTTAAGTAGGATTGTGTCGTCATTTCGACTCTAATTATATAATTCTCTTTCCCAATAGGGTCGTGTCGTCATTTCAACCCTATTCATATAATTTTATTTCTCAATTCATGATCATTTTTAGCCATCAATTTAATAATTCAACGAATGAGCAAGTTTCGACCAGTTTTAAAGTGACTTTCTCAGTGTAATTGCGAGATGATCTGTCATTTTCCATTGACCTTTTAATAAGTTGAGCACTAAAAATATTTTTCTTCGTGATAATCTTAAGGAAGAAATCTATATGGAACAACCATCTAATTTTATTGCTCAGGGGGAATTCGTAGTCTTAAATGTCTCTTTGGTAGCCTTGAATGTCGTTTGGTAGCCTCATATGTCATTTGTGTAAGTCACTCTGGTATGAAATAATCTTTTGAGCTTGGTTTGGAAAGTTCAACATTGTAATTCAAGAACTTATCACATCATGTTTTATCGATAGTGCATCAAATTCAGTATTTCATGAGAAGACTAAGAACAATGAGATTGATTGTTAATTTTGTGAAGTTAAGTGATCAACTTGCAGATATCTCACCAAGCTCTTCATTGGTCCTCGTATTAATTATATTTGTAATAAGCTAGATACATATGACGTGTGTGCACTAGTTGGAGGGGGAGTGTTGGAATAAGAATAGGTAAATACAATCCTATTTAGAATAGGAATGGGAATAACAATAGTATATAAAATCTTAGTTAGAAAAGGATTGTATTATAGTATCCTAATTAGAAAGGAGTCTAATGTAATATTTATAAATAGGGTCTCAATATAATAATATAGATAATAATTCAATAATATTCTTCTCCATTATTCCTTATAGTTTTGTTCATTTATTTATTTTGAAATTGTAATTTGGTATATTGAAAATCTGTTATTTGCTCAAGCAGTTGTGGAACAGGTTAGTTTTGCACTTTTGTTATTGTTATATCATTTGAGGGCTATTACACCAAGTGATAAATTTTGAGTGCTTGTCCAAGTCCTTCCTATGATCTTTGCTTTTATATATGCAATGGTTAAATAGAAATGTGCATGCTCCCCCCCCCACCCCACCTCCACCCATCTAAAAAAAATTCTTGTTTTGAAATTTTTAATTTTTTACATCACTCCACCTCCCACGCCCACCCCACCCCTAGCCGCCTACCCACACCCTCCAAAAAAGAATTTAAATATTTTTTTAAAAAAATACTTGAAATTATGAAAATATTTTTCATGTCAGAAATTATTTTTCTATAATTTTTTTTTATTTTTTAGCTAAAAATAGAAGTTTTTTTCTGAAAAATATTTTTAATCATTAACCAAATAATAAAAAATATTTTACGCTCACCAACCAAACATAAGAAAATGAGTTAGAAATCAACTCATTTTCCATGAAAATATTTTCCAGGAAAATATTTTTCAGAAAAATATTTTTCTCCATACCAAACACACCCTCAATGCCCATTTGTTTTCCAATTAATGAGCTTACTAAAACTACCTAACAACCTGCTAGCCAAGTACAAGACTAAATATTAAATTTGGTACATACCTTATGTAAACCTAGTGGTGGCAAATGGACGGGTTGGATCAAATTTGGATAGGTTGAAAATGGATCAACATAAAATGGATAATAATTAACACCGCCGATATTTTATATGGTAAAAAATGAGTTGGGTAACAAATGTGTTGAGTAAAAGATTAGTTTGCCCATATTTTCATGAACTAATAGTACTTCACTTTAAAATTTAATACGGATAAAATATTTTTGTATATTTTTGAATAAAAAATTAAAGATATTTATTTTATTGTATTGTATCATAATTCATATTATTTTTTTCTTCATTTTCATCATGTACAATGTAAGTTTTCCTTTTTAACATCACATAGCTAAAACAGGTGTATATTGTTTCGTATAATATATATTTCAATATTTTTTCTCACATCTTATACTTGAAGCAAGTATATATCCATATACTCCCTTCTTTCCTTTTTAATTGTCGTGTTGCGTCTTGCAAAAATCAATTTGACTAATTTTTAAAGATAAAAATTAGATTATATTAATTCAATATTTTTAAATAAAAGAACTATATAAAAAGTATTATAAATTATAAATTTTTTTATCAATGTGATAAAATAAATTTTAAAAATTTTAGTCAAAATCCATATGTTTAATTCTCAAAAAGAAAATCATGATGACTAAACTTAAAAGGATGGAGTATTTACTTCGTCTATATACGTAATTCGAGTTTCTTTTAGGGGCATTTTATATAAATCTTATACTTTTTGATTTAATTACCAAAAATCTAAATTTTTTTCAAAATTATCAAAAATCCCTTCTTTTTGATATAAAAAATAAAATCAGTGGTACATGTCGAAAATGTAGGAACATTAAGGGATTTTGATTATAATACATGGAAAAGTAGGGATTATAATTTGTATCAATAAGTGTTGCAGTTTTATATCATTTTAAGGGATTTTATAACTTTTAAAAGAGTAGGGATTATATGAAATTATATAAATATAAGTTGTGTATTTCTATAATTTTTTGTTCTTTTTTTGGCTAGGTCACATAGCTGAAGTCATAGTAAAGTCAATTCTCTCAATATTGGTGTCAATTAGAAATTGTTAATAAAAAGTAATAGTACAATATAATTAAGATAATTTTCTCTACATATAATATATATTTTTTACCAATATAATTGATATATATTTTTATGGGTTAAAAGAGCACCGTAATGACAAATTTATGAAAAAAAGTACGGTGGGATAAAAAATAACTTTTAATATTTTTAAAAAAATTTAATCTTTTTTAAACATAAAATTAAAAATTATTATTTTTGAATGCGGGGAAGGGGGGATGGGGGTTGGTAGGGGGAGTGGGGGAGAGGGTTGCTTTGGGTGTGGGGGTAGGATTTTGTGGGTTGGGGTGGGAGCTAGTGGAGGGTCGGGGTAAGAAAAAAAATTATAATTTTAGGTTAGAGGAGAGTTCTAAAAAATATTTTTTCTACTTTTTAGAAACTAGTTCTTGAACACGTGCGTTGCACATATATCCTATATAAATTTTTATAGATTCAGTAGAACAATTAAAATTTAATGAAAGCATGTTCGATTTGAACTCTGATTAGTATTTAACTAACTCCCAATGAAGTTATAGATCAATAATTCTAATTTGAGCCAAGTAAAAAAACTTAATTAATTTTAACTTTTAACTTTCTTGTTCCTAATTTATCTTTATAAATATTATTCAAAATATTTAAGTCAATCAAACATAATTAATTTTAGGTGAATAAAAGTTGAAAGCTTAACCCATTTGACTAATTCATAGTTTACCTATAAATATTCATATTTATATGGGTTGAATATGAGTTTGGACCCATATTTTAAGTCACTCGCCCAACCCATTAAAATATGAGTGGGTTACTAAAATAGGAGTTCATTTTGCCGGCACTAATTATATTGAAGATACTAGTTAATGTGTTAGTTGTGTTTGTTAGTTGAAATAGTTAGTTAGTTAGATATGATTAGTTGGTTAGTGATGGTTAATTAGAAGTAATTATGGGAATCAATCCCATAAATTGTAAACACACAATAAGTACAATGTACTCATGTATATGTATATACACTTGCCTCACATATGGCTACAGTGAATACAAGGCACATACTATTCACTTTACTCTTTCTCCATTTTACCTTTCTCTTACTTCAAAATATTTTCCCTCTCCAAATCGTGCCCTAGAATTCCAAGATGGTATCAGAGCATCTTCAATTTAGAAGGATCTGATTCATCACTTTGAGCGGCCATTAACGATCGATAGAGCTCAACGAAGATGGTGGCGACAGACGCAACATCTAATTTCGCTAGGATCTCACTTGATACGGTTGATGCGGTGGAGAAGAACAGGAATCATCCCCTGTATCTTCATCTGTCTGATACTCCTAGGAGCATATTGATCCTGTGCAACTCATAGGAGCCGAAAACTACTCACTATGGAGTCGATCGATGCTGATTACGCTCCGCGCCAAGAGCAAATTCGGGTTTGTTCTCGGAACGTGTAAGAAATACCATTACAAGCCTGAGTTGGAAGAACAATGAGATAAATGCAATGAATTTGTGCTTGCATGGATCATGAATACAGTCTCCAAGGAACTGCTGAGTGAGATTGTATATGCCTCAGATGCAACAATGGTTTGGGCTGATCTGAGTGAGAGATTCAATAAAGTTGATGGATCTAGGAGCTATCAGCTTCATCGAAAAATTTGCACCTTGAATCAAGGTAACATGTCTGTTTTGGCATACTTTACTAAAATGAGGCTTTTGTGGGATGAGTTTGATGCATTGGTGCCTCCACCTGCTTGCAATTGTGACAAATTCGGAGTATATATTGATAATATCCAATATTTGCATCTGTTCGCATTTTTGATGGGGTTGAATGAAGTGTATAGCCATGTCCGTAGTCAAATTCTCATGATGAACCCTCTACCCAATGTGAGTAGGGCATATTCCATGATCATCTCTGATGAGAGTCAACGAATGACTGCTGGATCCAAAGCGAGTGGGGAAGTAAATGAGTCCATGAAAATGTACGCCGAAAAAGGGAATTGCTATACAGGAAAAGGAGTTTATGACAATGCAAATAGTGGTCAGTCAACATTGTATGCAGGGAAAGGCAACAGTGCAGGCAACTTCAACATTCAAAAGCAGAAAAGAAACCAATTCTGTGAATATTGCAAGATGCATGGACATACTAGAAACATATGCTACAGGCTTGTTGGATATCCAGCTGATTGGAAGTTCAAGAAATTATTAGGACCTAATATGATGCAGAACAACAGAGTACAGGTGAATCATGTTGCCACTTCCAATAATGAGATGGACCAAAGGGATGAATTTGCTCCGGTTGTTCCTATGACGAAGGAAAAGAACATGGAGTCTGGTTCAATAATCACTCAGCCTATTTTCACTCCAGGACAATACAATAGGATTTTGCATATGTTGGAAAAGGAAGAAGCCAGATCAAGCTCAAGCAAGGAGGCAGATAACATGGCAGGTATGATAACCATACCCAATGCTTTATCTGTCAATACTGATAGAACACAGGCAGGGTTTGAGAGTGTAAAGAAAAGTTGGATAGTTGATTCAGGTGCTACTTGTCATATGACATATAAGCTGAATAAACTTTGCCATACACATAACTGTGAGAATAAGGTGGTGCATCTGCCAAATGGTGAAACTGCACCAGTTTCACACACTGGTTCCTATTATACAGCTGATGGGAATACACTAGAGAATGTGTTAGTTGTTCCTACTTTTAAGCACAATCTGTTATCAGTGTCCAAATTAACAAAGCAATTGCATTGCTCAGTTAATTTTTGTCCTGATTTTTTTGTGCTTCAGGACCTCTTCACTGAAAGGATGAAGGGGATTGGTAGAGAAGTTGAGGGGCTGTACTACCTACCAGCTAAATTGCAATATGAAGAAGGCAGCAAAGGTCGGACAATGTTGATGGCTCAACACTCTAGTGCAGACAATGCAGATAGGCTACTTTGGCATAACAGGCTAGAGCACCCTTCTATGAGAGTTTTGCAACATATGTTCATAGGTAGTACTTATAATGATAATAATGAATATAGCAAATGTTTTGTTTGTCCTATGGCCAAACAGACTAGATTACCCTTTCCTTTAACTGTATCTAGAGCATTGTGTTACGGCCTTAGAGGCGTAACCATGGGTGCCCCTATATGGGCACCAAAAAGCGTACGAACGGTTGGCATCAAACTGCCTGGGGCAAGGGAAGTTGCTCCAGTGGAAGGCGTTCTGCCCTAGTTGCGTATTGGCTTGGCCG
>JAOTQJ010000001.1:15989654-16001022 GCA_025642045.1 Solanum sejunctum | reverse complement strand
TAAGGGTAGAAAAAAAATTAACTTTTTTTTAGGGTGGGTGTAGGGTTGGGTTGGTTGGGGTGAGAGCTAGTGAAGCAGTCGACAAAATTTTAGGTTAGATGAGAGTTCTAAAAAATATCTTTTCTGTTTTTTAGAAATAAATTATTTTTTAAAAATTTAAATAAAATAAGTTTATCTTTAAAAATATTATACAAAATATTTAAGTCAATCAAACATAAGTAAATTATAAAACGTAATAAATTTTGGGTAAATAAAAGTTGAAAGCTTAACCCATTTAATTATATGATATAGTTTACCCATATTTTTACATATAAATACCCATATTTATATGGGTTGAATACGGGTTTAGACCCATATTTTATTCATGTTAAAAGTCACTCATCCAACTCATTAAAATATGGACAGGGTTACCAAGATACCGGTTCATTTTGCCGGCACTGTGTAGACCCAACATTTCAAGTGTAAAATTCCTATTTAATCTTTCCAAAAATGAGCTATATGTTCTTCCCTGCACAAACAGTTCATGTTGGGGCGGCGCGTTCACTAGTATATATATAAGGTTAATCTTTGCTCCTTTCTAAAGATAAGGTTGAGATATCCTTAATATATGTAGAGAAGTAATTTGAAATTTCATTTCACACTACATCTCTACTCTGATATCTAAACTTAAAATTTTGTAATTCTATTGTAGTTCTATTTTTGGTAAGTTATTATTTCTCTTCACAATACCACAAAGTGCATTAATTAGTTCTTTTCTTATACATGTTGGTAAATAACTACACACCTTTTAGGTAAGTAACAACTTCATTGCTAACTCTATCTATAAAAGACCTAAAAAGAAGAATAATTGAAAGAAAAAACTTGAGGGAGCTTTTCCATCATGGAAGAAATACAAGACACAAATACTACAACTCTGAAGGTTCTAATGGTTCCATGGTTAGCTCATGGCCATGTGATCCCTTATTTAGAACTAGCAAAGAAACTCTCCAAAACCAATCTTTTCTTCATATACTTTTGTTCAACTCCTATCATTCTCAATTCCATCAATCGAAAAAATCTACCAAAAAACATCCAACTAATAGAATTTCCTTTACCATCGTCACCACAACTTCCTAGCCACCAACACACCACCAATAGCCTACCAAAAAACCACCTTTCAACCTTAATCCAATCTTTTGGAGAAGCTGGCGCAACCTTTGCCAAGATTCTTGATTCTCTATCTCCTGATTTGCTTATTTTTGATGGTTTTCAACTATGGGCACCAGAGCTTACTTCCTCAAGAAAAATTCCTGCCATTCATTTCCTTATTGTTGGTTCTGCTTCCATGTCTTTCTTCTATCACCATTATTTGTATGCTGGCACAAGAAATTTTCCATTCCCAGGAATTTTCCTCAAGGATTATGCGGCAAAGCAACTCCAACTTGCCGGTGAAATGAACATTTCCATGGGACCGAATGTCGCTTTCAATGGGCTGGAAAAATCCCATGAGATTATTTTGATTAACACTTGTAATGAAATAGAGGGGAAGTATGTTGATTATCTCTCGGTTCTAAGCAATAAAAAAGTCATACCTGTCGGTCCACTTATTCGTGAAATGGAAACAACTATAGAGAATGAGGACAACTCCAAGATTATCCAATGGCTAGACAAGAAGGAGTCGTCCTCTTGTGTTTATGTTTCATTTGGAAGTGAATCTTTCTTGTCCAAAGAGGAAATTGAAGAAATAGCTCATACCTTAGAGCTAAGTGAATTGAACTTCATTTGGGTACTCAGGTTTCCGTCAGGTGAAGAAATTGACATAGAAAATGCTTTACCAAAAGGCTTTCTTGATAGAGTTGAAGGAAAAGGTGTCATTGTGGAAACATGGGCACCTCAACTAAGAATTCTTGAGCATGCAAGTGTTGGCGGATTCTTATGCCATTGTGGATGGAATTCTATACTAGAAAGTTTACATTTTGAAGTTCCTCTTATAATCATGCCTATGCATTCTGATCAACATACGAATTCAAGAATGGCGGTCGAGCTGGGGACAGCTATGGAGGTTGTGAGAGATGATCAAAATGGCAAACTGAATAGAGAAGAGACAGCAAAAGTGATAAGAAATGTGGTGATGGAGAAGAATGGTTGTGAAAATGTGAAGGCAAAGGTCAAGGAAGTGAGGAAAAAGATAAGAGAAGAGAAAGGAGAAGAAGAATTCGATCAAGTTGTTGACAAGTTGTTGCACCTTTCTACCAACAATAAGCAGTGAAAACTTAGATGACATAAAAGAAGAACGCGAAATCGAGTGATTTTCTTTTCTCTTCTTATTTTGCTTGAAATAATTGAAATGTACTTTTCTTTTGTTCTGGGAAAAAATCTGTGGTGTTTCTCTACTTTCAAATAGATGGAAATGATAAAACTGTTTATGTTGACGTTGAAGATTGCACTCGATTTCTTACATCTTTTACATTGTATGCTGTCTTGTCTTCATCCCAAATCCTTCACGATACATTCCATTTTTCTCCTTTACAGAAGTAGGTTAGCTTTTTAATTAGGTGCCTCATAGATTCTGGTCTATCCAGTTTTAGTTCAACTATTCAAGACAGGTTAAAAGAGCTCCAACGAAATTGATAAAACGTCTAATGTTGTTAATTGTCTTTACAAGATTAATTCACCTAATTTTTCAAGTGATATAAAATGTGGATAAATTGACTGTATGAAAATAAAGTCAAGAGTTTGAAGAAACTATAAGAATGCACATGTTATCAATTTTGCATGGTCCATGGAAATGGCAATGCCCAGTAACATTCATTCAGTTCATTTCTAAATTATGGGGGCTACAGCTAATGCGTTCTTCCTTTGCACTTTCAAGCATCTAGGTGTTCAATTCCATTCTGCATCAATTTTTCTTAAGGACAATGAGATGGGCAAGCTTCGCCTGTTGAGTCCTCACCAAACAATAGTAAACAAAAGAATTGTATCTTTGATTGCATAGAGAAGTCTACTGAGATCTTATTGACTGGCAAGAAGGAAATACTGCTGGTCCGCTCATTTGAGACCAACAGTGCTGTTGGTTAAACAAGAAGGATCCCAAGTTAACTGCGGTCATGTCCATTGGAACTAAATCCTTTTTGAACACGGAAGATATGAGAGAGATCGCACAAGGACTAGGGCCTAGCAATATAAACTTCATATGGGTACTCCGGTTTCTAGTCGGGGATAGAACTAGCGTTGAAGAGACACTACCTCAAGACTATCTTGACAGAGGATAAAAGAGGATTAGTTGTGGAGAGATGGGCACCTCATGCTAGAACTCTTACTCATTCTATATTGGTGGTTTTGTGAGCCATTGTGGATGCAGTTCTCTAATGGAAACTATAAATTTCGGAGTCCCTACAATTGCCATGCCTCTAAAGTTTGATCAATATTAGAAATGCTAGGCTGGTGGAGTTAGTTGATGTTGGTGTAGAGGTTATAAAGCCAGATGATGTGAGACTTAAGGCACAAGAAACAACTAGAGCGACAAAAAAATATGTGGTTTTAGAAAGACATGGAAAGAAGTAAGGGAAAAGGTAAGAACAACGGGTAATAAGATCAAAATGGGAGCAGATGAGGAGATTGGTAGGACAACGTAAGAACTGGAGAAACCCTGTGAGATGCATAAACAACAAAGTATCCAGTAAAATCTCACGAATGTGGTCTCGTTAGGGTAGAATGTGCGTAGACCTTACCACTACCTAGTGGATAAAGAGGTAAGCAGTGCAAAGTCTACCAGAAGGGAGCAAAAGCAACAACAAAATAGGGGGATAAAGCAAAGATCCTCACGAAGACGCTCGAAGCTCTGAGGTTTTATCAAATTCTCAGCTCTCAAGTAATTCTTGATCTACTTCAAATGAAATGGCGCATCGCATTCATGATATGCAGAGAAATGAGGATAGTACCATCAACAGAAACATAATGTACAAAGCATGAAAAAAGACAAATAAGTTCCTTGTTTTGATTTCACTTCTGTTGAATACAATCTAATACATCAGTTGAACTATTCGTATGCATTTTCTTTAAATATTGACTTGTACATAACACCAGCAACAATTGTTTCCTGTCTCAATGATATTAAATCATCAATCAATCAATGACTATAAGTAACACAACCAGTTCTAAAAAAGAAGCAATTCTCTACGAATATTCTCAACAGTATTACTGTCATTGTTTCCTATCATTACTGTGATTGCCAAAGTGGCTAGCCGATGGTCACTTACAGAGATATTAGCAGCCAAAACCTCAGTGTGATGCTTGTCCAGAACCGAGAAGATGTTAGTCATGAGTCCTTGTGTGAGCTGAAATTGGATCCCAAAAAATGCTAATCCTCTGGAAAGAGTGACGTTAACAGAGGAAACTCTGTTTTTGCATTGAGATAAGGCTGGTTTGTACACCAACAATGACTTCTTCAGATTCTTCAACCTCAATATTTCTTCCTCAAGGCGTTTGATGTAATCTGTTGATTCTGCCACAATCTTCTCCCTCGTCACCTGGAACAGTGACTTAGTTGTTATGCATCTGATAAATCAGTGATTAGAATAGATAGATGAAATAGAAAGGAGAAGTACCTTATTGATGTGGGAGATAGTAGGGATCAAAGATTGAAGTAGAGAATACATCTCAGCCATTTTCCCTCTTCTGTTGCGTTCCTTGTGTATACTATCAGCAAGCATAGGATCTTCTTTTCTCTGCTTCTTATACCCATATGATGAGCTTGAACCCATCTGGTTCATGGCGGAAAAATCCGTCAATGGAGGCATGAAAGCATCTCTATATCCTCCCATAACACCCATAAATAATCTTTCAATTTCTTCCTCTTCTGTTTCTTCCTTCATCATCATCTCTTGCCACATTTCCACACTCTTTTTCATCACTGAGCTACTACCATTACTGTATATGTGTGTATATATATAGACCTCCCCTACCCCTACCCCCACCCCCAGAAAGTTGGTTACCAGATATTTGCAGTTTTGCACTAACGAATCATAATATTTTGATTCTGTTGCTCTTGGAAATTTTCTTGTGTGTGTATACGCTTTTCATGAATTGCATGCAGATTGATCACTAGATTCAATCTCAACCGTCCATTATTTGGCCAACGGTGATGATTATCGTAAGCATTTTCAAGATGTGATGGTTTCTTCACAGAGTAAAATTGCTGCTCGAACAAACCATCCAAGTGGGTTTAGGGAATGGTACTTGCGCTGTAAGAAAAGTGAAACCTCTCTCTCCATTCCAACCAATAAGAAATCATGAGATGTGAATTATGTGTCATTTCTTCAAATCAAATAATAAAATTTAATCTACTCAAAAATATCACTCTTAATGATGAAGGACCAAGTACAAAATGTTTATGCTAGAATTTGAGTTTTGTCCTCCAGTATTTGATATAATTGTACAGAAATGATCCTTTTAAATTTAATAAAAGAATTCGGACTAAATTAATTTTTAATTATTCATGCCATAATGAATTGGACAGAGAGTTCATAGACTCTACCCGATTGTCAACGTTTTCAGATTTCTTTTTTTATATTTCGTCATAGAGTGAAATGCGAGTCGGTAATTGACAAGTGGATAAATATCAACTATGACCATTTCCCTAAATACTGTGGTAACTGCAAAATCCAGGGTCACAATGAACAAGAATTTTACGTGCTTCACCTTGAGTTGTATCCAAAAACTGAGGAGAAAAAAGAGAATAAGAAACCCCAAGAGATCTCTGCCAAAGACAAGGCGGGTATGGACAAGAAAGAGGAGCAGTTCAAAGAACCCAAGTCAAAGAAGGGTAGGAATAAGGGAAATAATAACAACAAAGTCACTCGGATATGGAATGCCAGGGGAAAGATTCAACAGTAGGATAAGGTTGCAACAAACAATCAGTTTGAAGCTCTAGAGGGTGCTGATAAGAGGGACAAAGGAACCACCCCAAGGAGAATGCTAACCTACCAACATCCACCGAAAATGGGTAAATGAGACCTTTCCAAATGGGAAAGAGTGTTTGAAGACCACCGCCACAAAAGATTCACCTTCTAAGACCACTGCCATGGAAGATCACAGATAGAAAACCCCAGTGACAAGGAAAATGCCAACAAATCTGGAGAATCAGATCCGGCAAGAGGCCAAGGTGACTCCACCAACTATTGTATGGAGGAAAGAACCAATAATGAGAGTAACAATGTTCCTTTGGGAGATCTCAGTGACAAAACCCTTACTGATACTCAGACCTCTCCATCATCTAAGACAGGAGAAGGGGAAGACTTGGGGGATAATATAGATCACATTGGTAAAGAAGGGTATCTGTCACCCAGATAGGTAAATAACTTGAAAAGGGATACCAAAAAAGCTCATGAACCTCTTCCGTTACAGGTGCTTACAAGGAGTAGTAAAGGAAAGTGGAGTCATGTTTCCTAATGATTGACAATATTCTTTTTTGGAATATCAGGTCAGTCAAGACCCAAAAAGCCTTTGAAAGACTGGTTGACCTTCATAAGGGACATCAATACTCTTTTATCAGCCTAATGGAACCATTCCAAATGGCCTCAGAGATTGATCAATATGCAAGGAAACTAGGGTTCACTAATGCTTACTACAGTTCCAGTTCTAAGAGGTGGTTGTTTTTGTCAAAAGACTGGAATATTGTAGACTTAGTAGATTCAGGCCAACAAGTTACTATCACTTTCTCTTACTTTCAGATGTCATTCAAAATAACTAGCATTTATGCTAGGTGTTGTGCTCTAAAGAGATTGGAACTTTGGGACTCCTTATAAACTACCGCTGACTCCACTAGCCTATCTTGGATCTCTGGGGGCGACTTTAATGTTATTTTGGCTGAAAAGGAAAAGATGGGAGGCCTCTAATTCAATTCTATGGAAGCCTGAGATTTTGCTAACTATATTAATTACTGTGGGTGGTGTGAATTGAAGATCTCTAGGAGCCAATTCACTTGATGAAATGGTAGAATAGAGAAGAATTGCATCTTTGAGAGACTGGACAAAGTTTTAGTGAATCAAGAGTTCCTGGATATCTTCCCCTTCTTATGTGTCCATCACCTTATAAGGCAAGGCTCTAATCATCCCCCTACATGTAATATGTAACTCTCAAAAAGAGGTTCATAATAAATCATTCAAATTCCTAAACTTCTGGACAGACCACCATCAGTTCAAAATAGTGGTAACAGATAATTGGAAAGTGGATTTTGTGGGTGACCCTTTATCCATATTTTATGCCAAATTGAAGAAGGTCAAGGATGCTTTTTCCAACTGGAGCAAGTAGGTTTTTGGAAACATCTTCCAAAGAGTGGCTAACCTGGAGAAGAAGGTTAAAGTCATGGAGATTCAATTTGAAATAAACCCTTCCAGGGAGAATAGGGAGAGGCCTAATAGGACCAATGTTGATCTCAAAAAGTATTCGCATCTGGAGGAAGAATTTTGGAGGCAAAAGGCTAGAATGACTTGGTTCAAAAATGGTTATAAGAATACCAAGTTCTTACACTCATATGTTCAATAAAATCACCACATTGGATGGAGATACCCTCAATACAGAGGAGAACATTGGGAATGAGGCAGTGAACTACTTTCACAACCAATTTTATCAGGAACATCATCCTTGAAAATATGAGATGCTTAGTTGTATCCCTAAGCTCATCTCTGGGAAGGATAATGAGTACTTTGAATCCATGCTTGACAGTTAAGAAGGCAGTGTTCAGTCTTAGTGGTGATAGTGCTGGAGGCCCTGATGGTTTCCCTGGATCCTTCTACCACCAATCCTGGGATATTATTAAAGAAGACATTTGTGGGATGGTTAGAGCCTTTTTCTGTGGGACCTAACTTCCCAAATATATTACCCATACTAACCTGATCCTTATACCCAAAAAAGACAAAATGGAGAAGCTGGAGGATCTCAGATCCATTATCCTGTGTAACTTCATCAACAAGATCTTTTCTAGACTCATTATGGAAAGGATGTCTCATGTGATTCCAAAGATCATTTCAAGAACCAATTTGGTTTTGTTAAGGGATGGAATATTACTGAAAATGTACTTCTTGCCCAGAAAATTATTAGAGACATTGACAAAAGGAACTGATACCATAATGTGGTGGTCAAGCTAGATATATCTAAAGCCTATGACAGAGTCTCCTGGACCTTCCTTAATATGGTCCTCAAAGCCTTTGGATTATCTGAAATCTTGATTGGCCTTCTTTGGAGACTCCTCAGTAGTAATTAGTACTCTATGTTTATCAGTAGTCAAGCTCGTGGCTTTTTCTATCCCTCCAGAGGGGTGAAGCAAGGGGACCTACTTTTTCCTATTTTATTCATTATTGGTGTTGAGGTCCTCTCTAGAAGTCTCAATAACCTATTTCTAGACAGAAAATTTATCGAGTTTGGGATACCAAAGTGGAGAAATAAACTACCTTGCTTATGTAGATGATAATATTTTGTTTGGATCTGAGGATAAATACTCCATCTTCAAAATAATGTCAGTGATCAGTAAATATGAGACCACATCAGGGCAAAGAATGAACAAGGACAAAAGCTTTTTCTATGTCCATGAAAAGAGTCCTTTAATTGTCACTCTTAGACTGAGGAAACTAGCAGAACTAAAAATTGTGAACTTCCCCTTCATCTATCTTGGTTGTCCTATTTTCCTTGGGAGAAAGAAAGATCTGTCACTTTGAGAACATGTTGAATAAGATATCTAAGATGATTAGGGGTTGGGCTAATAGGTTTCTTTCTTTTGGGGGAAGACAAACTCTTATCAATGGTGTGCTTTCCTACATTCCCATCTATCTCCTCTCCATGATGAACCCTCTTAAAAAGGTGTTTGATCAAATTACAGAATTTTTACCTCTTTTTTCTAGGGTAACCATTCTAGTAGCAAAGGTAAATATTGGGTCAAATGGGAGGATCTTGGCTTCCCTTTTTCTAAAAATGAGGTGAACTTCAAATCCCTTTATGATATTTCTAGGGCACTCTTTGCTAAACTCTGGTGGAAGTTTAGATCATTTGTGCGCTCACACTGGTGCACTTTCCTATGGAACAAATATTGCAACAAATCCCACTTTGTCATTGTTAAATCCAGAGGAGGCTCTCTAATTTGAAGAAAACTCACTGAAATCAGAGATGAGGTAGAATAAGACATTAGGTGGCAAGTTAAATATGGAACAATTTGCTTTTGGCTGGATAATTGGTCTAAGCTTGGGGCCTTATATCTGCTGGTGGGGCACTAGGAATGGGAGGATTTGGAAATTAAAGACTTTATCAAGGATGGCTAATGGGACAGGACCAAGCTTAGTGTTATCCTGGATGGAGCTTTGGTCGACCTTGTTTTAGACTAGCCCAGCCTCCTTTTACAAGAGGAATCTAACATTGCTTAGTGGATTCCTAATGCCTGTGGTAACTTCTCAACCAATTCAGCCTACCAAATGCTAAGAAGGAAAAAAGAGGATATCTGGTGGATGAACAACATCTCAATTAGAGGTGTTCCCTTCAAACTCTTCTTTTTTCAATCGAGAGTTTGTAAGGAGAGGATTGTAACTGAGGATAATCTCCAGAGTATGAAAATCTCCTTTGCCTCTAAGTGTTATTGTTGTGATAGTGGGAGTTAAGAGACCATGCAACACCTTTTTCTAATAACCCCCATAGCCTCAAAGTTATGAAGGCAGTTTGCTTCCTGTACAGGTATTACCATGGACGAATCCCACCTATAACATTCCATCACCAAATGGTGGAGGAAGGACATTGACAAGAAACTACAACCCTTCTTCAAGGCAGTTTCTCACATCATCATGTGGGTACTATGGAAGAGAAGAAACAGTAGAAAACATGGTAAGAACATATCTTTTGACTCCCTTCTCTACCAATGCAAGCAGCACTTATACTACCTAGCAAGACTTCACTTCCCTTGGATACAAACTCAATAGTCTTGTCCAAAGATCCTACAAAATCTAGAGGGTTATAGACCTAAAATCTTCTACCTGAAGGTGAGATAGTCCTCCCTCAACACCAACCAGATCAAAAGGAACATTGATGGGGCCTGTAGGGGCAACCCTGGACAAAGCGCTTATGTTTTCTGCCTGAGGGATCAGTATGGTAATCTCATTTATGCTGAGGCAAGCCTCATTGGAATCAAATCTAGCCTAGACTGAAATGCCTAAAATACTGTCAACATCAACAAATCCCTATCTATCAATTAGAGATTGCGTATCTTGGGCTCACAAAAATTATCAAAAGAGAGTGAAAAATACTATGGTCAATCAGGGAGCATATAGAAGGGATTCAAGCAATCACTCAAGGAGCAGACATTTGCATACAACACATATACAGAGAAGGGAATCAACTTGTAGATAAGTTAGCAAACTATGCATTAGATCTGGAATCAAGTTTATGTTATCACAGTTTATAGGAACTTCCAAGTCTGCGCAAAAAATTGGTTAACTATGACAAAGCACAACTTTCTAATCTTCGAATCAGACACAAGCCTATCAAAGATCATGGGGAATAATCACATATTTCAGAATCAGAGGGTAGGAGTGCGCATTTACAAGCTTTTTATACCTACTTATATGCAAAAACTACTCCTACATATATACCAATGGAACTTTCAAAAACTTCCCCATCAAAAAATAGAGTCTAACATATGCTTCCTAGTCCGACTCCTTATCAAAGCAGTGCACAATAATCGAGTCAAGCAAAGTTGCAATGATCGAACAACAACAAGCATTAATCGGCTAAGTACATACATAGATTTGGAAATTCTATTGCTAGATTCAAGGTTTCATGCCCATGAGAGGCTTCAACTCAAAACTACCCTACAGAACAATAGAAACATAAGAGAAGAACCTCAAAAAGTAAAAGGCGGTGGAAAATGAGTTCACCAGCAAAAGATTTCCTCGTGCATCAGCATGATTCAAAGATTCACTACCCAGAAGTACTTAACCCAGAAGTGAGAATTGGTCAATGCCTCAAAGTACATGTCGAGTACTGGAGAATCTGCTTTTGGAAACTGAGTAGAATAGGGGTAGGTAAGGGTCTTTGTAATTTCCTTTGGGCCCAGTCTTTGCTCCACTTTGACAGACCTGTTGTACTCCGTCACTTTTCTTAATCAATAAAACGGCCCAAGGCCAAAAACTTTTTAAACAAAAAAAAAGGTCAATCAAAAATGAAATATTTGAAAGACTAGTGTTACATGTACAAGTCTCTAAATACATGATTCTAAAATGAAATACATGTCTCAATGTGTAATGACCTAAATAATAAGAAGAAGAAGAAGAATAAGAATAGTAAGGCATTTCTTTTAATTGTTTACTCTAGTGATTAAGTTAGGTCATTAATTATTTACTTTAGTGATTAA
>JAOTQJ010000001.1:15972077-15989554 GCA_025642045.1 Solanum sejunctum | reverse complement strand
AGAGGCTTTGTAGACTATGTAAATTAAAGTATAGTTATATCTCGTACTTTAGATAGTGTGGCCCCAACGGCCTAGTCGTATGCATTTTTTTCTTTCGGCTTGCTATCATTGTCTATATACTTTAAGGTATGTCAAAGGTAGAAATCCCTTATGATATGTCTATACAGAGCATAGTTACAGGTTGGTTCTCTCGAGCCTCATCGGCAATGGGTGCTAGTCCGCCCTATTGGGACTTGGGGCGTGACAGAAATTTCCCCTTCTTCTGGGTCAAGCTAGTCAGTGGAGCTAATATAAAGGAAAACCCCTCTATGAAGCGTTATAGTATGCCACTAACCCTAAGAAACTCTTTATCTTGGATAGGGAAGTAGGCCTTGGCTAAACCTTACTACCTTAATCTTTTGAGGATCAACTTAGATAACTTCTCTAGACACAATGTAGCCTAGAAATGCCACAGATGCTGACCAAACTCACACTTTGAGAACTTGGCATATAAACTTTGATACCGAGGGTCTAGTGGACAGTTATAAGATGGTTGGCATGCTCCTCCAAATTTCTAAAGTAGATTATGATGTCGTCTATGAACATAATAACAAACATGTTTAAACACCCTGCTCCTAAGGTTTATGAAGGTTGCAGGAGCATTATCAATCAAAAGGACAGACAAGGAACTCATAGTGCTTATAGTGGGTTCTAAAGGCTATCTTTGGAATGTTACTTTCTCTAACTATCACGATCCAAAAATGGGTGTGATGGCACTTACCTAGCCCACCAAGGAAAGTTATCCTAACCTGTTCAATTCTATATATAATACTAAAAGTGGAAGAAATAAAGTCTAAAAGATAGGACAAGCACTAGAATATCAAGTCTATAAACCATCCCAAGACTAGTGTTACATGTACAAGCCTCTAATTAACAATACTTAACAAAAGTACAAGTCTCAAATACCCAGTCCTCAAATAGAACATAACAAAGTAATGAATCCTCAAGAGTCTTTCGAAGAGACAAGTAGCTATTTCTCAAGGAAATCTTGAAGCTTGATTCGGATACCAGAAAAAATCTAACAAGATGGAGCGGGCTCATAACCTACAAAACATGTAGCAAGAGGTGAGTACCAAACAACAGGTACTAGAAAAGAAGATTTAAATACAAGTAAAGACTAGAGAATAAAATACTCCTTCCATACCAACCACATACCACTAAACTACACACATGTACTTAAAAAAGTCCCTGTACAACAACAATAACATATATCAATACACGAACCACACAACAATTAATCCCAAAACTATCACAAGGTATGTATTAGATATACAGTAATGTCTTAACTTACAGTTCAATTATACAACATATATCTCACAATAGTTTCAGATATTCAATCAATACACTCTAAGCATAATCACCTCATAATCTAATATCAATAATCGAATCAAGTTACAAACACAAGGTATAATGATATGAAATGATATGAAGTAGAATAGAATGATCAATGCAATCTCAAGTAATCATAATGTATGTTTATCCTACGATACACATCCACAAATATCGTCAATCTAGAACCCATGGGGCACATATTTGTCCATGTACCTACTCTAGCTCATAGGGCCCATTCTAGTTGTTTCAAGGTCTCATCTCTGTGTCACATGCCATGGTCGTGTGGCTTATTTTCTATTTCTTTTCAATGTTTCCTGCCATAGATGTGTGGACCCTTTCCTATTTCTTTTCAATGTTTCCCACCACGGACGTGTGGCACATTCCCTATTTCTTTCAATGTTTCTATAACAACCCTCAGTTTAGGAGCCCTCAGTGCAAAGAATTTGGATTGAAAAATAATTCAGAACCTAATTTATTGGACCACTTATGGCCCATAAATTGTTCTATGGCCCATAAGATCGATTCTTAAACATAGAACTTCAGGAAAGAAAAAAATTTCCAAGTGTAAGATAACCCACAGAAAAAATCATGACCTGTAGGGTATCTTATGTTTCGTAGACTGGTTAGTGAGTGGGACCCCAAATATGAAGAAAATTTAGAGTTTTTAGGAAAGTGACTTACGAGTTATCAGATCGCCGATGGCATGAAATATAACCTGTATAATGTTTTATGGAATGAGGTTAGGAATAAGGTGAAAATTGGCTAATTGTGGAAGGACACCACGACTCCAACCATAGCCCATAAGTAATTGCACGTCCCATCAGATTGGTCATGGTTTTCAATTCAGTAAAAGTTAGATTTCAGGATTCCCAAGTGTGTCATCAGATGAAGGGATATACATCCTGTAAGTCAATCTATGGTCCATGATCGAGGTCACGTAGATGGCTTTCGATAGATTTTAATAAAAGGCAATTCAATTATTTCCATTAATTCTATTCTAAAAATATGTCAGTTTGGGGATAGGAAAGGAACCTATAATAGCCTAAAAGCCCTAATTTTTATCATTCTACTCTCTCATATTCTCTTAGGCAAAAGAGCTCTCAAGTATAGGCAAGAACAAGGCTAGGTTTTCCAAGTTTCTTGCCCAAGGCTTTAATTCTGTTTCTCTCTAGTTTTTCAAGTATGTGAGTTGATTTATGGGTATTCTTTCACCCATAGAGTTTCTTACATGCATTTACCTTTTCTCTAAGTTCCTTAAATTATAAATGCATGCTTATGATGATTTCAGGCTTCCTATGTTACTATATGATACTCATTAATTTTAATGACTATTTTGCTAAGTAAACACACACACAAAAAAAAATATATATATATATATGTGTGTGTGTGTGTGTGTGTGTGTGTGTGTGTGTACTTGAAGTATGACAGTGATTCCATGATGGGTTTTGACATGATTAAGATTGGGTGATTTTGATGTTCCCTTTTTAAAGAAATTTATTAAGACTTATGTGATTTATGATTGTTCTATGCATTAATTTAACCCCACCTTATTTTCGATGAAAGTTTCCTATGAATTATGACTATGATTAGGACATCTATGAAGAGCTTCAAAGTTAAAGTTTATCAAAGATATATGTATAATGATTATTGCCCTAAAATATGTTTAAGAAAGATTCTTAAGTTTGAGCTACTCCTATGATTGATATTTATGATTCTAAGAGTATGTGTAAAAATATCTTCGTGGGATGATTCAGCACCGAGAGGACTAGAGATTAGGACTCATCCTGTTAGTTGAGGCATGATCCCTAAAGCTAAATCTCAATATCCCTAACTATATGTCACCATCGAAGCCTTATAGGCTAGGCTAGTGGATCCACGTAGACGCCAAAATTATGAAAGATGCAAATGCAAAGTTACTATATTTCAGACATCTACCTTGGTAAGTAGATTCTCTTTTTCCCAATGGAAGGAGTGCATTGGTTTTTTTCCAATGGAAGGAGTTCATTGGATTTCATGTAATAGCTCATATGGTATTACTGTCAATTATGGTCTATTCCCACAAGTTTATATGATCTTATAATATGTTTTTACTTTACATACTTCCTTATGCATTGTCTCATATTGACCTGAATCATTTTTCTTGTGCATGCTTAAGGTTATTTCATGACTGTAATCTTATGTATACCTATGTATTATGTTTAATTATGATGGCATTACAATTTCATCTATGTATTGCATCTTACATACTTAGTACATTCCAATGTACTAAAGCATATTTGCCTACATGATTCAGCCATGTAGGGATAGGTACCCCTCCATTGGTTCATGGCTAGTAGTTGGCATTTGAAACTAAAGTAATGTTGTAGTGAGCCCTTAGTTCGGGACTCCACCTATTTTTCACTCCTTATGTATTTTTATTTCTGGATAATGTATTTTATGGCCATTTGAGGCTTTTAATTCCTATGTTGTTTATTATGGATGTTCTTTCTATTTGATGGAAATCAACCTTACCAGTTCCATTTGTATGTATTAGTGGTATCCTTATGGACAACTGATGTTTTTCAATCTCTCTACTTTTTTTAATGTAGCTTCATTGCATAAGATGACCCATAGCCCCTTTCCCTTATGTTTTCCACAATATGTTTCCATATCTATAAATGCTTGAGACACTTAAATGGCTTAGGGTGACTCCGGGTATCTCATTCGTCGTGTGACGACTAGGCCTCTAGGTCGGGTCATTACAGTTTCATCAATGGAACTCAGTCAAGAATGCACATCAAGAACATATATATATATATATATATATATATATATATGATACAATAATGAAGAGTGCATGCAAGAGCCCACTTTAACACATATACATTAATTCAAGTCAAATATCATAACATACAAGTCATAATGATATTCCGTTCCAAGTTTATAGTCAATTCTCTAACCCACAAGTGAAACTCAACACCAATATCTCCAATATTTTTCATAAATAATGCATAATATGGTCCACAATTTTACATTCATATATCACAAGAAATTATCAATATCAAGTTACAAGTCAATACATATCAGTCTCTAACATTCACTTTCTCATAATATGGGAATTCACAATTAAACCAAATTCTCACAATTCATCAAGTTCAACTTCGACAACAACAATTACCCAATCATTTTAAGTATAAGTAAAGGATATAGTTTTCAAGTACAGTTAACAAGATTTAGGAATCCACTTGCCTCAATCAAAAGCAAAATTGAGCAAATACAAGCTTTTCCTCTTGAATTCACACCCAAAATGTCATAATCTAGTCAAATACGGATTCACAATCTCAATATAGCATTAATGTCACTAAAATTAAGCAATTCATGTAAAGGGAGAAAAATGATCCAAACATCTTATACCAAAAAAGGTTCTCAAAAACTGAAAATTAATACATGAGAACATTCTCCAAGTAATAAGGAATCTAATGGTGAAAACCTTTTCAAAAATGGAGTCAAAATAAACTCATAATCGTCATTTTTCAATCACAATTTAATAACAACATACCTAGTGGAATCCCACAAGTGGGGTATCGGGAGGGTGAAATATACGCAGACATTAACACTACCTTATAGAGGTAAAGAGGTTGTTTCCTGGGAACCTTCATCTCAAAAACTCATAAGTAGAATAAACTAGATATGGAAAGAATAGAATGAAAAAGAAAGGAAACAGAAAGGACAACTAACAACGCAAAGCAATGATGGAAATTTTATACAATAACTAACACACATAAGATAAATACTGATACCACAGGATATAAAGACCCGACTAATCCTACTAATTTATCCCTACCAACCAATTAGCATGTTACTCTAATTTGCGACCTCCACTCCTTCTATCTAGAGTCATGTCTTCGGTGAAATCAAGTTTTGCTATATCTTGTCTGATCACCTCCCCCCAATATTTCTTCAGTCTACCTCTACTCCTTCGTATAACTCCCAAATTCAACCTCTCACACCTCCTGACAAAAGCATCGGTACTGTTTCTCTACACATGTCCAAACCATCACAGTCTCACTTCCCTCATCTTGTTAGCAACCAGTGCTACCTCCATCTTCTCTTGAATGGTTTCATTCCTAATCTTATCACTCCTGGTGTAACCACACATCCATATCAACATCCTCATCTCTGCGACTTGCATCTTCTGAACATGTGCATTTTTTATAGGCCAACACTCCACCCTATACAGCAAAAGATGGTCTAACCATCATTATGTAAAACTTTTCTTTGAGTTTAGACAGTATCTTTGTATCATAAAATACTCCAGAGTCAAGCCTCCATTTTGTTCATGCTGCCTCAATACAATGTATGACATCATCATTGATGTCGTCACTACTCTAGATGATGGAACCCAAATACTTAAAAAAATTTCTCTTGGGGATAGATTGAGTAGCCAATCGCACATCAATGTCTGCTTTATCCCTGGCAACAGTAAATTTGCACTCTTTGGACTCTAAGGTATGTCTCCAAACCTCCAACCTGTCATTAACTTTAGTTCAGGTCTCATCAATCAATACTATATCATCAGCAAATAGCATACACCAAGGAATCTCCTCGTGGATAGATCGCATCAGGTCATCCATCACCAAGGCAAACCAAAAAAAGCTTAACACAAATCCTTGAGAAAGTCCTATCTCAACAGGAAAATACTATGAGTCTCCTCCCACCGTTCTTACTCAAGTTTTAGTTCTGTCGTACATGTCCTTTATCACCCTAATATGTGCCATTGGGACACCTTTCACCTCTTAAAATTTCTATAGTGCATACCTCGAAACTCTGTCATAGCCTTTCTCGAGACTAATAAACACTATATGAGGTCCTTCTTTCTTTCCCTATATTTCTCCACTAATTTCCGAACAAAATGAATTGCTTTAGTAGTCGATCACGCCACATGAATCCAAATCGATTCTCCAAAATATTTACTACTTTTCTCACCCTTATCTCTACCACTCTCTCTCAGACCTTCATAGTGTGACTTAACAACTTGATACCCCTGTAATTGTTACAATTTTGAATATCTAGAAAATCCCTAATTTCTCCAATTAATCCTCCTCCACCCCTCACCCACCCACCAAATTTTATAGTAAAATCACAATTTAATTGATGGGAATTGAATAAATGATTAGAAATACATTACACAATGATCTTGTATTGAAAATCTTTGAACAAACCCTCTAAAATCAAGCTTGGAATATTAAAAATCGTGAAAAATAGTGAAACCCATCAATTTATAGCATTAAAACTTGTGTGACTGTAAGGACCTAGACTTTGTGCTACCTCAATGGAGCATGGAAATTTGGTTCCGGAAAAGTTTTCGACCAAGGTGACGCTCCATGGGAGCCCTCATGGTCCGTGTGGCCTCATACGGCCCGTGTGGCCTTCCGTGAGAGTGATCTCGTTGAAGTTTTCTAAGTATGAAATCTTCAAGTTCAAGCTAAGTTCACTTTCAAGTCTTCAATTCAAGCTTATTTATGTTATTTAATGCCATCATGGATCTCCTATATCAAGCCAAGTTTAAAGGAATTCTATTGGTTAAGTTTCTCTCAAGTACCGATAGAAAGACCAACTTTAAATGGTCCTATCTCTTAGCAAAAAATGAATTGGTGACCCACAACCTATAAAACTAAAGATCTTTGAATTAACTTTCCAATGCACTCAATTTCACCTCATTCCGAGTTTAGATCAAGAAGTTATGCCATTTTTCATAAACTATGACTAGGCTAGATGTGTAGCCTTCACGGACCGCGAAGGTCGTGAAGCTGGCCATGAGATGTTATGGATAAAATTTAAAAGGGCATTTTATTAATGTACTTTATATTTTTTTGATCTATTTCCAAAGCTTTTTAAGACCTTTAAACCCCCCTTTACATTCCTAAACTTCTCCTACACTAATTCAAAACTCTCATTCAAGACTAACTATTAGCTTCAAAAATCAAATTTCTCAAGTCTATCTCAAGAACTCTAGTGGGGATTTTAGCTTGGGAATCAAGGAAGGACTCATTTTTTTCAAATTTCTTCTTGGAATTCCTTAGCAAGGTATGTGGGTTTCCATCCTTGGTTCCTTTCAATCAAGGAGACCCAAATCTTTTCAAGCAATTTTCTATGAAATTAAGTTTACTTTAAATGTTGGTTCTCATTATTTTGATTTATTAAATCTAATTGATGTATGGTTGTACTTTATTTATGATTTTAAGTTATTTTAAGCCTTATTATGATGATTTACATTAAAGTTACGAAGTTATGAACATGTATGTCCTCTTTAAAGCTTGATTTATGCATAGGTGATTTCTATTATGTTTTAAATATGGATTTAATTGTGGTTTACTTTAATTTTATATTATATTATTGATTTTAGATTAAATCTCAATTACCCATGCTATTCTCATATCATTCATGACAGATGCATTCATGAATAATGGATTTTATGGAAATTATGAAGTGGGTTAAGCCCAATTATGTTTTGTGATATGATTTTGATAAAATATTGGTTATGACAAGAATGTAATCACATGAATGTCTAAGATTATGGCTCAAGGAGTAATTATGGGTGTTTACACCACTATGTTTAAGGAAGCATCGTTTGAGGTTTGATTCGGAGTGGGCTATCCCCAAGGATCCATACTCATCTATCAAGAAGGTGCTCCAAATGAGCTATCCTATGCATGAAAGTATTACATGAAGAATGTTTTGACTTTTTAGCCTATTATACATAATTATGAAGAATGTGATTTGACCTTTAAGTCTAAGAATGCATGTAAACGATCAATTTGAAAGTTTATGCCTCTTTTACAAGCATTATATATATATATATATATATATATAGTGAGATGATGACCTAGCATCGATATATTAGATGTCGGTGTGGACTATCCCCAAGGGTCCATACTCCTTTCATTGAACTATGTGCGTAACATAGGTTATGTTTATGCCGCAAGGGGGAAATCATGTTAAAGATCTACCTTTGGCAAGTAGGTCACTACTTATCCATTGTGGAGGAGACAACGGCTTTTCAAGGCATAGCTCACTTGGTCTCGTATCGGTTACAGTCCCATCCGCAATATGTATGAAGTATTTTTTACATTTATCATTATGTACCTCATGGCATATTGATATATTATTCCCTTGTTATATTATTCTTTCTATATATGTGTGCCCTTGTCATCTAACATTGAAATGAAGGTTTGATAAATCATGTGAATTACATGCCTACATACTTAGTATATTTAAATGTACTAACGCATACTTATTCCTATATAATCTAACCAAGTAAAGACCCAAGATTACTTTCATCCACTGACGCTAGATCGGATTTGAGACATTTGTTGTGGTAAGTCCTATCTTCTAAGGACAAGCCATCACTCCTCTACCTGTGTTACTTCCATTTGTGTTATTTACTTTGAAAGTGAGCCCGGGATATGTCTTGGTCCCCGTCCTGTCTTGTGACTAGAGACATTATTGGACATCTTGTACACTCTTGTCGGATCTATATGTTCTGTGTTGTATTTGGAGCTTATGGTCATGGTTATCTATTTGATATGGCTATTATGAGTTGATTATGAGAATTATGATACGTATATATATTTGATGTGGAAATGTGAAAGATCCTAAGTCCCGTGTTGCCCCCATAGAGTGAGTCATGCTTACCCACCCCTTAGTCCTTATGTGTTATGTGCTATGTAAATCCATATTAATCTCTATCCATATGATATCCCCATAGCGTGATTTCTATTTTTTCGTCCCTTAAAACTATGTGTTTAATATTTGTATGCGCTTTCGAACCGACAATGTGTGAATGAATGTTATGAGGCTTGTTTGGGGATTCTCGGGTTCCCATTCGCCATGTAACTCCTAGAGCCTAGGCTCGGGTAATAACAGTGACTATCTAAGGAATTTACTCAAGTTACTTAATGTATTTGAATATATCTGAATGATTAAAATTTATAATAAAATTTAAATGTCATTAAGATATCTATTAGGAATTTCTATAAAGAAATATAACAATTCACCACTATTTCACTTTCAGTGCAACTTCAATCATTGTTGTGTTGCCTACCATTATCAATGGTCATTAACCAAATCATTATTCATAATCATTGCTACTGCCAATCAACATAGCTTATCATCACTACATCAGTAGCTGTCATTTATAATTATCACTATCTATTGTCAACTATCAATCACTATCAATAATCAATACCATCATCCACTAATAAATATCGTCAGCTACGTCGTCAATCATCACCATCATATTAGTTATTACTATCGTCCACCATAATTATCAGCAATCACAATCATTAACCACTATTGTCAATAACTACTATTAATCATCACCATCCATACTAATTACTACTCGTTATCAAAGGCTGAATTACAGTGGTGTCAAGATGGTCATCCGAATATCCTTCACCAAATACTACACCATATGAATGATATTACTTTTTATTTGTATATATTGAAATTTTAAATACGTTAAAATACAATAAAAAGTAGTAGGTCAATGGTTAATGGTGTTCATATAGCTCTTCAACGCGGGCTAATCAGGTTTACTACCTTGTGTCCATGCACACTTATATTATTTCAAGCCTTTCGATTTTTGCTTTAAAGTTGGGCCTAGTTGGATAATCAACTCTTGAAATCTAACACCCTTTTACTTTAAAGATTATCATAACGTCCTGAAAGTTAAATAGAGCAAAAAAATGAAGTCAACCTTAAGTCATGTTAAAATTTCATAACAAAGTTATTTAAAAAAGAAAAAATTATGTAACTAAACAAATATATACTAGTTAATTAGTTAATATAACTATGATTTAAAATAGTTATAGTTCAGGATTAACATATTTGTATAATTACAGTTTGAGTTTGTACAGTGAACTATATTAAATATACACACAATTTGAATTTATATAGCAAATTATACAAACGTTTTGTTGTTTGTATAATGAAATATACAAATACAATAAATTGTGTAGCTGATTATACAAATGTTGTGTGCGAATTTATGTAGCGATTTATATAAACTCTATACTAAAATTGTAAACTATATAGCGAATTGTACAAATATTGCGCAAAATATATAGCGAATTATATAAACACTTTGCGCGAATTACAAAGTGAAATATACAAACGCTATACATAAACTACGAATTGTATAGTAAATCATACAAACACTATACAAAAACTACAAATTGCATAGCGAATTATACAAATATTGCGCAAATTATATATTGAAATATACAAACATTGTTATAGCTATAGTCACAAAATATAAGGAAAAAGTACACAAAATAGACCTAATTTAAAATTATTTTCTCTTAATAGAATCAATCTAAACTATTTACCCTTGATGGACCCATGACCCATATTTACATTTCTACTCACTTACTCTTTTTTATTTCACGCGCTGACTTCAGCATAAATAGTATGAAATTGCAGAACATGTGCGAGCCCCATCTAATGGAAAAATCAAATTCAATGAGGACTTGGTTCATCCGACACCGTGATGAAGACAATTTCCGATGCAAAGGCAGGAATGAGTTCACCTCGCTCACCGCCCCTCAGGCATATACTCCGGCGGTATATATATACCATAGCGGTATCATATAGAATGATCTCAATCCTTTGTGATATCCTGGCGGTATATATATACCATAGCGGTATCATATAAAATGATCACAATTCTTTGTGATATCCTGGCGGTATATTGATACCCAATTGGGATATAGGATTATGTTTTTTTAAAAAATAATAAATAAAAAATAAATAAAAAAATTATTGAACTCTAAAATTAGTAGAAAATATATTCGTTATGATACTCCGAAGATATATTTATACCATATCAATAACGTATAGGACTAAAAAATTATTAAAGTTATAAAATTATTTATTAAACTCTAAATTAGTAGAAATTATATTCTTGTGATACTCCGTCGGTATATTGATATCCAATCGATATCAAACAATTTTTTGTGATATTCTATCAAATTAATTAAGAGAAAATTATTAAAATTACAAACTTATTTATTAAATTTTAAATGAATAGAAAACATATTTTTTGTGATATTCTATCAAAATATTGATACCATATCGGTATCATATAGGACTGAGTTTAATCATCTGTGATACCCTGTTGTTATATGTATACCCTATTGGTATATCATACAAGCAGGTGTTGATGTCAGCATATGAATTTTAATATTTGAGGGCCAAATTTTAATAGTATGGGGATATAAAATGTAAATGGGTATATGAATGTAAATAATTTATTTTAAAAGGGTACAAGATTAGTATTCCCAAAAGGTAATTACCGAAATTATAGCTACAAAGAATAATTAAAATATTTTTAAGTGGCTATATAAAAAAATTTCTCAATAGAAAATTATAATATTGTTAAATATTGTGTAGCTTGATTATTTATTCTTTTCTTTTTGCATCGAAAAGAATTATTATTTAATATTCAAATTTGGACACCATTTGTGAAGTTTTAGGTACTACACTGGCCACAACCAATATTGCCGCTAATCAACACCAAAAAACACCATCACTAGTTCGCTATCAATCATCTTTATCATCACTAATCATCATCATTTAAGTTTTTAAAAAATAAAATTATCAACACAGTACTAGTTTAATTTTGTTATTTAATTTATATTTATTAATTTTGAAATAAAAAGTTAATATATTCATATATTGGGAGAAAAAATAACTTTAATTATTTTATATTCAGATCTTGATTTAACATCTTAATATTCAAATTATATTCAAATTTAGATACAAATAAATAGCTTATTATTTCAATATGCATTTAAATTCAAATAATCATAATAAAATCATAGGAGGCCTTGATCTTCTTTATCCGTTACAAATGAAGAAGCGTAAATGACACGGACCCAAAAATAAAAGGAGATAAAATTAAACAAGTCCAACCATTTGTTAGGAAATGTTGAAAATAACGTTTATTAATTAGTTGAACAAACTAGGCCCCTCTATCATTGTTTGATAAATTACATAAAAAGTATAATAAGCAACAATAATTAATAATTAGAAAAAAATTTTAATAGATATATGAAAATTTTATAATATAAAATAGATTTATTTAAATCTCTAAATTCAAAAAGTCACACATAAATTGAGACGAAGAGAATACAGAGAAGTTCATAAAGTGTACTTGCTAGCTAGGTCAGAAAATTAACTAGAAAAAAGAAAATATCACGATTGAGATGATTGATATTGAGAAAAATGGAAGGTAGGTAAATGGGTGATTTACCTAATTACAAAGGACTTTAATGATTAATTGGACTACAAGAAAGTTCTAAAGCTCAAGATAATCAATTAAATCATTTTCAAATTTTATGTAATTAAGCTTTGGGTCCTTCACGTACAAAATTGGAAATAAACACCAACAAGAAACCTAATTATATAATGTATAATTATGATTCTATATCAATCCTAGCGTCACGAATATTTTCCACATCGTTTGAACGCTAACATATAGTCTAACTAGCATCAATATAATTATGTTTTATAACATCTTCAAGAAAATATAATCCAATTAATTAAAAACTTGGCGTGTGGGCAATTCTAACCACCTTAATTAGGTTAATCTTATATAATTTCTATAAATATCACTATCGGTTGTGTTGATTAGTCACACACTTCTAGTCATTAATTAACTTAATTATCATTCAATATATAATTTTTGACACAGTGTAACTATGGCTAGTGAACCCGAAAAGGCTGTTCCGCCAGCAGAAGCTTCAGTGGCAGAGCCAGAAAAAGTGACTCTGCCACCAAGTACTACTCGGCCCACTGACTACTTTGTGGTGGCCGATGTGGTATTAAGATTTCTAGTGTTTGCTTCGGCACTTGTTTCTGTTGTGGTCATGTCAACTAGTAAGGAAACTGAAATGGTCCCTCCTCGTTCTGCTAAGTTCAATTATTCACCAGCACTCATGTAAGTCTTACATTTGCCAGAATTCAAGATTTTTCCTGATGGGATTTGAAATATAAAAACTAATTATGAAGAAGCTAAAGAAGGTTTAACATTTAGTATATATTATGTAATCAGTTTGCTTTATATGTAATCTCAGTTATTAATCTTAATATTAAAATTAATAAAATATTGTAAAATTATTAAATTCTTTCTATATATAAAATTTAGTATTATTAATTTATTTTAAGAATTTCTATTAATGTAATATTGTGAAAGTTTTAGTTATTTTCAATAATATTTTTAGATTATTATATTATTTCTTGATATAATTGGTTTATCAATCGTGCTTGAACTTTCTAAATTGAATATTAAATTACTATAAATCTATAATATCCCCAACTTAAAAATTAATTTAACATACTTTTTATATTTTATATTATATTTGTTTAATTATATTATATCATATTGAAAGCAAATAATTTTTCACATTGAAGGATTGCCACTTTTTGAACGAGCTGTGACTTTTTGAAAAAGTTATGACTTTTTTTGAAGAGTTCTGCCTGTTTTAGAGGATTATTACTTTTTCGAAGGGTTGTGAAATTTTTTAATAATTTGACGTTTTCAAAAGATTGTGACTTTTATGATAGGTTGTCACTTTTTGAAGAATTGTGACTTTTTCAAAGAGTTACGACTTTTTTAAGAGATACTATAATACTCTAACTTAAAAATCAATTTAATAGATTTTAAAAGAGGATAATTTTTTACATTGAAAGATCGTGATGAGTTTTTCGAAGATTGTGACTTTTTCAAAAAGTTGTGATTTTTTTGAGAGATTTTGATTTTCTCGAGGAGTTGTTGCTTTTTAAAAAAGTTGTGAATTATTCAAAGAGTTATGATATTTTCGAAGGGTTATGACTTTACTGAAATGTTGTGACATTTTTGAAGAATTGTGACTTTTTCGAAAGGTTTTTCAAAAGATTGTGACATTGCGATTTTTTTTAAGGGTTATGACTTTTTCGAATAATTGTGATTATAACTTTTGCGAAAGGTTATTATTTTTTTGAATGATTATGACTTTTTTGAATGATTATGACTTTTTTGAATGATTGAGATACGCTAAAGTACCGTTTAGTCAGAAATGATGTCTTTTGAATTTTGTTAATGCTTATTAGGTTATTTAATTAATTATTATTTAAGAAAAATAAATTAAAATTATGTGATTTTTTTATATAATATGATATATATATATATATGATAAGTAAAAATTATTTTAATCATATGCAAACGATATAACGTTTTGTTAAAAAAATTTGGCTTAACTCTTTAGTCCTTTCTAGCTCTGTCTCTGTCGACATGATATACTCTGAGTTTCATTAACTTTTGTATTCTGACACTATTAAAAAAAAAGTTTATATTAGCAAATTATGTACCTAAAAATAACTATATTCACAACAATAAATAAATCTTGTTATTGCTATGATAACAATGCGTAACTTCTCTACACTGCACGCATAAATATGGAATTGATATTCATATACATCAAGATAATGTTGTAGATTAATATATAGATTCTCAAACACAAACAGTGAACAAGAATACCTTTTTGAAAAGCATTTTTAAAAATAAATTGAATTTAAAAGTTTGCCCCAAAACAGGCTATAAGGTTGTGATTAAATTTAAGAAACCTTAACTAAGTTATCATGGGCTATATCATAGCAGATTATTCAGATAACAATAGTAGGTCATGCTAATTAATTTTATTCTGAAAATAAAATATTAGCAAGAAGAAAATTAGTCATTTAATTTGGTCATATGCGTTGAAAAGATAGTATTAATCGGTAAGTAAGAGAAGCTGTTGAAATATGTATATTATATGACAAATTAGAAACGAAACAAAATGTTGTCTCTAGCCGGAATTTTACATTTTAGTTAGAGTCGTCAATATAAACTAGGCTCAACGCTCGTTGCGTCGGCCTGACCTAATCTGTGATTTAGTAGGGTTGGATTACGATTTTTAGAGCCCATTTAAAAAATAAATTTTTTAGTCCGGCCTGAATAAATCTACTGATTTATGAAATTTTTACAATATGGGTTGGATTGGCCTGTGGGCCGAATTAAAAAATAAAAAAGAGTATTAAAAATAATAAGAGTTCAAATTCAGAGTTCATTTAAAATTTTTAAATATTAAAATTTAGATACAAATTTTATTTTTATAATATGTACTCCCTCTATCTATCTTTACTTATCCTTTTATTGATTTAGCACAGAGATTAAAAAACAGTGAATAATATGAGCAATTTTACTGAATCACCTTTTAAATATAGCAACTAGAACGCCCTGAAAAAAGTAACAATAGAATAAGTACTATAATTATTGATAAGGGTAAACTAAAAATTAAGTTTGAAATTATCTTTTGATTTCATGAAGTGGACAAGTATGGTGAGATATCTCAAAATAGTACAGTAGACAATTAAAGATGGACAGAGAGAGTAATAGTAATATTAATACTATGCAATATTGTCCTGTTGCTATTTATTTTAATATGTTTAAGTTATAATTTAATTGAAAATTTTATTTAAAAAATATAAGAATAAAAATATGGGGGTCCGACAAGGCCTGCGGTCCACGTACAAATGGATTGGGCTAGCTATTTTTTAGTACATAAAAAAGGAGTCAATCCGACTTGGCCTGTCAAATTTCAAAATTTATAAAGATTAATCCGAATAGAATAGGCCGACTCATATTGACAGCTCTAATTTTAACTGTATAATTTTTTTGCACTCTTGGTGGTTTAAATCTGTGATATTTAAATTATAGATGAATAATATGCAATTACCTCTTATCCAAAAATTGGAAAAGGGAATCATTCTTTTACTATTTTTCATCTAAATCCCAAACTTTTGACAAGAAGAGAATATTACTTCTAGACAAGGCCCGGGACATAAATGATACATGTACACTTGATGTTTACACCTAAATATACTAATTTACTATAGTTCAAAGTCATAATTAAATTATGATGAGAATGTATATTAATTACCTTTAGTTCCTGTTGACAAATGTATTTGGAAACATGCATGTTGTATATGTTATTTAATTTGACGTAAAACGTATAAGATTTTCCCATAATTATTTCGTTTGAATAAATGCAGGGCGGGGTGGTTTAGGATTTCCATTGATTTTGTCAAAATTTCTTATTTTTACATTTCCTCCATCCTATATTCATTTAATTTTTTATTTTTTCATTATTCAAAATAGTTTAATTGTTCAAAGTTGAAGTTAAATATTTAAATTTTTTTTCATATTTATAATTTTATTTATTGAAATTCTACATTTTCAAACAAATAAATTACACTACGTGTAAAACTATATTTATGATCTCACAAAAGGATAATAGTAGAAAATATGATTTAAATTATGTCATTAAATATTTTTCTTAATCTAGGTGCAATGTCTCGCAAATTAAATTAATATAAAACAGATAGAGTAATATCATTTAGGGTGTGTTTGGTATGGAGGAAAATATTTTCAGAAAATATTTTTCAATTTTTTCATATTTGTTTGGCTTAAATATTTTGAAAAATATTTTTAAAATTAACTTATTTTTCTCAAATTTAAGAAAAATGACTTCCTTCCAAAAATTAAGAAAAATATTTTTAAAAATTCTCATCCAATTGCAAGTTAATTTTTTTATCTCATCCCTACCACTATCATAATCTCCTTCCCTAAAAAAATATTATTTTTTAAGAAAATAAGTAAAATAAAATTTAAAAATTTCTTTTTAAAAAAGTTCACATTTTTAAATTTTATTTTTCCCATTCCTACGCCGACCCATCCACCTCCCCCCTCCCCACCCCCACTCCCATACAATAAAAATAAATACAAAAATTTCAAACTTTGAAAATTTTAATTTATTACTTTGCCCCACGTTCTCAGCCCCCCACCCCACCCCCAATCCATACAAAAAAAGTTAACAAATTATCTTTACGAAAATTTTAATTTTCAAAAATTTAATTTTTTACTATACTCGTACCCCCACCCTGCACCCTCGCCCCATGCCACCCCCATCCCCCACCCCATACAAAAAATATTTTATAAAAATTTCAAATTTTGGATATTTCAAGTTTTTACTCCAATCTCCCCCCCC
>JAOTQJ010000001.1:15942747-15954635 GCA_025642045.1 Solanum sejunctum | reverse complement strand
TGTATCTGCTGAAATTGAAAGGTGATGTGTTTTTAGTATTGAAATCCTTTTTGACATTAGTAAAGACTCAGTTTACCTAAATAAATAAGAAACAAATACAAAATTAATAAACTCTAAATTAGTAGAAAATATATTCTTTGTGATACTCTATCGGTATATTTATACCATATCAGTATCATATAGAACTAGAAAATTGTTAAAGCTACAAAATTATTTACTGAACTTTAAATTAGTAGAAAATGTATTCTTATGATACTCTGCCAATATATTGATATACTATTGGTATCATATAATTTTGAGCTCTTTTTTAAATAAATAAAATAATTAATAAAAAATTATTAAAGTTACAAACGTATTTATAAAATTCTAAATTAGTAGAAAATATATTCTTTGTGATACTTTATTAGTATATTAATATCATATCGGTATCATATAAGACTGAGTTTAATCTTGTATGGAATCCTATTGGTATATGTAATTCCTATTGGTATGATATACATGGTGGGTGCTAGCATCAGCATGACATCAGCGCATGAATTTTAATATTAGAGGGCGAATCTTAATAATATGAAAGTATAAAATATAAAAGAGTATATGGATATAAATAGTACGAAGTTAGTTTCTCCTAAAACAAATTGATGTTTACTAATGTGAAATATGACTTTTCGGATTTCCTTTTATTTATAAAAATTGAAATAATGTCTAATCAGAATTAGTATCTCATTGTTACAAATTCAAATTAATGGAATTATGTAATGTGATATAAACATTATTAACGGTATTTGAATAAGCTTATGAGTGTTTTGAACGGTTGCTCTGTTTCAATGATTTGAACAGATGCTCATATCATTTTCTAGTTTACTAGATCGCTCATTATGGTAATATGATTTTGTCTGAATGACATGTTTTATTTCACTCTCTCTTTATGTTGTAAAAAAAGCATCATATGAGATATTTTTGTTATAATTTGGAGCAATCAGTGTTCTTGAGTAAATGTAATCACAGTTCAAGAAGAAAGAAGAAGTAGACTAGGAGGAAGATGAAGGAAGCAATTGAACTTGTAGTTTTTCATTAACTTCTAGAGCAACTACATCTAACTAATCCTAACAACCTTTAACTAATTTCTTGAAATAGGAAAAGACTCTTTTGCCCCTTTATTCCTTCTATCTTTTAATACTCCCCCTCAAGTTAGGTATGGGAGGATGTGAAGATATTCAGAATACATAGTTTGGAGGCTAGATATTCATGTTGAACCTTACTAAGTCCTTTAGTTAGGATATCTGTAAGCTGCTTATGTATTGGAATGTATCTTGTAACCACTAATTCTAGCACATTGTTTCTCTTATGAAATGACAGTCTATTTCAATATGTTTTATCCTCTCGTGATAAGCAAAATTGACAACAATTTGCATAGCTGCTTTGTTGTCACTATAGATGTCAATAGGCTGATTAATTTCTATTTCCAACTCTTTCAGTAGACCACTTAGCCAAATTATCTCGGACAATATAGTTCCCATACTCCTATATTCAAATTCTGCAAAGATTATGGAGACAGTAGTCTGTTTTTTTGATTTCCAAGTGATGAAGGATAAACTAAAATAGATCTTCTTGATATAGGACAAGATACCCAATCAACATGACAATAGGCTATCAAGGTTAGATCTCCGTTAGTCATAATTAGATATAACAGTTTATCAATCAATCTTTCATATGAAACTTGATCTACAAAAGTGTCCTAAGAGTTATTGAATCCAGGATGTTAATCATACTTTGTTGATGTGAGTTTGACATTGATGTCCATAGGTGTCATGGCAGGTTTAGCAGCGGCTAATCCTATTTCTTAGGTAAGTTGAAGAACATATTTCCTTTGATGTATCCAGAAACCTTTCTCAGATCTTTCAAATTCTATGCCCAGGAAGTACTTTAATTTACCTTAGTCTTTCATCTTAAAGGCTTGTTGCAGGATACCTTTTAGTTTTTTTGACTAATTCTAAGCTACTAATGTAATAAGCATGTTATCCACATAGATTAAGACAACTGTTAATCTATGTGTTGTTGGTCTGACCTTTCAAACAACGACATCAGTTCTTTTGCTGGCAACGTATTGGACTTAGTCGATTTGACATCGTCAAGTTTTGCTTTCTTCGCAATATAATTCTTTAGATAGAATTTAGCGTCAGCAAAGTGTGACTCAGCTTCAGTGAAAGGATTATCATCAGCAACTATTTTCCTTTTACTTCCATCTTAAAGATACTTCAAGCATCGATTGTAAGAGGATGAGACAATTTTGTTCTCATATACCCAAGGCATGCCAAGTTATACGAAGTCCTTGTATCAATCACATGCATCCATGCGCTAGATCGTAAATCACTAATATGGATTTCTAACTTGATAGAGTCCATAGACATCTGCCCCCTTGATTGAATCCTTGTATTAACAAACGACTTTCGCTAAGTTCCTCAATTGTGATACCCAGTTTTTTTAATTTATGGATGAGTAGAATGATAACTCCAGATCCTTCATCAATCAAGATTCTATGTATCTATTTCTCTAGCACGTGACCTACCATATACAAAGGATTATTATATAGTTTTTTACCAAATAGATGATCATCATCTGTAAATGTGATTTTTGTGTCACATGTATGCGCTTCTTGAAAAGAGGGTTCTATAAACTTTTTAGGAGATAAGAGGGACATATTTGATGGGGTTTCACACATTGCTTCTTCTTTATCCATGGGAGACATCGCTGATGATGTTTCAGCTACTGATTCTTCTTTATCGGTGAAACATGATGCCTTGATATTGTCATGTATAGTTATAGTATGAAACTTACTTGGCAAGAAATCTCCAAAAATCAGAGGACATCGTGTCTTCTAATAGTGATGCACTTCCACCTTTGCTTTCTTTGGACTCGTGACTAACTTTTAGTTCTTTAGTCTTCTCACCATACTTCCTCTGGTCGGTTGCTTAGATGATCCTCTTCATGAACTTGTCTTGTTACGTCTCTACCTAGTCACGAGAATCCAACCTTCATCGTTATCTTTATCAGTTTGGGTTTTGTTGGGCTCTAAGGACTTCTATTTTTTAGAGGTATATATTTGAATTGGGTCAAGTGAACCAAAAGTGATAGAGATTTGGTTAGAACTAGCTCTCTCATCATCAAGGACAATCTTCTTGTCACGACGAAGCCTAGAGCCTAGATGTGACATGGCACATGAGGAACCCGAAGGGACCCCAAGAAACCCTCTTAACATATTATTATACATCCTTGGTCATGGAAGCAATAGAATACAACAAGAGATAATAAATAGGGACAAAGGGGCTAAGGGCAAATTTCATATCATAATCAACAAGAATTAAGAGAGAGTCGAAGCTCAAAACATAATACAAATATGTCCAAAACACTCTAAAACTTAGATACTTAGTGGGGGCCAAGATAAGCTATTGGGCTCACCCTCATAGTTAATATATATACAAAAGAAGGATAGTCGTAGAACATAGTAGGAGATCATAAGCATCATCCCCGAAATGGAGAACTCACCAAAGAACTTGAGAGATGTCTTACTAGCCACATAGAGGAGGAGGATCAAGCAGTGCGGTTCCTACATGGTGATATCATGTAGGTATAGAGTATATGTTAGTATATTTAAATGTACTAAATATGTAGGATGCAATGCAACAATAAGTAGGCATCATAGACAAAATGCATAAAAATACTCAATAGATAGCATAGGAAGATGGCATGTATGGATGTTGCCTAGAGTAAATCATGATTATATAGATCATAATACAAGTATAAAGAGTGACCATTCTTAGTGAAATCCAAGGCCTACCACCTCCTTGGAGAGGCGCATGAAGTACAAACCTCTTCATGAGGTTGATGGAGTACAAATCCCCTAACAAGGTTGATGGGTACAAACCCACAACAAGGTTGCATAGCCCTACCACCTCCTGAGCGAGGCGATCAAGGTACAAACCCCTCAACAAGGTTACCCGATCCTACAACCTCCCGGATGAGGCTTGGTCATCCCCAACATTATCGAGATAGTATCATATACATACATTCCTTCCATCATCATCATATGTATACATTTCTTTCATCAACATAAGGTAATTGACTCATAAGACATGCATTAGATCTTCAATTCCTCAAGAAATCATAATCCAGATATTTTCCACATATTTTATCAAACACTTGATGGGTGTGTAGTGCTAGTGTAAAACCATGCAAATCAAGGTGAAATCATGCTAGAAAATTCAATGTTAAACCATCAATAAATACTTGGTAACACCAAAAAAGCAATATACATCAAAACCCTTCATCAAATCTCTCAATAGATCTTGGTTTCATAGCTCAAAACATTCTAAAACAGTTACAATTTCATAAACCCTAAAATAGTGTGCAGTGAAATTCACAATAGACAAGACCCGAGAATAAATCAACTTTAAATTATGCAATTTTGAGTAAAAGAGAGCTTGGGTATCATGGGTGAAAGGAATCCATGAAAGAAACCCACATATCTTAGCTTGGGAGAATAGTTTGATGAAGATTTGAGATGGAGACTTGAAGTTTGATTGAGAGCCTTAGAATCCGAATGAGTTTGAGACTTGAATTTAGGAGGTAAAATATTTTTGAAGTGTTTGGGAGTATATTTGGGAATGTCTTGAATGATATGAGGGTGAAATAAGGCTAAATATAGGCATTTTCATGTATGGGAACACTTAGGCCCAAGACCCAAAAGCCTTAGACCAAGATAAAAATTACTGGCAACAAATTACACAGGTCCATGTCTGGTCCACAATGCGGACCTGTCGCGGAGGCAAAATTAACACATGTCCATGATGGTTGCGTGTCGCGGCACTGTCGCAGATCGATTCTAGATAAGAAAAATTATAAAAATTGAAATTGCTAATCATTTGCTCTTAAATAGGGTTTAGACCCATTTCCCACTCAAGTTGACCCCCTGAACAGGAATATAAAGTCACATTTTAGATATCATGCACAAATATTGAGATATATAGAAATTACAATTCTGGACACTTTCGAGGCACATTTTATGGGCACTCTTTGGGATCGTTTCAATATCTTCCTCTTGGGAATATTTGTTCCCGAATGTCCAAGAAATGTATATGAGAGATATAAATATGACCATTTCAGCTTACATAGAGATGCAACAATGCACTTAAACATCATTTCAGAAAATCTCTTCATAAGTGTGAAATCATCGTGAACTTGTCAATTTAAACATGAATGCATATAATGGCATAAGGGTTGAAACATAAGACTTGAGATCATATAGAGGACTTAGATCAATATCCTCGACTTGAGTAGAGTGGAATGGGTAAAGATATTGATTTTGCATGTCCGCTTTGGCGTCTCAAGTAGCACTTTCAACTTGTTGATTCCTTCAAAGGACCTTAACGGAAGCCACATCCTTGTTCCTCAACCTCTTCACTTGTCTATCCAAAATATGAATCAGAACCTCTTCATAGGTCAAATTATCTTCAACAACACCCACCATATCAAAAGGTACAATAGCATTAGGGTCGCCCACACACTTCCTCAACATAGACACATGAAAGACCGGATGAACCAACTCCATTTCACTAGGCAAATCCAACTCGTAGGCCACCTTATCAATCCTTCTCATAACCCTATAAGGACCCATAAATCTAGAGCTTAACTTGTCTTTCTTTCCAAAATGGATCACACCCTTCATAGGTGACATTTGAGCTGTCTTCAACCTTTTTCTAATCATCTTAACCTTCTAAGAGCCTCTATAACCAGTTCTGGTCCCAACAAAGCCACCTCTCTAACCTCAAATCACCTAACCGGTGATCTATAATGTCTACCACAGAGAGCCTCAAAAGGAGTCATTCTGATGCTAGAATGATAGCTATTGTTATAGCAAACTCAATCAATGAAAGATGATCATCCCAACTACCCTTGAGCTCCAACACACAAGCCCTAAGCCTGTCTTCAAGGGTTTGGATAGTTCTTTTAGCTTAGCCATCCATTTGAGGGTGAAAGGTCGTACTAAGCTTAGCTCTTGTACCAAGACCCTTTTGAAAGGACCTCTAAAAGTGTAAAGTAAATTGAACCCCACAATTAGATATGATGGACAAAGCAACCCTATACAACATTACCAAGTCATGAATGTATAACCTAGCATAATCCTCATCCCCATAGGTAGTCTTAATCGGTAGAAAGTGAGCTAATTTTGTCATCCTATCAACCACAACCCAAATGGAATCAAAACCCTTTCTAGTCTTCGGCAACCCAACCACAAAATCCATATTAATATCTTCTACTTCTAAGTAGGAATCTCTATGTCTTTGATTAGGCCACTCGGCCTTTGATGTTCAACTTTGACTTGTTGGCAACTACGGCAACTGGATATAAATTTGGCAGTGTCCCTCTTCATGTCTCTCCACCAATGCACCTCTCTCAAATCTCTATACATCTTAGTAGACCTCAGGTGAATAGAGTAAGAAGAACCATGAGCCTCATCAAGAATCTTTTCCTTCAAGCCATAAACACAAGACATACACAACTAACCTTGGTACCCATGGGCACCATCTCCCCCTTGAGAGAAAACCTCCACCTTCCCATCTTTTACCAATGCCTGGCAATGAGGAATCAAGATCTTGTTTAGCTTTCACCTACTCAATCAATGAATATTTAGAACCATTAATAACAACAGCAACACTATCATTACCCTCTTCCAACCTAACTCCCAATCTAGCCAACCGATGGACCTCCCCAGCCACCCTTATGCCACCATCACCAATATGAGCAAGGCTACCCATAGACACCCTACTCAAAACATCTACCACAACATTAGCTTTACCTGGATGATAATGCACACTCATATCATAGTCCTTAATAAGTTATAGCCACCTTCTTTGCCTCAAGTTGAGATCCTTTGAGTAAAGACATATTGGAGATTCTTATGATCGGCGAACACATCAACATGCACCCTATACAAGTAGTGACGCCAAATCTTTAATGAAAATAGAATAATGGCTAACTAAGATCATGGGTAGGATAATTCTTTTCATGCACTTTGAGTTATATAGAAGCATAGGCTATGACCTTATCATTTTGCATCAACACACAACTCAAACCAACTCGGGAAGCATCACAATACACAACAAATTCCTCTAGGCCTTCCGATAGTGAAAATATAAGAGCGGACACAAGCTTATCTTTCAATGTTTAGAAACTCCATTCACATTCATCGTATCACAAAAATTTGACTTTCTTTTGAGTCAACATTGTCATAGGAAAAGTAATAGAAGAGAATCCATTCACAAACCTCCGATAATATCCCGCTAAACCTAAGAAGCTCCTAATATCTAATGGGGTCAATGGTCTAGGCCAATTTCTAATCACATCCGTATTCTTAGGATACACCTTAATACCATTCCCCGATACCACATGTCCTAGGAAGGCAATCTTTCTCAACTAAAACTCACACTTTTCATACTTAGCATATAACTTTTCTTCCCTCAAACTTTGCAACACAACCCTTAAATGATCCCTATACTCCTCTTCACCATGAGAGTAGATCAAAATATTATCAATGAATACCACAACAAACAAATCAAGATAGGCTCTAAAGACCCTATTCATTAGATCTATGAAGATGGTTGGTGCATTGGTCAACCCAAAAGACATCACGATAAATCAAAATGCCCATATCTAGTCCAAAAGGCCATCTTAGGAATATCACACTCCCTCACCTTTACTTGATGGTACCCGGACAGAAGAACAATCTTAGAGAAGTGGCTAACCCCTTGCAATTGGTCAAATAAATCACTTAATCCTTGGAAGAGAATGCCTATTCTTGATGGTGACCCTATTAAGTTGCCAGTACAAACCCGTCATGAGGTTGATAGAGTACAAACCCCCTAATAAGGTCGATGGAGTACAAATCCCCCAAAAGGTTGATGGGTACACATCCCCAACAAGGTTGCATGGGCCTGCCACCTCCAGAGCAAGGCGATTGAGGAACAAACCCCTCAACAAGGTTACCCAGGCCTACAACCTCCCGGATGAAGCTTGGTCATCCCCAACACTATAAGATAATATTATATACATACATTCCTTCAATCATAATCATATACATATATTTCTTTTATCATTATTAAGTCGTTAGACTCATAAGATATGCGTTAGACCTTCAATTCCTCAAGAAATCATAATCTGGATATTTTATCAAATACTTGGCGGGTATGTAGTGCTATTGTAAAATCATGCAAATCAAAGAGTAAAATCATTCTAGAACATTCAATGTAAAACCATCAATAGATACTTGGTAACACCCTCAAGCAATATATATATATATCAAAATCTTTCATCAAATCTCTCAATAAATTTTGATTTCATAGCTTAAAACATATCAAAACAGTCACAATTTCAGAAATCCCAACACAGTGTGCAGTGAAATTCATAATAGATAAGACTCCCCATGAATAAATAAACGTTAAATCATGCAATTTTGAATAAAAGAGAGCTTGGGTATCATGGGAGAAAGAAAACCATGAAAGAAACCCATATACCTTAACTTGGGAGAATAGATTGATGAAGATTGGAGATGGAGACTTAAAGTTTGATTGAGAGCCTTAGAATTCGGATGAGTTTGAGATTTGAATTTAGGAGGTGAAATATTTTCTAAGTCTTTGGGAGTGTATTTGGGAATGTCTTGAATGATATGAGGATGAAATAAAGCTAAGTATAGGCATTTTCACGCATGAGAACACTCAGGCCCAAGACCCAAAAGCCTTGGGCCGAGATAAAAATTACTGGCAATAAAATACAAAGGTCTGCGTCTGGATGCGGACCTATTGTGGAGGCAAAATTAACTCATGTCCATGAAAGTTGCGTGTTGCGGCATTGTTTGGGATTGATTCTCGATAAAAAAAATTACGAAAGTTGAAACTACTAATTGTTTTCTTTGAAATCGGGGTTAGACCCATGTTTCACTCAATTTGACCCCTTGAACAAGAATATGAAGCCTTAATTTTGATATCACATACGAATTTTGAGATATATGAAAATTATAATTTCAGACACTTCCGAGGCATAGTTTCGAGCACTTTTTGGGATTATTTCACTTCTCTTCCCTATCTAATTGCATGAATTTATCCTTGAAGATGAAGTACTTTTTAAGTGGATGACCCAAAAGACTACGATATTTGTAGTAGTTTGGTTAGTCAGTCTTTCCGACTTCATTAGGACACTTCATCTGTGGCAACTCGATGAGTTTTAGCTCAACTAATTTATCAAATATTTGTGAGATATCAAAAACCAGAAAGGGTATTCTTTTTCTTACATCTCCCTCAATGTCAACTTTTGATTTGGACATCCTTGAAAAGTTATCTTCACACTTTGCTTCCTACTTTCCTTTCTAGTGAACTTACGGGCTATGTGTTGACATTCATGGCTTTCTTATTGCTATTTTAGCATAAATTTTCTCTATTTCTTTGGTTATTGCTTATCCTTTCCTTTGCGAGGATCATGGACATCCATCATATCTATTCCTACAGAAGACATGCTTAATTCTATGTCATGAGCGGGAGTAGCTAAATCTTCAAAGGACTTTCACTTGATTCTTTGTAAGATGTAGAGAAGGCCCCAGTTCATTCCTTGGATATACATTTCAAGTGCAAAAGGTTCGCGAACTCTATATTTTCAATTTAAGATCGTGTTCTCCATCAATTTATGAAGTCGATGACTGATTCATCTTTCCTTTGGCGAATATTTGTGAGTTTTACCATACTCATTATTTGCCTTGTGCTATAGAAATAATTAAGAAATTGATGTTGTAATTACTTCCAACTGTCAATGGAATGGGGCTCAAGATCTGTGTACCAGTCAAAGGCATTTCCTTTTAAGAAGCGGTACAAGGAATGGACGAACTGCTTAACGACATAGTCTCCATAGGTCTTAGAGTTATTGTATTTTTTTACAAAGTGTGCCATGCTACTTTAGATTTCCCTTGCCCTTGAATTGTTGAAATTTGGAAGGTTGATAAATAACAGACATTTTAAGACTATTATTCCTTGCAGTGTAAGGCTTGGCATATATATGGGAAGACTTGGCGGAGACTTCATACTTGTCTTTGATGGTCCCTTCGATGAAATTCTTTAATTGATCTAGTGGGATTATCCCTACGGCAGAAACTGGCATCTCCTTGATAGATGGTGCTTGCTTCGTAGGATTTTCAGTCTTTTAAATTTCAATACCCTTCCCAGGTGCATGGCTAGATCCCATCTAATAAGCCATCTACCTTACCCATAAACTTATTGATGAGAGACTCTTGGTGTTACACATTCTTAGTCAATCCTTCAATCATCTTTGCTAGATTTGCAAGTTGTTCCTCCATGGATAAAGCATTAGTTGTCATCACTTGCATGATTGTTGGAGGCATCGATGTGTAACATGGATTATTATGAAAGTTGATCTTTAGAGGGATCACATTACAATATGCATAGGGAGAAGACTTATTGGGTGATTCATGATATTTCTTTGCAGTAGAGTTCTTGGAATCAGAGACCTCAAGTAGAGCCAAAGTCTTCTTGATCTTCTCAGCAACGCTACTTCCTCCTTCAAAAATATTTGTAATGGACCTTGCTTCTTTTGGGATCGAAGATCCAAAATCCGGGGTTGGTGCAGATGACACTCACAGTGTTTGTTGTCCTAGCATAGTGGCTTTGCTCTTTGTAACAGCTCCAACACTTTTAAAAGTAATACCTAGGATTACCTCTACTTCAGCGAAGAACTTAAAATCAACAACCATGGAGGAAGTTGATTGGGAGATCTTCTTGGAAGTCATTTCAATATTCTTTGATGCTTGAAAAGTTGAGTTGAAAGGTAAATTATCCCACTGGGCATGCCAGAATTTGTATGACAATAAAATTCACATCGAGAAAATAATAATGAAGGAACAAAAAATATTGCAATAATTATTGTATTTTATTTCAAGGAGTGAGTTCTACAATCTGTCTGAATCCTATTATTCATCTTTTCAAATATAAATTCAAAGGGTTCTTTAGCTTGATCTTGAATATTATAAAACTTGATGAATTTGATCTTGACTTGTACTTGAATTCAAGAGCTTTTGGACTTGATCTTGAATTCCGTGGTCTTGAGCTTGATTAAATGATTTGATGAACTTGAACTTGATATGAACTTATTTTTGAACTTGATCTTGACATGTACTTAAATCAAGGGCTTTTAGGCTTGTTCTTGAATTCGTTAGTCTTGATCTTGATGCATTCTTGAACTTGAATGCTTGATTTCTTGAACTTAAATTCTTGTTGCTTATAGAGAAATCTGCGCATCTGATCCATAAGCTCTCTTTGGCCCTTGTTAGAATTCTTGATGTGATTTTTCAATTATGAAAACCCCTTTATATAGTTGTAGAATAGAGGAGTTATGATGGAATCAAACTTTCTTCTGACTAATCAGATTTAAGGTGACATGACGCAGGAAAAAAATTTGAATAGGTTTCTTTTCAAGTGACATGGCGATATTTGATTGGTTGGAATGCATCACTTGTACATGTGACACATTTTTATTGGCCTTTGATTGAGATAAGAATGTCATGTCCTTTTGACACATGGAGTGATCCTATTGATTTCCTTGATTGACTTGGTATAACACGTCATCTGATACATGTCATCAAGTGGACCTCTAGGATGAGAGAATATTGAACCTAATAAAGCGGGTCATTTTTGTAGCCCGAAAAAATAAATTTGGGTTTTAATTAAATCAATATTTTGTCGAATTTAAATAATTAATCAAATTATATTAATCCATAATATTTATTTTGGACTAATATATTTTGAATTTAATATATTTTAAATCTTTTTTTAATT
>JAOTQJ010000001.1:15927674-15940339 GCA_025642045.1 Solanum sejunctum | reverse complement strand
ATCCACAATTTTAAGCATACCAAAAAGGTGTTTAGTGGTACAATAAACAAAATGAGCGATGGATGAATGGGGTCCAACGAATTTAACCTAATAAAATACTAATGTTTCCAACCCAAATTAATTTTAACTTGTGTAGTCATTAAGGAAAAAGGTTGACAATGTGTGTGTTTTCATTTGCAATGAATAGTAAAATAAGCAAATACAAAAATAAAATACATATTCAATTGGAATGGAAGAAGTATGATACTAAGTCTCAATTCGTGAAAAATTCTTAAAAAATTGCACCTACCACAATCTTCTCCAAATGACAAGTGAGCAGGCACTAAAGTCCGTAGCTGAATTCATGTAAAAATAAACCTTTTCAAATTCCAAGACATCAAAGTAATGGTTTTGCATTATATACTTGAAGATAATTTTTATTTAAGTACATATGTGAAGATAACAACCTCACCTTTAACAATTGTAAGTCCTGCATTGCATTGGCATAATCATAGATTCTATTCACGAACGGATTGAAAAATAAGCTGTTTCCATGGTTTTAGAAACATAAATGAGTTATTAGCATCCAAAAACTCAATAATTTAGGTATCTATTAATCACCAGAACAACCAAAACTTATCATCCTGCAGGCCATAGCTTACGAGCTCCAAATAAAACATATTTTGTTTGGCCCAATTTTCTCTAGTATGTAAAAAAATAGGTTCATGCAACAAAAAGAAAAGAAATTCTACATGTATCCTACATATGGATACCAAGTAGATACAATTCATTCTTATTTTGTGGAGGATTCTCCATAGAAAGATACTGATAAAGACATCAGTATAAAATAATTGTTACCCTCTTCAACAAAAAAAGGGCATCGATTTAACATCTAACACAGAGCATAGCAATATGTATTACACAAGTATATTTAGCAAAACAAGTTGCTTAGTTTAGCTTCTCAAAATGTTATAATGCTCTCGAACAGCTGTAAATTCACACCGCCCCAGCATGCCACAGTAACAACTCTATTATACATTAACCAAGTTCATTGCAATTAATATCTTCAGTTTTTTGCCGTTTTTCGAAAATCTGCTTGCAGATGCTAAGAAGACGACAGGATCAAGTGAACTAAATTAAGCACCTAGAACATCGCCAACAACTTGTAGAAGAAACACTAAAATTAAAGAACCAATCAAGTTGACCATCTCTCTTCCTGCAGTCCCAACCATCCAAGAAAATGAGCAATAGATAGTTCCAACTTCTTAGTTATAGCCCCGAAAACTGTTAACAGTTCCCTCTAACTCTTCTCATCGAAAAAAGATGAAATGTATAAACCACTGGATAGTTTTGTTCATAATTATCGCCGAGTCATCACTGATCCAATGTGCTGAAGTCAAATGCAGCATAGCAGTACCCTTAACAAGTAGAATTCCTGTCTTAGCAACTAAAAATCTGTGATGCTTGTTATTTTAAAAACAAATTCTGTTTCTTGGGAAACATAAGTTCTTGAAATACCAAAATTAACAAAACTTACATTTCTAGCAAGCTAATTCTTTGCAAAATCAACCCATCTCTTCCACTCCGACTCTTTAACTTTCAACCATTTTTATTAAAAGTCTAGAAAGGACAAAAGTTAGCTCATTTGAAAAGTATACAATTGTCACTCAATCCAATAAAATCCATGTACTTTACTGGTTTAATCCACATTTTAAATGAAGGATGTGTCTTCAAAATGATCCAAGGTTTGAGCGATAGTTTAATAAATTGTTGGGTGCATTGATCGGAACCTTTTGATTTTAAAACCATTTAATCCAACAACAACAACATACCCAGTGGAATCGCACAGTTAAAACCATTTAATCCAAATGTAAATATTTCTAGAAAACAATTTTCAGAAATTAAAATGCACAATCGTTTTCCATATCCTAAATAGGGCCACAGCAAGGAGAACTCAAGGATGAAAGTTCACAGAACTTCCCTCTTTCAACAATTAGTTCCTCCACATTTTGGTCAAATTTTAGATAGTTTTATGTTCATTGTCCTTTTTGGATTTTTTTAAAAATGAATTGTCCTTCAATTATTTAGCATAGTAGATCAACTTCAGTGCCCAAAAATCAAAATGGCAAAAGTTTGAACTGAGCAACAAATTTGGATGTTATGAATCAAATTATACTTTCTTTTCATTTTTCTTTTTTTTGGGGGGGTGGGGGGGTGGGGGGGTGCACAGAACATACATTAGCTTTTAGATCTGTCCGCTAAAGAAAAAACAAAACAAAAGGTACCTGTTAATAGTGAAGTCTCTGCACATGGAATTTTTCCAGAGAATGAGATCTTTCTGAGGACATCCCTTAGGCATTTTAGGAACAAAGGGTTCCTCTTCCTTTTCAGCATGTTTTGCCACAGTATCAAAACTTGATACCTGCAGTAATTGGAACATGCGGTGCTTGAATAGTTATGATTGTAACAAGGATTTCTGATCTCTAATTTATCTTCTTCTTTTGTGTGATTGATATCCAATTTAACTCTTCACTAAAAAAAAGGAAATTTTTCTATGGTCTGGATACTAAATCAGAATGATCAAAATAGTAAAATTTAAAAAAATCAACGTGAGTTGCAACTCAAGCATTTCTCACTCCACCAAACATTAGTTGAATTTTTGTTCTTCCTTCTTCTGTTGTGATAAAAATAGTAAAATTTAAAAAGTTCAATGTGAGTTGCAACTCAAGCATTCTCACTTCACCAAACACTAGTTGAATTTTCTTTTGAAATGCTTTTTTTAAGATAGATATATATACATATATGTTGGTACAGCATAATTTGTACAATGTGAAATTGTGTGCTCCCATACTCAACATAGAAGTATAGAAAGGTAGCACAATTAGTATCCCAAAGGAGTTGTGCCAACCTCAACAGTAGAACCTTTGACATGCACTCTACATATTGGAAATCTTTGTCCAACTATTTCACAATGATGAAATTGTTTTTTTATCTGCAAACGAATATAATAGCATAAGTGTTAGAGCCAAACTACATGTGACTGAAACCTAATGTAGTTGTCTCATAACTAGGTGATAATTTTGGATGCATCAAGAACCTGTTGAAGTCTTGCATTTGTGATTATATCAAAATCTTTTGGTATTCTATTGAGAATTAGATCTCTCACACATCCACCAACCAGGTAGGCTTCAAACCCTGTATGTTGCAGTTTTGGTCAAAGGATAATCGATCAAAAAGAAACACATACGTATGATCATTAAAAAGGAAAAAAAAAAAGGAGACTTGCAAATGAAGTTGTATGGGATAAGGGTGGAAAACTTAGTGTTTTTATATCCAAACAATTCATTAGGTTACATTAAAGCATGTCGAGATTCACAACATGCCCAGACACAAGGAACTTGAGTAGAAGAATATTCAACTAATTGATTAACACCTCTATACCACTAGTACTTCCTTCCATTACATGCATCAGGGGCTATAGAAAAGATCCCAGATTATGTGTTTTCAGTGCTAATGCACAACAGATGTAAAGAAATTTTAGGATATTCTAGAATATTCTTACTTTTCCAGAAGGTTCTAGAATATTCCTACTTTATCGTAAGTACTTACCTTTATTGTGCTAACATGGCCAAAGCTGGTTTCTCTCCCATTTAACCAACTTCGATTTTATTGATTCAACTCCAAGTACCACAACAAAAATCTGGTTTACCAATCAAATACACTTGCTCTTTGGCGAGGCAGTCACCTTTTCTTGACGTGGGCGTGGGGGATAGGGATGGGGAGTGGAGGAAAAGAATTGGTTTTGCCACGCTCATGACAGGTACGACTCAATACAAAAAAACAGTTTCAACATTTGAAAGAAAATTGATAAGTTTGAGGTCCCATAGTTATGTAAACACATATTCCGCAAGGTAGACCAGAAGCATGAAAAGAAATGATCGAACACAACAAAAGCTATCACCTTCATTATGCAGAATCTTCAGAACAACCAAAGGAGATGATGGTATCATTGATCTACTAATCCCAAAGTTCCTTGAGTCCAGCTTCCTCCATTGGGAGAAGTCAATTTGACCTATATCATAATCAACACATATCATGATTCAACTCCGTGCTCCACAAATAACATTTTCATTCAATCACAAGTTTGCAGCACTTCCTCTCCTACTCAATGTTTGCAAACCATCTATCATACCCTATGAAAACAGACTAGCAGAAAAGAAACTCAGTCTTTACGTTTTCTCTTTGGTCAATAATTTGCTCAATTTTGAGCTGAGGGTCTGCTTGAAATAGCCTCTCTAACTAGCAAGTAGGGGGGTAAGGTCTCGTGTATCTTAGCCTCCCGGACCGTTTTTGTGAGATCACACCGGACATGTTGTTGTTGGTCAATTAATTTTTCAGTAAATTAATGCAACTTAAGCAAACAAGAAATTGATAAAGAAAAAATATACACTCAACAATCACTATGCTCAACCCCAAATTAACTAGATAAATCCTTTGGATCCACAATCTGTTCTATTCAGATTTTTTAGTACTAATCTTTTAATTCAAGGTAATGGGGAGATTAACGATGGTGTCACACATCATATTGGTGCGATATGGGTGAAATGGAGGCTCACCTCTAGAGTATTGTGTGATAGAGAGGTACCACCAAAATTTAACAAGTTTTACAAGGTGGTGGTTAGACTGATTATGTTGTATGGAATGGAGAGTCAGCTTGTCATGAACTCTCGTGCTCAGAAGATAAAAGTCGCGGAGATAAGGATGTTGAGGTGGATGTGTAGGCATACGAGGAGAGATAAATTAGGAAAAATAAAATCTGGGACAGAGGGAATTTTTCTTGTGAGACTGGTTTAGATACTACCCTTGAATTTTGGACTGCTCTCTCTAATGCATTTGGCATCAGCAATGTGCAAGAAGTGTCCAATTACGCATCATCTTGAAAAATGTGACACTTGGTGACAAATCACTAGCTCAATTTCTTCACGAAGCTAAAGCTAAGCTGATGAGTTTGCTGCGGCTGGCTGTAACAGAACGTTTCTACTGGACAAATACAATAGATTGCAATGACCCTTTTGTATTAACAAACAGATCCAACTACAATTTCTGGAAGACAATGACACTGCAATTGAAGTAATTTGAAATACAAGAGGAAATAGCTAGAGATAGATAGTTAAAAGAATAGAGAAAGAGATGAGAAGATAGATGGAAGAAGGAGGTGAGAAATCAGAATAATCCATCATGAGTATTGCTTGCCCAATTCTGTCCAGACCATCCCTGTTTATACATTTTGTTGCAACGAACTCTCCCCCTTGTCACGTGATACATTTTGTTGCAACGAACTCTCCCCCTTGTCACGTGACCTCCCACTTTTCCAAACGTAATCCCCAAGTCTTTTAGGAGGAATTACTCTTATAGAACTCCTACGTGGCATATCCATGTGATAATCCTCCGTGGCAGGCCCAATGTCATCCTGGTCAGTTATGTCACTTTTCTTGTTCACTACAATACTCCCTTCCTGAAAAACAACCTTGTCCTCAAGGTTGTGGTCAAGCTGATCTGTTGCTGATGCAGTATCTGTGAGCTGCAATGGTGTAACTTGTTGGATTGATTCGCCAACACAGCATTTCAAGGCAGACACATGGAACACAGGATGAATTTTAGCAGCCTCAGGAAGATCCAATTTGTAAGCCATGGCACCGACGCGCTTCAGAATTTTATAAGGCCCAAAGTAGCGTCTACCCAACTTGTGATCACATTGCAAACGCAAAGTAGACTGCTTGTAAGGCTTAAGCTTCACATAAACCCAGTCCCCTACCTCAAAAGTAATCTCAGTGCGAGATTTATCTGCAAAGGCCTTCATGCGATTTTGAGCTCTTGCCAAATTATGCTTGAGCAGGTCCAACACCTTGTCCCTCTGTAGCAAGAAGGACTCGACTAACTCACTGGATGTACTCCCTAATATGTAACGTGCAATAGTGGGAGGCTTGCGCCCATACAAAGCCTGAAAAGGAGTCGTTCCAGCGGAAGTTTGGTACGACATATTGTACCAGAACTCTGCCCAAGGCAACATGGAAACCCAAGTAGCAGGAACATCAGAAACAAAGCATATTAGGTACTGCTCAACACATTTGTTGAGTGCCTCAGATTGGCCATCAGCTTGAGGATGATAAGTTGTGCTCATGGCCAAAGTTGACCCCTGCAAACGATGAATCTCTTGCCAAAAAGAGTGAAGAAATTGAGGATCTCGATCAGTTATAATGGTCCGTGGGGTTTCGTGTAACCTGATAACCCAAATGACAAATGCTTCAGCAACCGTGTACGTGGAGAAAGAGGAAGATAAGGGTATAAAGAGCCCCTATTTGGTAAGGCGATCTACCAGAGTCTGATGGTAGACTTGCCTTTGGAGCTAGGAAGGCAAGTGATAAAAATCCATGGCAATATCCTCAAAAACTTGTTCTGGTATTGGCAGAGGCTGAAATAGACTTGCCGGGTGCAAGTGAGAGTCTTTCATCTGTTGGCATATGTGGCAAGTCAAAACAAAAGACTGGACATCCTTGTGCATGTGTCCAAAAGAAGTTGGAAGCAAATCGATGGTAGGTTCGAGCGACTCCAGCATGACCTCCAATGGAAGTGGCATGAAACTCAAACATCAATTTATGGCACAAAGGTGAATCGGTAGGAATTACTATTCGACCTTTGTAAAATAATAAACCCTCCTTAAACTGGTAATCAGCAAAATTCTCATCCAATCTCTGTTTAGCTTGTTGTATGGCCAATAACTACGGGTGATTTGCATTCAGTTGTTTCAATTCTTGCTCCAGTTCGAGTAACGTAACAGAGATGGTCATATAGGCTGCCTCAAAGTTACGAGAAAGTGCATCTGCAGCTTTCCCCGGCCTATAGACTATCTGAAAATCAAAGCCCACTAACTTAGTGAGCCATTTTTGTTGCTCCGGAGTTTGGATAGTCTGATTTGTGAGGCTCTTCAACGATTGTTGATCGGTAATAATAGTGAACCTTCGTCCTAACAAGCATTGCCTCCATTAAGTCACTGCTACAGTAATTGCGAACATTTCTCGGTGGTAGTGGATGCCCTTTGCATTCGAGCACTCAATTGTTGACTGAAGTATGCAATTGGATGGCCGTTCTGAGAAAGGATAGCACCAATGCCTTGCCCCGACGCATCAGTCTCAATTTGAAATTCTTAGCTAAAGTCAGGTAAACGAAGGATAGGAGTAGAAGCCAACTTGGCCTTAAGAGTGTCAAAGACTTGCTGCTCTGTTTATGTCCACCGATAGGAGTCTCATCGCAACAAATTATTCAGTGGCCCTACTATAGCTGCATAGAGGGTGAATAAAACGTCGATAATACCCAGCTAATCTAAGGAACTGCATACCTCTTGCACAGTTTTAGGAGGTTGCAAGTTTTGTATCACCTCAACTTTATCCGGATTCACTGCCAAGCCGTGTGTCGAAATAATATGTCCTAAGTAATCAACTGATGTTTGCCCAAACAAGCACTTAGAAGGCTTACCACTAAGTGATGTTGTCGCAGTAATTGCAAGACAATCTCCAGATGCTCCAAATGTGTTTTCCAAGAAGGGCTATAGACCAAGATATCGTCAAAAAATACGAGAACAAAGCAACGCAAGTGCGGCTTAAAAATCTCATTCATAGTTGCCTGGAAGGTTGAAAGGGCATTAGTTAATCCGAACGGCATCACTAAGAACTCATAATGACCATCATGAGTTCGTAAAGTAGTTTTAGGCACATCCTCAGGCGTCACACAAACCTGGTGGTAACCTAAGAGGAGATCAAGCTTCGAAAAATAACAAGCCCTGTGTAATTCATCAAATAATTCATCAATGGTTGGAATTGGGAACCGATCCTTCACTGTGATTGCATTGAGTGCTCAATAGTCAACACAAAAACGCCAAGTGCCATGTTTCTTCCGAACCAGCAATACGGGTGATGAAAATGGGCTAGTGCTTGCCCGTATAACCCCTTCTTTAAGCATCTCGGAAACCATTTCTTCCATGAGCTGTTTCTGAAAAAATAAGAATACCTATATGGTTTAACATTCACCGGTTGTGCTCCAGAACTAAGATGTATAGCATGGTCTTGGAGACGGGAAGGTGGCAACCCCATAGGCTTTTGAAACACATCAGCATTTCGTTCTAATAGAGTAGCTAGTTCCACAGTTGGTTGCACCATAACAGAATTGTCTCCAGCAACTATCTCTAGACAAAAGCATGATGCAATGGCTTATGTAGCAGCCATTCATCTCAAACTATGCAGTTGGACTGGTTGCACATCAATCGGAGATACACCCTGCCAAGCCACTCATTTTCCTTCTAAATAGAATTCTAGTGTCCTCATTGCATATTTTGTGAGCACTGGACCTAGTTTTGCCAACCAAGAAACGCCAAGAACAAGGTCGGCACCATGTGGTGACAAGATATATAGGTCTTCAACAAGTGTGGTTCCCTGAATCAGCACAGTAATTCCTCTGGCCACTCCATCACATCGAAGGCACTGGCCACTCCCCACAACCACAGGAAAACTGGGGATGGTTTCAATGGACAATTGCAGGAAGCATGCAACTCTTTCCTGAATGAAATTATGGGTACTTCCTCCGTCTACTAAGATCTAAATTGACGTTCCATTCACTCGCCCTCTAAATCGCAGTGTGGAAGGGGAGCTTCCACCGGCTAGTGCATTATAAGAAATGGAGGAATGCTCTTGTACCTCCAAGCACTGAAAATCCTCTGCCAAAAATCATCCGTGACAAAAGGATCCAGTAATAAAGGATCCATAGTTGACCCATTCGTAAGGAGTAAAAGATGAGGTGGTTTTTTACATTTGTGGCCAACGGTATACTTCTGCTCACAGTAATAACAAAGACCACGATCTCGACGGCTTTCGATCTCAACGTGTGTTAAACGCTTGAGTGGTGGTCTATAGTGTGTTGGTGTCGATAGTGAAGCAGGCACAATGGAATTAGTAGAAGGCGGATTATGAAGGGTTTTTGTGTTAGGGCTAGGAACCAAGGGCGGACTCCTCTTTGCAAAGGCGGATCGGACATGGCCCTTTCCCGCCTGGATCCTCTTCTCATGTATATGGGCCAGATTAAGAGCTTCCTCAAAACTTATAGGTCCAGCAAGTACGGAACCCTTAATATTCTCTCTCAGCCCAGAGATAAACAAACGGACCATCAGCCCATCTGAGATATCATTGGTCTCGTTTGCTATAGCTTCAAAACGTCCCTGGAACTCTGACACTGTGGTCGTTTGACGAAGCTTTGCCAATCTTCCAGCCCCCTTGTTTAAAAATGGATCTTAACTTTCTCTGCAAAATGGTCCCAGTCGACTAGTTGTTTGTTGTGATACAACCATCGATACCAATCTAAGGCTTCGCCATCGAGGTAAAAAGATGCTAGGGTCAATCTGTGTGCCGCCGCAATGCCATAAAAATCGAAGTAACGCTCAGCCTGAAATAGCCACGCTTCTGGGTTCTCACCACCAAAACGACCCAACTCAACTGGAGCTGGTTTATGACGAAGCGTTGGTGCAACTGGAGCATCCATGAATAAATCTCGTTGAGGAGTACCCAACGAAACCATTTTCCCCACCATCTCTTAGAAGAAACATCGCATGTTATCGAGATCCTTGGAGAAAGAATCCTTTACTTCTTTCAACGATGCTACAACTAGAGCCTTGAGTTGTTGGTCCTCCATTAAAGACCACAGAATGAAAGCACCAATGTAACAGAACGTTTCTACTGGACAAATACAATAGATTGCAATGACCCTTTTTGTATTAACAAACAGATCCGACTACAATTTCTGGAAGACAATGACGCTGCAATTGAAGTAATTTGAAATACAAGAGGAAATAGCTAGAGATAGATAGTTAAGAGAATAGAGAAAAAGATGAAAAGATAGATGCAAGAAGGAGATGAGAAATCAGAAGCATAAAGGTGAGAAATCAGAATAATCCATCGTGAGTACTGCTTGCCCAACTCTGTCCATACCTTCCCTGTATATACATTTTGTTGCAACGAACTCTCCCCCTTGTCACGTGATCTCCCACTTTTACAAACGTAATCCCCAAGTCTTTTAGGAGGAATTACTCTTCTAGAACTCCTACGTGGCATATCCATGTGATAATCCTCTGTGGCAGCCCCAATGTCATCCTGGTCAGCGACGTCACTTTTCTTGTTCACTACACTGGCACACCAGTGTCTCCTAATGAATTCAAGCCATATCACAACAATTATTGTGTGCTAATAGGTGGCCTTACTGTGAAGCGTCAGACAAATAAAAAGGTGTTGTTGAAGGGACCTGCTGAGTCAGAGTTTACAGGCTTCATATTGCTATATTAGAGGGTATTACAGAGAGAGCAAAGCTCTTAAATTAGTTTGGACTGTTTGGTCATCCTCAACAATCAACAGTCTCCTTTATTGTTAGTATAAGTTCTATTTGCCTCGTAACTCTGCATAATTATCTGTCCTATATGAAGCTTGTTCTTTAGGCAAACATACAAGACAGAATTTTCAAATAGAAAGTTTATTAGGGAGTAAAAAGCAAAACCACACATAAAACAGAAAGCTTCAAAATTTATTAACTTCACATTTACCAGCTTCATTCACAGAAAACCCATTACCTGAATCAGCAGAAACGCGATGCTGTCGCTCGAATTCAGCAGGAGTGCGTTTAAATTTCTGAAACAGCATAATTCAGCAAATGTTACCAAGTGTTCGACAATATGCCTGAAAGAAAAATGAAACAAAAGAAATGCAATTCAACGAGTTTACGGCACCTGTAAATATTCAAGGGCTTTGAGTTTGAGGCGCGAGAGTAAGGCATTTTCTCTTGTGAAGTTTGATATGGCAGCCATGAAATTTGAGAACTCTACATTTCTATACATCACTGAGACTGAGAGTTCAGACCAAAACTTGTGGGCCGGTTGGGTCAAATTAGGTTAAGATATCACTCTATTTAATATGAATTTATTCGGGTCAAAATGGATAACTTGTGGGCAGCATGGGTCAAATTAGGTCGATTGAGTTAATATAGGTTGAATAACAGATTATAGAGCGGGTCAATACTTAATTCGATTCAATTTTAACTAGGTTCTACTTATGTTATTTGTTTTTTCTCAATATTTTAGTGATTAATTAAATTATTTTTTTATTATGATAATATAAAATATACCAAATTGAAAAATGGTATTTTGAAAATATTTTAACAAAATCTCTCGAATTAATTTGAGTTATATATCAACCTTAGGTTGAAATGGGTTGAGTTAAGATGAGTTGAGCTAATGATTAAATGATTTATCAACTCGTCTAAACTTCATGGGTTGGGCTTAATTTTGTCATCTCTAACCAAAACTAAAAGTATAAAAAGAAATATTACTCATTCTGATTTTTAACCATATAAATATCTGAAAAATATTTTTTATATGACAGGTAACAAATTCTTTCTTTTTTCTTAAACTTGTTTACCACATAGAATGAGATAGAAAAAAGTATTACTATTTTTTCCGAATTTATATGATACAATTAAAATTTTGAGAGTTAATCAATTTTTTTAAACATATTTTTATTTTTTTTCTTTAGATATTTTAAGTTGTTAACTATTTTGATGTATGATAATTTTCATATAGTTTTTAAATATATATAGATTTTATTTCAAGAAATTTATTATTTTAATGTTTGAATTTACAATCAATATTTAAAAATTTAAATTGAGAATATTCAATTGTGCTACGTAAATTGGACGAAAAGAGTACTTCTTTTGGTTGCAATGTCTCAACCAACTTCTGCATATCAAAACTAGAGCAAATGAGAAAAAAAATAAAATAAAAATATTTAACTTCAAATTAAACGTAAATTATGAATAAAATAGTGCGGTAAGCAAAATTTTCTCTTGCTCTCCTTTTTTATTTTTATTTTTTTGTTTTATACTTGCAAACTCTTAAAAATGTAATAATTAATAGAAATAATTTTATTACAGTATTTATATAAACTATTGTGTAATCTTAGATCTCAAAAAATAATTTGAAAATAGATACTTGTTGTTGAAAGTTAAACAAGAATAATATACGTGTTAATATCACTATTCTAAGCTTTCACTCATAAATAAAACTATTACACACCATCTTGAAAAATTCAAAACAAAAAATTCAACTTTTAAACACATTCCTAAAATATTGAACGTTATTCATAAATTAAATTTTTCAATCTTTAATATTTTGATAAGTACCTTATTTATATACACAAACCTAGTACAACGAACATTATCCCAATGCCTCAAACGCTCTCGTCTATTGTAGGGTAAGGGGGGGTTGGATGTACGTATCCTAATGCCTCAAACGCTCTCGTCTATTGTAGGGTAAGGGGGGTTGGATGTACGTATCCTGACCCCTATGTTTAAAAACATAATGCGACTGTTTCCAGATTGTAACAACCCGGACCTCACACGTGCATATATTGTCCGCTTTGCCAGCCATGGATCGCCCATGCACCGCACGGTTTTGTTTCTCTTAGGTTTTCCCGGGAAAAGGCCTATGCACATGTAAGTTCTAAGCCCCTTCAAATAGCTCAATAACTCCCTCTCTATAGCCGATGTGGGATTCGCCTGGTTGAGCCAAGGAGTCTCCTTCGGTCCTTGCACTCACCCCC
>JAOTQJ010000001.1:15911730-15923808 GCA_025642045.1 Solanum sejunctum | reverse complement strand
ACAGTTCGCATAAAAACTTATATTTTTAATTTTTATAATTAATTTAATTAAAATATAAATTAAAATATTTAATTTAATATTATTTATAAATACCTATATTTGCCTAATATAAAATTTTAATTATAAATAATTAATTTTTATTTTTAAAATTTAATAAGACTTTGTAGTTACACTCGTGCAACCAAATAACACGATTATAATTACACTATAATTACAATCTGACAAACAAGTAGGACAATATAATTATTAGATAGTGTAATTATATGATGTAGAATTACTACTCTAATAATTACACTAATTTCAATTACCAGATGACTTTTCAAATAGACCCTTAATATTTAAGCTATGATAGAGTGTCTTTTGATGAATCTGACTCTTCTACGACAGATTTGGACTCTAGTCAAAGTTCTCTACCTTTGAAATAGAAACTAAACCAATATTTTTAGCAATAAATGTCAAAATTACACATGAATTATCCCTTCTTTTTTTTTATTTGCCGGGGGAGGGAGGAGAGGGAGGGGGTTTCATACCTATTGGTTATTAATTTGACAAATACATTTCTATCTATTTTTTCACTCTACACTCTTTATTTTATTTTTAAAATATGCTACATTTACATTTTACATGGATAAAATATTGCACTTTGATAAAAATAAATAAATTATAATATTGATTAAAATTAAATATTAAAGTATTATTATTTTTATAAAAAATATTATAAAATAAAATATAAAATATTTTTCCTACCTCATCTACCACTTTCTCTCACCGTAGCTCTCCTTCCCCTCCTTCGAACCAACAAAATTATTTTTTCAAAAACAAATTATAAAACTTTTTAAAAAATTCTAACTTTATCTCCCTCTCTCCTCCCTCCTCTCCCTACCCCTCTTAGAAAAATAATTTAGATATTATTTAAATTTTTTTAAAAAAATAATTTTATACTACTCACCTAATCCTTCACTTTTACTTTTTTTTTTCCTCATTTTTAATAAATTATTTTTATTTGCTATAAAGGATTTACTTATTTTTATCTCTAGTATATTCAATGCACAAGTAGAATTTTCTTTTCTAAAAATAGATGTATATATCTATAAAAAAAAAAATTATAAAAAAGATAAAAATAAATCTAGAGAAGAGAGTTAGATGTGGGTGGAATAGGGTTGGGTGTGTGTGTGTGAACAGTTGAAAAGGTGAGAAAAATATTTTAAATTTTATTTTAAAAAAATAATAATATTTTTAAAAATATTTTTTTAGAAGAATATCTATACTTTAATCTTTAACTTTTAGTTAATATTAATAGTTTATTTAATTTTTGTTAATGTGGAATATTTTATCCATGTAGCATGCCATGTGATAAGATTTTTTTCAATAAAAGAGAGATTGTATTACATACATCACTAAAGTGTATGGAACTCACAGTCTCAATCGTTTAGATATGAAGCTAAAAAAATAGATAATATAAGTATATTCTTTATACTTATCTCCTATTTTTAAAATTAGTTGATATGTGATACCATCACGCTTATTGTTTTTGCTGTAAAAAATGCAATGCCTACAAAAAAGGTTGCAAGTAATTATTCATACATTAAACTTCTGCAATGTTCACTTTGTTATAGTGGTATGTATTAGGTGCTAAGTAAATCGAACATGTGGTATTAGCAACTAATATTGAAAAAAGTCGATTTGAAGTAATAATCGGTCTTGAAGATGTGATCATTGAAGACCAACCTCTGAGAGCCTTCAAAATGACTGGGTGAGATCGTCATTAGAAAAAGGATAAAAGCTTATATCATGATCCAAACTAAGTCCTAGATATGACACGACGATTAGAATCTCAAGGAATCCCAATCAAACTTCTTAGCACTCATTGGGTACATAAGGTAACGAAAACAGTAAAGATAAATATAATGTGGAATAAAGTCACAAATGATGAAAGTCTAGATAAAAGAAGGACAAAGTCAACACCCAAATAAATGAGAAGTACATCACATGATTTGTCTAACACCCCTCCAGTAGTCTATACAGGGACATAGGATTAGCCTTATCTCGTCCTTATCAAAAAAAGGAGTCATAACAAAAGCATTCATATTGTGTCACCCTCGAAATATGAGGATTCATCAATCAAGAGATCAATACTAGTATCTCAATCTATCCATGAGGGAGAGAATGAACATCGAACCCTATTTTATAACATAATACAAACAAAAAGTATACATTAGTACATAGAAGATTCTAAATATATGGCTAATGCAATAAGCAATTGTGTATGCTGAGTGTGATGCAATACAGAGGATGAACATCTGGGAACATCTACGTCATGTTGCAGATGGTATGGATAAGCCTTAGTTGATTGGGGGTAATTTTATGTAGTTTTAAATGAGGAAGAAAAGATAGGTGAGTTACCCATCTTAGATGTTGATTGTGTATTGTAGCGTATGATCTATATGAACTTTACTACAAAATGACTCTTTGACGTGGTGGAATGGAAGGATTAATGAGGATTGCATTTTTTAAAGGTTGGATAGAATTATTATTAATTAAGAGATGCAAGGCTGGTTCAATCATATTGAGGTAGAACATATATCAAGAATTGAGTCTGATCATGCCTCAATACTCTTTACTTGTGTAGTTATCTCTACCTGCAAACATAAAAATCTTTCAGGTTTCTTAAATTTTGTATTGGTCATAAATCTTTCAAGGAGGTTGTTAGATGGATTGAAAATTCTCAAAATCCTTTTTGGAGTTCAATAAAAAGATTAATTATGTTAAAATTGCTTTATCTAAATAAAGCTGACATATCGTGATATATTCAAGCAACTTGTTATTAGAGAGGACATAGTTAAAATAAAACAAAAGTTATTTGAAGAGATACCATCTCTGAAAATAGATATGTCATGTAGAGAATCCAAACAGAGAATAAAATATATCTTCACTATGAAGAAATTTTTTGCCAACAAAAGGCAGAGTGTAATTGATTTTAGTACAGGAATAGAAATATAAAATTATTTCATCGTGTTGTTAGGCAAATAGGAAAAAGACTATATGTGCATAGGATTTAAAAGAGCCAAGGAGTTTGATTAGAGGAGGAACAAAGACATCATTAAAGAAACCATTGAATTCACTGATGAGAGAGATGTCACAGATCTTTCACTATTAAGGTATATACCTAAAAACATCAGTGCTGAAGATAATTCATGTATATGTAAACACTCGAGATATAGAGAAAGTAAGAAAAATTATTTTTAATTTGAATGAAGAAAATGCTAATGGTGCTGATGGTTTGCCAAGGAGATTTTATCGAAGTTACAGAAAAATTATTGATTCAGATAGTCTAAAAAATAATTTACGACTTTTTCAGTGGTAACACTTTATTAGAGTCCATAACTCATACTAATTTGACTCTCTTACCAAAGAAGGAGCATATTCAAACCTTCTCTGACATGAGACCTACTAGCTTGAATAGTTTTATTAATAAAATCCTATCCGGAATCGAAGCTATACTTTTGAACTTGATTTACAACCATCAATCAGGATATTATATTTTGTCCCTACGGTTAGAAATGAATCAATCCTTAGGCAATGCTAGACTACCTTTCCAATCTATAATAGGCTTGTTAGGAAATTAAAACTTGATGACTTGAGTTCTATAATCAACTATAGCATAACAAGTGTTAAGCCAGTTCATACCTAGAACAATACAAAAGTCACTTATGTCTAACTCAACTAAGTTAGCCTTGGTATCTTTTTGATCAATTTCTTGATCTGTATCTTCATCAATAGGAGTGAAATACTAGAGAACTCAAGAAGGCATTTGGGAAGGATCCCAAAATTAACAACCACATATGGGGTCACAAATAACGAGGTAGTACCTAGATATAATAAAGCATAGACATCAAAGGAAAAGACTCAAAGCACACCAATAACAACATTTGATAATTTTTTTTGATCTTAGTGACTAGCCTTAGCATATAGATGATTTGAATCTCTGCTTGTCTCTTAAGTAGCATCTCTTTGGGTTATTCTAACTAGTAGTTCTGTATAGAAGATTGGACCTTGTTTCCTCCATTATCCTATCTTCATATCAGACATTCTCTCTAGAAGTGCCCCATCTAATTATACTTGTAGCAAGAATCATTGTCCTATCTCACTCCCCATATGATGTTTACCCCCACTTCCATATGGTGTCTTTCCTTTGGAACCTTGGGCACAGTTCTTTGGTACTGAGAACCCTAAGCTCTAAATTTGTGATTACTTTATGTCTTTTTTCATGTCTTTTATTAGACATCAATGCACTTGCTAGTTGATAGCGCATAGATAAAAGACCTCTTTCTAAAAAATGACTTATTAATTATCTTGCCTTTGCAAACAAGGCTCATGTCCAATTGATTTGGCCTTCTTGATCAAGTGCTCCTCTTTATCCTTCTTCTTGTCCTTCTATACATGTAGGGAATACACCATAAGTCTGGAAATATCTCTATTAGGAATCAAAAGTGTTATCTTCCGCTCCTTTTCATGTGCTTGCTCAAATTAGAGATAAACTTCCTCATCTTAGACCACATATTTAGGACCATCTTTAGAGTATATCAAGATATCTATATTGAATTAAGGTTGTACTATTTCACAATCATCTCCTTTTGCTTTAGATTCACAAACTCCTCCACTTTTGCCTCCCTAAACTCCCTAAGAAAAAAGTGATCAAGAAATTCAGTCTTATACTTATCCCATACAATAGGATCAACCTTCTCATCATAACTCTCTTTTTATACATTATACCAAACATTTACAATATCCTTGAGCTGATAGGAAATAATCTCAACTCTTTGAGTCTTTGTAGCATGTATCGCCTTTAGAATTTTTTATATATCATCAATAAAACTCCGAGATCCTCTTCAACCTAAGACCTTATGAAAATTAGTGGACTCATAATCAATGTCACTATCCGAACCTAGAGCCTAGGTTGACATAGTGAATCAGAATCCGAATGTCCCAAAACAATTCTCTTAATTCATACATGCACTTCATAGGTTCAAATAAAATAAATAATAGATGAGTGACAATATTAAATGGGAATGGAACTAAGGGAAAAATCATATCTAAAAGTGGAAGTTCAACTTAATAGTTAAAGACATAATCAAAGTGAAGTAGTAGTCTAAACACACCTTTAACAAAAAGATAATAAACAAAGCTAAAAAAGATAAGTCTGAACCCCTCAATACAAAGTCATAGAAGAAAATAAATAATGTGTGCAAAATATCAAAAGTAAAACAAGAAGATAAGGGCTCCATTCCCAGTGGATGGGAGCTCACCAAAAGCTGATAGTCTTCACGATCAATCTATCCACGAGGAGGAGGATAAGGTGGATCACCTATCCCTACATAATTATAAACATGTGGGGAAAATAAGGTTAGTACTTTAGAATGTACTAAGCATGTAAGTGTACAAATGCAATACGTAAATATAATGACAATGAATATGTGCCAAATATGCCCAATTCTGAAGCTTTAACCATATAATCCATTTCAAAAAAAGGATAAAATAATGCTATGGTAATGCAAAGGAAGCACATAAGTAAATATGCATGGGAATAAGACCGTAACCCTTAAAATCATATGAGTTATAATATGGAATATCGATATTATACTCTACATCGGCCAAAAAGTAAGCCTACTTGCCAAGGTAAACTTTGAAAATAGAAATACTAGGTGAATCCACTAGTTGAAAAGCCTAAAAAGGCATAATTAAAATATCCTACAGTTGCACATAGTTATGAGATTAGAAGCTTTATATAAGATCCCTTAGGCCGAGCCCCACTACTAACTCATTTGGTGGTAAGTCAAACTCTCATGAAGATGGACAATGCACAATCAAACTAATCAAAACATAACTTAATTCAGAAGGTCTTAGATTTTTATATCATGTTCAACTTATACTTAAGAATAGATCCTTAACAAAGACTCATAATGATTCAGAGTGTGTCTGAGTCACCCAATATCAATTTAAACTTACAGTCTTGTCCTTGTTCAAAATCATACACGCGTGTTCATACCATAAAGGTCAATATTTGAAATTTATAAATCAACTTAGTTCATATTGGCATTTGTCAAATTGCCTTAAAATCATGTAATTGAATCATAAGCAAGATTAAAATAATCAACTAAGCAATATAGTATCAAAGTCATATTAACCCATAAGAGAGTTCGAAGCTTAAAAGTGTAGATTAGGTCAAATCATGCAAATTCGTAATGCTTGAATTAAATTATGTAAAGCCTTGATAGATATTCCTAAATAGTCATAAAAATGCATGAATAACCATAATCTAAGCAAATATTAGATAATATGCAATTACCTGCAAATCAAAGATTGAAAATTGGTAATTCAAAATCTAGCTTTCAAAGAGGACTTCTTGGTTGAAGGAAACCAAGAATCAAACCCACAAACCTTTAACCTTGAAATTACTTGAATAAAACTTGAGAAGACGTCAAGGAATCACTTGAGTTCTTAATCTTCAATGAAAGCTCTTGAGAGTCTTGGAATTGAATGGGGGATTTTGGGGAGGATTTGGAGAGTAAATTAGGGCTAAAATGGCTTAGAAGAGTGTATGTGATTTTAATAGGTTTAAACCCCTTCTTGGAAAGTATAAATATCATCAAAAGGTAAAAGTAAAATATATTTTAATGTAACTCAACTGCAAAATCAACAGTCCAGTGGTTCCATCGGTGAAACATATACGCCTAATGGGACCTTAATATTTCCCTTTTGGATAGTTTTTGAGATTTCCCAAAGTGATTTGGCAACCAATTCGGCGGTAAAACTCATCGTAACCCATTTCGATAGTCTAAATAGGCTTCAAAATGTCATAACATTTACTCAAAATTGGGAATAAGGTGAAATCAAATGTGTTGAAAAGATAATTCAAAGACCTACAATTTGGTAGGTAGTAGGTTACTTAATTTATTATGTGCTAAGAGATATGCCTATTTGAAGTTGACCTTTATACGAATTCATATCGAAACATACCCGATTGGAATACTTTAGTCTTGGCTTCGTGTAAGAGATGCTTAATATATAGGGCGTTACAATAGAAAAGTCTCTAATCCGAGTAGCAACTAATGGCTCTTAAGACCTAGAACTAAGGGCAAGAGTGCTCTGACCAAATTGGGAAATCATTAACTAGATGAGCATCGCAATAACCCCTATGAACTTTCCCTTAGAAGTAGGAACAGACTGAGTAGCTCGTTATGGGTTTCACTATCCTATCCAGGCTCAACTGCACAAACCTTGGTCCTTGTCCATAATCCTAAAGTACAAGACATCGTAATTGGGAGAACCTCAACATTATCAATGTTCCTCTAGCTAGCAGTGCATTTTGGCAGCATGATATGAAAATGTTCAAATGGACAACTGCACAAGTTAGAAGAGGACTTTTATAGAGTTAAACACTATTACACAAATTTGAAACATGAAAGAAGTAAAATAATTTCTAATTAATGCCTTGTATCCTTCCTATTATACATTTATTGCGCTTCACATTGATAGAAGGACTCTACTAGACATGACTTCATAAATACCTTAGGACTTTTGAACTCAAGGATTTGATACCAAGTTTGTAATGCCTTGAGCATATATCCTATGCATAGCTAAAATTAAAAAACCATTGTTTGTCCTAAATGAATCCTTGGTCTAGATAACTCAATTAGCAGAAGACTAAACTCAAACAAGTTACTCGAGTAAGCATCCCAGTTTCATCAATGATAATTACATAATAGTTTGATATACTCAAGATAAAATGTGAACTCAATGCCATGATTTAGTAAAGAAAACATATCTGTCAAATAGACTCTTAATGAAACAGATTAACTCCACTCTATGATATGTATGAAGCCTCTAAATTAATTATAGAAAGATGCTAAGATAAACCTGCATCTACCTTAAAGAACTACTCAAATTGAAAGGCAATTAAAATAAAAGGTCCCTCCGAAGGTAAGGATCTCTCACCAAAAACTAGAAGGAGTGATCTTCAATAAAGCGCTTGTTGATGATCTCTAGCACCTATATTTGGATTATGAAAATATGCAGTGTCGAATGATGTCAATATATGAATGTACGACATGTAAAATGGCTGAAGGAAAACATACTCGAAGACATACTCAAATGCATGAATATTCAACTCAAAATGATACATGCAAGGTTAGGATCAAGTCAATGCTTTACATATATATGCAAATAAATACAACTTAATAAAGTAATATAATTTATTCATTGGGAAATTTTTCTAGCTGATGATCATCACTTATGAGCTAATAATGATACATCGAAGTGTTGTCTCTATCACAACTTTTTCATATCTTGCTAGGATAAGGGATGATTATATCAATGAATCTATAATAAAAGTTCTCATTTAGGACAAGTGAGGCAATGCCTGAACCAACTGTATGGTTTTATCCTACATTGGCCATGTGATTTATGAAGGTTTGAGTTGTCCCTACTCTTAATGAATGAGTGCTCAGTCCTCTCATAAAGATCAAATTATTATGATCATATGCCTTAAGTGAGTAAATTGCTTGAAAATCATCTTATTTAGTCTCATTTCGACTTTACTCAAAAAACTCAAACTCATATCATATCATCATACTCTATCATTAAAATATACTTTTGAGGTTACTTTATTTTGTCAATACTCTCTTTTAATAAAATAAATATCATTTTTGCTCAATACTTATACTTAATTAGACTTAAAAAACATAATAAGATCAATATAAATCATAATTTGCTCAACATGAAAGCATAAATATTAACTCAAAATAATGCATAATAAAAGACATGATTCTTAACTCAATCAAGGTTTATTTGAATGTAGTCATGAATAATATTCCCAAGAATTCAAAAATGTTGAATCAATAATAATCTCTATTCATAATAATATAGAATTAGATGAAAGAAGGATTAACTCATTTGACATTCAAAGAAACTAGGGCTAAAACTCAACTCAAACACTTTGATGGGCGAATTTAGATTGAGGGTGTATGGATGAACTCAATCCAATGTTATAAATAAGCTTAGATACCTTGAAGAATTGTTGACCAAACAAAATTTTGAATAATTGAGATGAAACTCTTGAACCCTATATTTTCTCCTCTCCAATCTTGCTCTCAAAATATCTCTATGTAAATGGGAGAAAATGCACGTAGAGTGTTGTTAAGGGGCTTAATTTAGTCCCAACATGTTAGGATTTTGATTTGGAAAAGGTGGAAGACCAAACTTTCCCTCATTAAAACTATCTTGGAGTCGTGTAGGGGCCACTCCACAAACTGTAGAAACTTTGTTGGGTCATAGAAGACCTTTTCATGGAAATCGAGCCTTGAAGGCCTGGGTTTGCAATCAACTTCTACAGATCATAGAAAAAGTCTTGAGTCTTGATTTTAAGAACTTAGAATCCACGAAAATTTTCTACGACTCGTGAAACATTCTATGAGCCGTAGACTTGACTCATAAAAAGGTATCACTGCCTATCCCTAATGTTGCGGGACTTTGGAATTACGAAGGACATTTACGGACCATAGAAACTTCTACGGAGGTATTAGAAACTATACGAATAATACAAAGTTCTAATACAGATCATAAAAAATTATTCATGGAATCTGTCTGGGGGGTGACTAGTAAGGCTTTGATTCCACGAAACCTTATGTATAGTTTGTGGATGACTCTACGGCTAGTAGATGATGTTTGTAGACACTAGCTTTTGGTAGAAACATGATTTCTTTTCCAACTTTCTAGGCTAGTTTAGATTATTTTGGGATGTTACACATACATTCAGCATTAACTCTAGATACGACTATCTTTCACTTACTTTATCATCTTTATTTCACTTTTACTTGTCTTTCCAGACATATTATATTATTTGCTACTAATTAAATCTAAGTACAAATTCAACTGTACCATTTTCTCAATAAATGATTTAAATTTATATCTTGAATTTGGCTCGATGTGATCAATTGATTGGTTAAAGCAGCAGCATTATTCGACGCTACCTGTTTGAAAGTGATGGGTAATTTTTAACTAAAATAGAAGTCCAATTGGCCAGCTTATTAATACAATTAGAAAGGAGGTTGGAAACCCCAGTTTGACTAGTATATTTACAGACGTCTCTCTACCATTTGACAGTACAATTGAAAATGTCTGAAAACATGGGATTGGGGGGTGCAAGCTCTTCAAACGATGAAGGAGCTGGCAGTTGTAGGGAACAAGACCGTTTGCTGCCTATAGCCATCGTTGGCCGCATAATGAAAAACATTCTTCCACCAAATGCAAAAATATCTAAAGAAGCAAAAGAAACAATGCAAGAATGTGTGTCTGAGTTCATTGGATTTGTGACGGGTGAAGCATCGGACAAGTGCCGGAAAGAGAGAAGGAAGACGGTGAACGGCGACGACGTTTGTTGGGCTTTGGGAACGTTAGGGTTTGATGATTATAGCAGTGCGCTCAAGAGATATTTGCATAGATATAGAGAGAGTGAAGGTGAGAAAGTAAATCAAGAACAAGCACGGGGATCTCAACCAAGAAACTATCTTGATTAATTAAGGTTTTAATTTCTTGATTTTTCAATTTTTTCTTTCCATAATCTTTTTGCTGATTTTAAATGCTTGAATTTGTCCAAATGGAAAACATCCATCATTTTCAAAGTCAAGATTGATTTCTCTTCTTTCTAACAAGTTTGATTTCTCTAGAGGATCAATTAAAAGTTGTATTTCTCTCTTGGGTATGGATTCACTTTATAACATATACACCTGCTGTTTTTTCTTATGGTTTTTAGTTTTATCTGTTTCTTTTTCCGATTAATCTTCGCTTTTACATATAAAAGATTTAAAAAGATCATTTTCGTCTGGTAAAAGGCTAAGAGCGCACGAGATCTCATTTCTTCATGAAGGAGACCAGGTTAGTAGAGATAAACTATGTATTTGGTACAAAGACAAATATTTTCTAGAAAATAATTAATTTTTGTAATGGTAAGCAAACATCCAAAATGTTTTATATTAAATGGAGAAAAATGACTTTCTTCCCTTATATCCTCTCCAATAATCTATAAAGGTTTTCTATGTTTTAGAAAGTGTTTGATAGTGAAAATATTTTCCTACCTACTAAACACACATATTGTTCTGGTTTTATTTTCTCTCGAAATAATTCTTTTAATTTCCATTGCTACTTTATATCATTGATCTTCATAGGTATCTTACTACGTTAATCTATTCAACTCTATCAACAAGATCATTTGGATATATGCCATTAGAAGCACTGATGAGAACTAATTTGGTCCTTAATTTAAGCTAGCTTTTTCTTTCATGGAGATTAAGTCTAAATTATTCTAATTCAAGAAATATGTCACTAACGGTCCTCAAATCACAAAAAAAAATCTGAAAAGAAAATAATCAAGGGATAAGCAGATTTATATCTGTAATATTGTTTCTTAAAAAAATTAGAAAAGGAAAAGAATACAAGAGCAAAAATATACTCACATTTATTCCTTTCTTGTCAATCCTAATTAATCAACATGTTATTTTCATTATTGAGTCCTCATATATATATATATAGAGAGAGAGGGGGGCGGGGGGGGGGGGGGGGGGGGGTATAATTCAACCAGATCAATCATTCATCCAGGAACTTGAAAGGTCATTATCCAAAATTACGTGAAGGCGTATGAGCCTCCAAAATTGATACATACGTGAAGGAGTATGATCCTCCAAAATTGATATATAGTTGAAGAAAGGGGAACTTGGCTAATATTAGACTTAGACACTGATATAAAGTTTAGTTAAATGAAGTGTCGACCCCTTTTGACTCATATATAAGTCGGAGAATTAATACGTATCAACATTTATGATCATGTACCTTTGAATGGGTCCAGAGAAAAGAAGTTGGATATAATTTAACATCACTGTGGATCATAGGGTTATTAAGGTTTCCCAAATTTTATACATACTATGTATAGCTTAACTGGGAGTGAATAAAGTTGAATAGAAAATCATATCAAACTGTAAATTGTTTTGGGGCAAGGGAGGGGGGGGGGGGGGGAAAAAAAAAATT
>JAOTQJ010000001.1:15890119-15906306 GCA_025642045.1 Solanum sejunctum | reverse complement strand
ATAACAACTAGGTGGGTTGCGATAAACATCTTTACTTGTACCCCGGATTTAATAAGAAACTACCAAAGATCCCAACTCAGTAATTTTCTAAGGAAGTAATTGTGTATTATGGACTTTTAGCTAATTTGTGGGCATAAAGCTCTCATTTATCCGCTCGTGCCAAGTCGGGTTTATTTGCCGGTTCTCGGGCCAACTTTGGTCATGCGCAAGTATAACTAAGTGTATTTAGGTATAATTTCCGAAGTTTGGGGGCCACAACAGGACTTGTTGATGTTATGATACGTGGGGGCAGGGACGGCGATACGTAATGCCTGTATTTCACTTAACAGATGGGACTTGTGATAGAGATTTCAATTATCTGAATCTTCCCAGAGTCGTGTACTGCATGATGCGAATTCAGGGGCTGCCATCGTCCTAGTCCGACATGCATATTTGAGCTTTTACCTAAAAAGAGTATTTTTGACATTGGTTTGTGTTACGCCTCTTTCAGCTGTACTTCTAGTTTATTTCATCATTCATATCTACTTTTACCACTTTACATATTCAGTACGTGTTCCGTGCTGACCCCCCCTCTTGGGGGATGTGTTTGGACGACATAGTCATATACAGTCGCACCTTAGAGGAGCACGTGGAGCACTTGCGCAAAGTATTCCAAGTCTTAAGGGAGAATCAACTGTTCGTCAAGCGGGAAAAATGCGAGTTCGCGCAACAAGAGGTGCACTTTCTCAGCCACGCGATCAGTCAGAGCCAACTTCGTATGGATGGGTCCAAAGTGCGAGCCATCGTGGAATGGGAGTCGCCCACTAATGTGTTAGAGTTAAGATCATTTCTTGGGCTCGCCAATTATTACCGAAGATTCATCAATGGCTACTCCGCTATAGCTGCTCCACTCACAGAGCTATTGAAGAAAAATAAGTCGTGGATTTGGAGTCAAGATTATCGAGAGGCGTTTGAACGCCTCAAAGCTGCCATCTCGGAGGAGCTGGTCTTGGCACTGCCCGACTTCTCCAAGACGTTCGAAGTCCACACAGATGCTTCAGATTTTGCCATTGGAGGCATACTGATGCAAGATAGGCATCCCATAGCGTTCGAGAGCCGAAAGTTAAACGAGGTAGAACGGCGGTATACTGTCCAGGAGAAAGAGATGTCTGCCATTGTCCATTGTCTTAGGACATGGAGGCATTACTTGTTGGGTTCTAAGTTCGTGGTCCAGACCGACAATGTTGCCACTAGCTACTTCCAGTCACAAAAGAAGCTTACTCCGAAGCAGGCACGGTGGTAAGATTTCTTAGCCGAATTTGACTACGAGCTCATTTACAAACTGGGCAAAGGCAATGTGGTGACCGACGCCTTAAGTAGGAAAGAGTTAGCTGCCATCACAATAGTCCACTGCGACATTCGGGAAGCCATCAAGGAAGGCTTGGCGCATGATCCGAAAGCAAAACAGCTCATGGAGTTAGCGTCATAGGGCAAGACCCGATGCTTCTGGGTCGAAGATGGCGTCCTACTCACCACCGGGAGAAGGGTCTATGTTCTGAAACATGGTAACTTGAGGCGATAGATCATGAAGAAAAGTCATGATACGTTATGGGCAGGGCATCCGGGGCAGCGTCGCACGCGAGCTCTCATCGAGGCAACCTATTTCTAGCCAAAAATGTGGGACAACATAGAACTCTATGTCCAAACCTGTCTTGTTTGCCAATAAGACAAGGTAGAGCAACGCCATCCAGGAGTACTTTTAGAGCCACTCCCCATAGCCGAGCGACCATGGGAGAGCATCACAATGGACTTTATCACTGGCTTGCCAAATTCTGACGGGTATGGTACCATAATGGTCGTGGTAGACAGATTCTCCAAGTATGCAACATTCATGCCTGCGACACCAGGGTGCACGACTAAGAAGCAGCCCATCTATTCTTCAAGAACGTGGTAAAGTATTGGGGGCTACCAAGGCATATAATCAGTGATCGAGACCCGCGTTTCATCGGGAACTTTTGGAGGGAATTATTTCAAATACTTGGCACAGAGATGCACTTCTCCACAAGTTTCCACCCACATACTGATGGCCAGACCGAACGAGTTAATGCCTTACTCGAATGCTACCTGAGGCACTTCGTAAGCTCGCACCAGAGGGACTAGGCCAAGTTGCTTGATGTGGCCTAATTTTCTTATAACTTGCAGCAGAGCGAGTCCACCGGGCGGACACCATTTGAGCTTGCTACTGGCCAACAACCACAAACTCCAAGTTCATTACCGACTACGTTCGAGGGAAGGAGTTTGGGCGCTTACCACTTGGCCAAAGGATTCAAGGAGCAGCTGGATGTGGCCAAGTCACACTTAGACAAGGCGGCCAAATGAATGAAGAAATTCGCCGACCGTACGCGACGTCCCACCAATTACAAAGTTGGAGACTTGGTGCTGGTAAAGCTTAACTCGAGGCAGTTCAAGGCACTAAGGGGCATCAATCCAAACTTAGTGCGTAAGTATGAGGGGCCATTCAGGATCATTGCCAAAGTAGGCAAGATCTCATACCGACTGGAGCTACCACCGTCACTAAAGATTCATCCTGTCTTTCACACAAGCGTACTTAAGCCATACCACGAAGACAAGGATGATCCGAGCCGAGGACAGTCGCACAAGGCGCCTATCACAATCACTGCCTCATATGATCGGGACATTGAGGCAATCATCGACTAACAGGCCATACGGAAAAGGGGACAGCCGGCTACTGCAATGTTCCTTGTTCACTGGAAGGGGCAATCTCCCGAGGAAGCTATGTAGGAGAAGTATGAAGACTTATGGCAATTCAAGGACAAGGTTCATGAGTTCTTACAGCAGCAGCAATGCGCCGCGGTTGTCGCATCATCAGGTGGGGGAGAGTGAGACGACCCGCCTTAATTCTGCCCAAGAATGGCGCAGAAACATGTCCGGAATGCCCCAGAATGCTCTGGAACTCTCTAGAGATGTGCAGAACATTGAAGACAAGTCTAGAGTGTGCTAGAAGCTTCTAGGGCCATGTAGAAACGCCTAGGACCAGCCATGTACATAAATATCTTAGATATTTTCTTAGGAAGCTTCTAGGCTAGCATTTAGGACCGTTGGATTAAATCAATCCTAGCCGTTCATTTAAGAAGAGGGCAACTATAAATACCCCTCTTAGGCTTGCCATTTAGACCATCCAGAAATCACAAACAAAGCCATCTTGTAAAGCATTGTAAAAGCATTCTCTCTTAGCAATCAAAGCTTTCGTTTTTCCAATCTTCTCTTGTCTTTGATAATCTAGACGTTCCCTTAGAAATCTTGGGCAAATAGGCTTACTAGAGTTTGCAAGAGTTGAGCAAACTGTCTAGTGCCGTACGGAAGTTCTTAGCATAAGTCTAAGTCCGTAACATTTAGCTTCGCTTGAGCTTCCTAGATCCAAGAACTCCTCTGCTTGGGAAGATTTGCATGATGTGATCCCTTTGAAGATCAACTTGCACAAGAACTCATGTTGCTCTCTGGCAGCACTAACGATCATGCAAGCAATGGTAACTGACACTTCATCTAGGGAGGAGCAATTAGCAAGCTTGACTAAAGCAATTGAATACTTGACAAAGTGCGTACATGAACACAATGCTAAACTTTTTATGCTGACAAATAAAATAGATAACATGATTGAGAGAGGATCAAATCAAGCATCTATGACTCTTTATAGAATTCAAGACAAAGGAGAGTCTTGCATAAAGCAAACAAAGACTAAGGTTTGATTCCTATTGATCAATCCAAAGACTTAATCATAGAGACTATCGAAGATAAATTTAAATCCTCATCTAAATTTTTCCTCTCATATGCAATGCCATACATACAAAAGATTAATAATTTGGAGTTGCTTGAGGGCTATCAACTTTCTAAGCTTCAATAATTTGATGGCAAAGGAAATCTGAAGCAACATATGTGCACTTTATTAAAACTTGCAATGATGTTGGAACATATGGTGATTATCTCATTAAACAATTTGTTTGATCTCTCAAAGAAAATGCCTTTGATTGGTATATAAATCTTGAACCTAGTTCTATAGATTGTTGGGAACAATTAAAGCAAGAGTTCCTCAATTGTTTTTATAGCACAAGACATGTCATTAGTATGATCAAACTCACAAAGGCTCGTCAACATGAAGATGAGCTAGTTGTTAACTTTATCAATCGCTGGAGAAATTTGAGCATCAACTGCAAAGATCTCCTTAGTGAAACTTCTAGCATTGAAATATGCATTCAAGGCATGAAATGGGATCTTTACTATATCTTGCAAGGATTAAAGCCTAATATATTTGAAGAGTTGGCAATGCGTACGCATGACATAAAATTAAATATGACTATAAGAAGAAATCAACGGACTCTTGTGCGCCTCACAAAGATGAAGATATAGAAGAACTCCAAAGTAAGGGCAACATTTTAAAATAACTTTCAAGATTCTATGTATATCTCGACGTTCCTTAATGCATAAAAATAAATTGCAAGTTAAAACGCTCTTAGACACATGACCCTAAACTGTATGTCACAAAGCTTTTCAAATTTGAGCCAAATTTTGAAGTTTGAAAGCTTTTTAAATTTGCTAAACTCTAAGTCAGAAAACGCATTAGAGCCAACCTTCATATTGTGAAGCTTTTTGATTTTGTATTTGATCTCCAAATTGAAAGATTGTCAAATTATGAGTCAAATTTCAAATCAAAAGCTCTCTAAATTTGAGCAAAATCTGCAAGTTTTGAAACTCATCAAATTTGAGCAAAATTTTCAAGTCAAAGTGCTCCTTGACGCACGAGTTTGAAATGCAGCTCATCAAATTCAAGCTAAACCTTCAAGTTACAAAGCTCCTCAAATTCGAGCAAAATCTTCAAGTTTCAAAGCTGATTAAATTCGAGAAAACTCTTCAATTCAAAATGCTCCTTGATGCATGAGTTTGAAATACATCTCATCAAATTTAAGCTATACTTTCAAGTCACAATGCTCTTCAACTTTGAGCTAAGTTTTTAAGTTTTGATGCTCATCAAATTTGAGCAAAATCTTCAAGCTTCAAAACTCATTAAATTTGAGCAATATCTTCATGTCATGATACTCCTAACCTATAAGAGTATAAACTGTGTATGACACCCTCAAAGAAATATCCGCTATATTGAAAATCTTGAAACAGGTGGCCTAGATAAAAGTTAGGACAAAAAAACACTCCCCTCTTCCGAACTACGTTGTGACTTGATCTTCTTCATTGAGGTATGTAGACGCTTGAAATTATATTCTAAGTTCAGTTGCATAAGTATTAAAAACTATCTGCCCCTACTAGATTCCTTATGGGGAAAAACTTATGGGAATGTGAGCTCATTCAATAGCATGCTTGAGGCTTTCAAATTTGGTCAAGTTGGCAAATTGATGTTTTCAAATTACTCAAGTTTGCAAGTTGAAGTCAATGAGTTAGTTCTCAAATTAACAAAGTATACAAGTTGAAGTCTTTGAACTCTTCGAGTTTACAAGTAGAAGCCTTCAAATTCTTCAAGTATACAAGTCAAAGTCTTCAAATTCTTCGAGTTTACGAGTTGAAGCCTTTGATTACCTAAGTATCCAAATCAAAATCTTCAATTTCTTCAAGTATACAAGTTGAAGTCTTCGAACTCTTTGAGTTTATAAGCTGAAGCCTTCAAATGCTTCAAGTATACAAGTTAAAGTCTTCAAGTTCTTCAAGTTTGCTAGTTGAAATCTTTGATTCTCCAAGTATGCAAATCAAATTCTTCAAATTCCTCAACTACGCAAGCTGAAGTCTTTAAATTCTTCAAATTTGTAAGTTAAAGTCTTTGATTCTCCAAATATACAAATTAAAGTCTTTAATTTCTTCAAGTATGTAAGGTAGAGCCTTCAAATTCTTCAAGTGCGCAATTTGTGATTTCAAATCAAACATGTATGCATATTAAAGACTTTAAATTCTCGAAATTTGCAATTTGAAGTCTTCAAATTCTCTTCTTCTTAAAGTTGAAGTTTCAAATCCACCAAGTTTATAAGTCAACTTCTTTAAAGTTGTTGAGTCTGAAAGTTAAGGCCTTCAAGCCTTGACCTTTAAATTTACCTTTTCTAAGGCACAAATGAGTAACTATCTCTTTACATCGTGAGGATTCCCTCAAATTGCCTTTCTTGGGGGCAAAGACGGGTATCTATCCCATATGCCACAAGAATCTCTCTAAATGCTCATGCCTTAAGGTGGACAAAATTTATCCCTTTGCACCTTAAGCTGGCCTTTTCATGGGCTTATCCTTAAAAAGGTCTCCACATTTTCGTGCCTTAAGATGGACATAAATTTTCCCTTTGCACCTTAAGATGGCATCTTCACAAGCACTTGAAATATTGTAAAGCCTTGAATTGGTGATCTCATATGTTTAAATATTTGAAATATTGTAAAGCCTCAAATTGGTAATCTCTTGTTTTTAAACATTGAGAATTTTGTAAAGCTTCGAATTGGTGATCCCTTATGTTTAAACATTTGGACAGTATAAAGCCTCGAATTGGTGATCCCTTATGTTTAAATATTTGGAACAGTATAAAGCCTTGAATTGGTGGTCCCTTATATTTAAACATTTGGAGCATTATAAAGCCTCGAATTGATGATCTCATTTGTCTAATTGGGACCATTGTAAAGCCTCAAATTGGTGATCTCGAGGCGATGACATAGAACACATTCCTTCATCTCTCAAGATCAAATTCTTGTGTTATAGAATCAGCAAAGCACAAATATTGCTCCCTTTGACCTACCCAAAAGAGGTGGATGAACAAAAAAAGAAGTAAAAAAAGGGGATCATACCTCAACAAAGACTATTGGGATTGGACTTCAATTTTAATGGAAAAATATGAAGGAGCACAATCCTATTTATAGGGTGATGTTCAAAAAATAAAAAGAAGAAAAAAGAAAAGGAAAAAAAAGGGAAAGGAAAGAAAAGAAAAAAAGCAAAATAAGGAAAAAAAAAGGAGGAAAGTGGTCATTGACCACAGGAAAGGGAAAAACAAAAAGGAAAACAAGAAAGAAAGAAAGAAAAGAAAAGAAAAAGAAAAGAATGCCAAATTTTTCTCTTTTTCTAATAAGATAAAATTGAGAATAATTTTCTTTTCTACATAATATTATAATCATAATGTTATAATATTATGTTAATGCTTCTTTATAATATTATAATAACTATTATTATAATATTAAATAAATACTTCAAGTTTAGTCTTTAAATGATAAAATATTTTGACCAGACTTGAAGCAGGGAACATTTGCAATCATTTAAAATTTATTAAATATAAATTTAATAAATTTCAAAATAATTCTAATTATGTTAAATTCATGAATATATTAGTCCAAATAAATGTTATTGATTAATATAATTGGTATAATTTAAGTTCATGTAAGACCTCGTGAAATTTCTGAAATACCCCTAGAATGGTATGGTGCGAATAACGTATCTTTCCAAGCTCCAGTGAAAAATCTGAGACTGAATTTGCAATTAGCACAAAAAATTGAGTGGAAAAATGGTCTCGGTCGAATTTTAGAGGCCGAGTCAAAAGATAGTTTTTTCCAATTAAAACCCGAACTAGTGTGAGTGAGCCCTAGGGTGCGACGTGCCTGGGGCACAGACTTACACTTGGTAATTTCCTTTGTAAATTGGAAAGAACGTGTTTTGAGAAAATTCGCAAAAATATACATGTTTGCGCCCTAGGCGCGATACGAACATGGTGTCATAGAGTGAAATCTTACTTCTTTTTACGGGAAGGGCCTTTTGGTCATTCCCAAACTCCTCTTAAGTTCAATAAACGAATATAAGGGATTTTTTACATCAAGCCAAGTCCAAAGAATTTCTAGCAACTAAGTTTTCGTATGAGTTGATAGAAAGGTCAACTTCAAATGACTACGTCTCCTAAAGTATAATGAGTTAGGTGACCCATAATATATCAAATTGAAGATATTTGAATTATCTTTCCTACTCATCCATTTTTGCCTTAATCAGAGTTTGGAGTAGAAATTTATGACTATTTTAGTGAAGAAGTGCAGAGTTGTCTGAAGGTCCGCACCCAGAGCACGTCGCGGACCTGATGCGGACCCTTACCGAGTAAGCTAATGATATTTTTTTCTTTTTATTTTGAGATTACTTTTATCCTAAAACCTTTGGGGGTCTATTTAAGGTCCCAAAACGCATAAAATGTCAGTATTTTTATAATTAAAAATCTTCTCCTTCACTCCTAAACATAAACGCTCGAGAATTATCAAGAAAGTCATCAAGTTAGGATTAACTTTCAAGATTCCTCCTCAAGGTAAGTTATTCTTCATGAACTTTAATCTATTGCATCCATATTTCTTCATCTATTCATGAATCTCTAATAGAATCTTAAATCATAACCTAACGTTTCAAGAAGACGAATTCAAGAATCTCGAGAAATCCTTTTTTGATTCTTCTTTTTCAAGAATTAGGGTTCTTCATCAAGAACTCTAAAGATTCTAAGTCAAGAATTCAAGAATCAAAGAGGATTTCTTCAACCAATCTCTTTCCAAGTTCTTTCACTTTAAAAGAGCTACCATGATCGAAAATTTTCTCCAAAAATCCAAGTATTCATCAAAATTCGATGGTAATATCAACTTTTCAGGTATGTAAGCCTTACCAAAGTGTGAAATTTTTCCTTCACACACCCCTTCATCTTCCTTGAGTCAAGATTTGAAAAGAGTTGAGATTTCTGAGAAATTCCTTCTATTTTGATACTATATTCTTGTCTTTATCATGAGGTCCTACTTTATTACATGAGGAAATTGCTATATTATATGAGTCTTGACATGAAATTTACACACGTATTTTATACTTGTCTACTTGAGTCTTACATTTGTATAATTTATGAGATTCTATGCATAATAATGAGATTGAGGTTGAGATGAGAACATGAGTTGAGTAATTTGAGTATGATTGATCATGAGATGTAGACCACAATAATGTCACCCATTTAGTTACAAATGATAACTTACTTGCACTATATGATGAATAAGTTGATGAGTCCAAATGACTGTATTGAATTTGAGTCAAGTTAACTCCTTGCATTAATTGATTGAATTGTGAAATAATTGAGATGAGCTGTGTTTGATTAGATGATTGATGAGTTTATGAGTTGAGCATATTTAGTCTTGGGAGGAGTATTGAGTATCGAGCGGGGATCAAGTATATATATCTACTCAATCTCACAAAGCTACGTTGCCAACATAGAATAGTCATGTGGCTCGTTCTGTTGACTCTTGTCCTGCAAGTGGACATTTATTATGGATCCATGAGATAAAGTTGATGCGTCCTTTTCCATGGCAAGTTAAGGACATGCAAGAAACAATGCCACATTCGTTGTACATCGCCATAAAATAATGGTGGGGTTGAGAGTATGTCAGTTAGAGAAACTCCCACGCTAACACTTGAGTTGAGCATATCCTGATTTTCAAATTGAGTTGCATTAAACACTGAGTCTATTTCTAAAACATGATTTCAAAACTTAAAAACTTGTATGATTTCTTGAGTTGAGCCTTGAGTCAAGTCTGTTGATTGGTTTAAGCTTTATCTATTTAGTTTTAGCCCATTTACATATCGTACATTTCACGTACTGATGTCATTTGATACTGCATCTTTTATGATGTAGATACGAGAGATAGAGGACTTTAACAGCTGCACTGTTTAGGTTCAGAGTTCCGTGATCCAGAGGTTGATGAGCCCTCCTTACTTTTCAGAGGAGCCTGTTCTTATTTTATTCAGTTCTTTATTTGTTGAGTTGGGTAGCCATGGCCTATCATGGTACCTTCTAGACGATTAGAGTAGAGGCTTCATAGACCTAGAGTAGAGAATCATTGAGTATTTTACTTTCAGACTTGACTTGTTTTGAAAACTATTTATGATATCTCTGGGTTTTTCTTTCTAAATGTTTTCATTGAGTATTCTTCCAATGTTGAGTAAGATGTGATGATGAGGCCAAGTGATTTGCCCTGGGGACTAGCAATAATCCTTGAGTGCCTGTCACGCCTAGGGTACCCTCCGGGCGTGGCAGTTCAATAAATACATATTTAATTAAAATCCATGTTGATTGTTGGGGATACAATAAAAAAAGTCCAAATTAATAAGCCCAATATGATTTCATCCAAGAGGACCATCTTGACGTCACGTGTCAAATGATTTGGCACGCCAAGTCAAATAAAGAAGCTAATAGGACCATGCCATGTGTCAAAATGACAAACTCATTTCATTAAAGCCCAACATGCTATGTCACTTAAATCTGATTGGTGGAAGGAAAATCTTTTTTATTATAATTCCTCTATTCTACAATTATAAATAGGGGTTTTCATAATTCAAAGGGACATCAAGAATTCTAACAAGAAGCTAGAGAGAGCCGTGGATTAGACGCCATGAATTTCTCTATAAAATTCAAACATTCAAGCTCAAGAACAGGCTTAAAAGCCCTTGAACTCAAGATCAAACTCAAGAACAAATTCAAGTCATCAAAATCAAGAACAAATTCAAGTTTCAAGAACAAGATCAAAAATAAATTCAAATTTCAAGATTGAGTTCAAGAACAAAGTTTCAATTCAAGATCAAACTCAAGAGTCCTTAAATTTACACTTGATAAGGCGAATTAGAACATTCATAGAGATTGTAACACTCACATATTGAAATCAAATACTACAATTATTACGATATTTTCGTTCTTGATTATTATTTTCTTGATGCAAATTTTATCGTCTACAAGTATAATTCAGAATGCAAGACGTAACACTCCTTTTCATCATGATATTGTATGTTGAAATTCTTACAGTATTTACGCATGTAGTCATAATTAATTATGATCCATTCCTCCACAGTTCTTCTTAGGCCAACATTAATGCTCTTGGGGAATTCATTTAGTAAGTCCACTTCTACCTTGATTCTAGCATAGCTTGGTCTAATTTGATTTTTCATGGCTAGATCAACTTGTAACGACTTTCCAACCAAAGCCGTTAATGAAAACACGGATTCTTTTTCAAAAAAAAATTGGAGGTGGCACAGGAAAAGAGATCCATGAGATCCGCGTTGTGGTCTCCTCTTCCGGATTGAATAATGGATCGCATTGACATACGTCCAGTTCCTATCCATGATGTAAAATGCATGCTTTGAGAGCAAATTGACATAGTCCTCCATGCATGAAGCCTTTATCAAAATACCCGTGCTCAACTACGACAATTAAGTTGTTATTGTAGCTCAGACCAAGCAGTTGCACAACTACTCCATCAGCAAATTGAAATTGAAAATCATACTATTATTGTAACTTGCACACCATAGCAGTGAGTCGTTCAAAATTGCAATACACCTAGCTAAAACTGAAACAGTTAATCATACTCTTCACAATAGAACTGAAAACTCTCATCAATCAAGCACTCTAAATCCATCTAGCATTGTAACAACCTTCACACTTATGCAATGGATATTACCAGGAACCCATGATTTGTTGCATGTGAAGAACAGATACCATAACAAAGGACTTCTAATGTGTACATCATTGTTATCAATAGCTACTTTTGACTACAACGTATGAGGGATGAATACATTGTCCAATAGAATTATTTTCGAATATTATAGACATACTACCCATATATAATGCATCTTCAAGTACGTCTTAATTCATCCTTTCAGATGAGCTTGAGCCATCATCCCCGATTTAGTGGTCAACCTGCACTATTCCAGAAACATATAACAGGGAGGAATTTTGAAGTATCTTTCGAAACCCAAGTAAATATCAATCATCAAGTGAAGAAGTCGAATTGAGAGGAATGTAAAAATAGAGATTCGAGAAACGACGACGACCACAATCAGAGATTCGAGAGAGAAATTAGAAAATATATCTATTTCACCTAGGAGAAAATTCGACAAATAGACACTCATGCAGTCAACTAGAATTTCTGGAGAACATCAAATGGGAAAAAATAGGAAGTCGTAGAAAGTGTACCAACACCTCGGTAAATTAAAGTGACATTTGTTTAATTCGTTGCACTACAATTGCCATAGTGACTATTTCAAATAATTTCTCTACATAGTTTTCAATGAAGGGAGTATTCACAATGCAAACACCAGGTAAATAATTGGTGAAAGTTTAGAACTTCATTTCAAAGTATAAGTAACTCTTAGTAGATTGTAAAAAAAATAACTTAAGACAGCCAAATGAGTGATAAAAATAACGTTAAGAACTTCATGTTCCTAGGACAAGTAACTTTGAATAGCAAAAGGTATAGATGCAGGGGTACTTTAGGATGCTATGTCATCAGAATAAGTTGCTAGGTTTTAGGTCTGACACAAAGTTAAATTTGACGGTAGAGACCAACTAAGAAATGTTAAAAAATGGAGAAAAGCATTGAACTACCATATCATATAATGTCTAGAAAAAGGCAAATGGTGACCATAGTTATGTGATATATCATCTTCTTTACCTATATTTTCATCTTCTTTCTGTGTAAGAACTTATAAAGATGGTCATTATAGAATAACCTTGTGTGAGAGATCCTAAAATACAATGGGCTAGAAATTAAGATGACAGCGAGCAATCTACAAGCATATTAGTTATTTCCTACATCAACGAAGAAAACACATTTTTTAAGACTTTTATATGCTCTTCCACTACTTATTCTAGTTCCTACAACTTTCTACTTATCATTTACGTAAAAATAGTCAATTAAAACGATCAACTATCAACTAATTTGAATGAAACTTGAATCTTGAGACTCTTATTTAAAAATGAAAGAAAAATACTGTTGAAGCCCAAGAGAATAATAAAGCGTTGGTAAATACGAATTTGAGAGAAAAATTTCTTTTATTACTCACAAGAATAGATTACAAAAACAACTCTCAAATTCACATTTTTCTAACACTCTTTCTTGGTGTTTTTAATAGTGTATTTGGAGGAGCTCAGCAGCTCCGTTTATAGGAGAAATTTGCAGGTTTAATTGTCAAAAGTTGGCCAAAAGTTGGTGGCCAACTTTGAAGAAATTTGCACAACCTTCATTTGAACAGTTATTCAAATGGGTTGTGCAGCAATGGTTGAAAAATGGCTAAACTTCTTCAGTTCTCCCCCTCCAGCCATATCCGGAACAAACATCCTAGCTATATCTTCGCATAGCTCTAACTTCTCTCGAGTCACCACTTTTGTTAACATGTCAGCTGGATTCTCCTTCGTATGGATCTTCACTAGTCCCAACAGTTGTCGATCCATCACCTGGCGTATCCAATGATACCGAATATCAATATGTTTTGTACGAGAATGGTACATGGAGTTCTTGCTCAAATCCAGAGTACTCTGACTATTCAAAATGTACCTTATATTCCTTTTGCTTGATTTCAAATTCTTGGAGATAACGCTTTAACTACAACATCTCTTTTCTAGCTTTCGCGGCAACAATGTATTTTGCTTCGATTGTAGATAAAGCAACATACTTCTGTAGTCTTGATTACCATAAAATAGCTTCCCCTGCAAAAGTGTAAATGAATCCCGAAGTAGATTTCCTACTATTAAGATCTCCGGCCTATCTGTATTTGTATAGCCCTCCAAGATTGGATCAACTCCTCTGTAGCAAAGACATAATTTTATTATATCCTTAAGGTACCTGAGAATCCACTTTACTGCCTCCCAATGCTCTTTCCCAGGGTTAGAGAGAAAATGACTCACCCTTCCCACTGCGTAAGCAATATTTGGCCTCGTACACACCATCGCATATATCAGATTTTCGACTGCTGAAAAATATAGTACTGATGATATCTCCCTAGTCTCTTTCTTGGATGAGGGACACGGTCTCTTGCTCAATTTAAAATGGTTGGCTAATGGAATGCTAACTGGTTTGGCATTGTTCGTGTTGAACCGTGCAAGCACTCGTTCAATATACTTTTCCTGAGATAGTCATAACCTTCGGTTCTTCCTATCTCGGATGATCTGCATTCCCAATATTTGTTGAGCCGGTCTTAAGTCTTTCATGTGAAAAGACCTAGAGAGTTCCTTCTTCAGCTAGTTGATCTTCGTTGCATCTTCCCCACGATCAGAATATCATCTACATATAGTAGAAGAGCAACAAAATTTTTGTCAAAAAACTTCTAAATGTAGACACATTCATCTGCTGAAGTTTTCTTATACCCTTGAATCGCCATGCATGAGTCAAACTTCTTGTACCACTGCCTAGGTACCTGCTTTAGACCGTACAAGCTTTTCTTTAACTTGCATACGAGGTTATCTTCCGAAACCTCAAAACCTTCCGGCTGCTCCATGTAGATTTCTTCTTCTAAGTCTCCATGAAGAAAAGTTGTCCTTACATCCATCTGTTCAAGCTCCAAGTTCATACTTGCGACCATTCCAAGTATGACTCTAATTGAAGTCATCTTGACTACTAGTGAAAATATCTTGCCAAAGTCAATCCCCTTCTTCTGTTGGAATCCTTTGACTTCAAGTTGTACATTGTATTTCACCACTTTTCCACTGCCATCCTTTTTCAGCTTAAACACCCATTTATTTTTCAGTGCCTTCTTCCCTCGTGGAAGTTTTATGATCTTATAAGTCTGATTTTTCTGTAGAGACTCCAATTCATCCTGCATTATGAGAAATCACTTTTCTTTGTCCTTATGAGATACTGCTTCATGGAAACTCTCTGGTTCTCCATTTTCAGTAAGTAGAAGATACACAAATTCTGGATATCTTCTCGATAGAATCTGACCTCATTCAGATCTATGAACTTTTGGAATAATCTGAGGAGATCCACTATCATCTTAGCCTTGTGATGGTCCTGAAACGTCTGCCAGATGGGGTTGTAGCTCCCCTTGCTCAACACCATTACTTTCCTCATTGTCTTCTACTTCTGGCACAACATCACCATTTCTCATGAATAGTTCTGTTGCTACTTCTGGCATCTGATCTGCAACATTTGTCTTCTGAGACACTGGATTTTCAATGTCATCAATTGTGTGACTTTCATGGAAAACCACATCCCTACTTCTGATCACCTTTTTCTCCTTTGGATCCTATAACTTGTATCCAAATTCTTCATCTCCATAGCCAATGAAAATGCATGGAGTGGTCCTTGCATCTAGCTTTTGCTTGAGCTTCTTGTATACATGTGCATACGTCAACCACCCAAATACTCTTAAGTGAGTGTATGATGGATCCTTTCCAGACCAAAGTTTCTTTGAAACTTCAAAATCCAATGGTACTGATGGAGATCGATTGATCAAGTAATGGACGGCTCTAACTACTTCTCCCCAGAATGGCTTTAGCAGCTTAGCCATACTGAGCATGCTCCGAACACGTTCCACGATTTTTTGGTTTATTTTTTAGCTACACCATTGTGTTGAGGGGTGCGTGGGACTGTCTTCTCATGTCGGATGCCATATGATCTGCAATAGGCATCAAACTGCCTGAAAGAGTATTCACCTCTATTGTTGGATCGAAGACACTTGGACTTTTTTCCTGTCTCATGTTCTACCATGACATGGAACAGTTTAAAGTAATCAAACACCTGGTCCTTCGTCTGCAAGAAATACACCCACACCTTTCGAGAAGCATCATCGATGAACGTTAAAAAGTATCGGTTATCGCCGAGTGATTTAATCTCCAAGAAACCACAAATATCAGAGTGTACCAGACTGAGTAACTCTAACCTTCTTGTTGAAGAGGAATTAAATGAGACTCTATGCTACTTACCAAATAGACAATGATTACAAGGATCTAGTGCAACATCTTTGTCTACATTGATAAGATCCTTCTTCATTAGGGTAGATAACCCTTTCTCACTCATGTGGCCGAGTCTCTGGTGCCATAAATTTTGAGAAGCCTCCTTTTCCACTACATTGAGGTTGTTTGTGAATATCTTCACATGAGTCTTGTATAACGTGCCTCAAATATGTCCTCGAGCGACTGTCATAGCGCCTCTTGACAACTTCCATGTGCCTCTACTGAAATAACTATCATAGCCCTGTTTGTCAAAAGTTATACCTGAAAGAAGATTCAGCCGAAGATCTGGCACATGGCGAACATCCTTCAAAGTGATTGTACTCTCGAAACTTGTCTTTATCTAGACATCACCAATTCCTACAATCCTAGAGAAACTGGATTCCCCATCTTTATAGCTCCAAAGTCTCCAGCTTTATACGTTGTGAAGTATTTTTTATGTGGAGT